>OX419757.1:50213832-50744353 GCA_948567375.1 Lunularia cruciata | reverse complement strand
GGAATAAGCAATTGAGACTAGCATTTTCTCTTCCACAAGCTTCTAGAGAGTATATAGAGCAAGCTATATAAGTATCAACAAGTGAGACTAGCATCTGGTCATTTCAAGAAAAAAGTGAGATTTATTTGGAATCTAATTTACAAATGAGTCCAACTTCAACCACTCAAGGCGGAGAAACTTGTAGAAGCAGGAGAATGAGAAGACCACCACAAAGACTTGGTGAGTGAGATTATGGTAAGACATCTTATGCTTGCATTTTTGCACCAAAGATTGATGGAGGAGATGTAGATTCAGATCTTGTTTATTTCCAAGATGTATTGAAGTCACCTAAGTGTGTGAAGGCAATGGATGAAGAATTCAAGTCACTAAAGCAAAAAAGACTTGGAAGTTGACAATATAGCAAGAAGAAAGAAAATGGTAAAATGTGAGTGGGCTTATAGAACCAAGCTTGATACTAAGTGCAGCATCTCAACGCACATAGCTAAACTTGTAGCCAAGGAATAATCATAGTTTGTAAAAATCTACTTTGAGGAGACATTTGTTTCAATAGTTAAGTTTGATCTCATTAGATCTGTTCTTTCACTAGTTACAGCAGAAGACATGGGGATAGCCCAATTTGACATAAAAAGACTTTTCTAAATGGAGATTTGCATGAGGAAATTTACATGGAGCACCCACAAGGATACATAGAAGCTGGAGAGGAGAAGAGTGTCTGCAGATTGCTGAAGAGCCTTTATGGGTTATAGCAAACTTCAAGGAAATGAAATCAGAAGTTTGATTCCTTCATAGTGAAGTCATTCAAGGAATTGCAGTTTGGACAAGACGGTCCACTGCAGATATATGACGACAATCAGAGTGCTCTCAAACTGGTGTATAATATAGAATTCAACAAGAGAATAGAGCACATGGAGATCCAATATCATTTTGTGAGAGAGCAGCAAGAGAAATGAGAGATCTTCTTCAACTACATCAATAATCAAATTTAAATATTTTTTTAAAGCTTTACCAAGAGATAAGTTTAGTAAATTAAAAATTTGATTGGAATTCTTCCATTTCTTCAACAAAGTACATTTCAAATAGTAATACATGTAGAATTGATATAACATATGCCTATATTATTCTATATTATTGGTGTTAGGGTTTGTTCATCACACCTAACAATATCATTTAATGTTAGAGTATTTAGGTTTTACCTTTGAGAGAGAAAGTAGTTCATTCCAGATTGAGTTGCTTCCGGTATAATCAAGAAGCTTGAGCAGCGGGAAGTGTGAGCAATAATCTGGAGAAGCAAGGCAAAGTAACGCGATCAAGTTTCTTATTAACTTAGAACCTGCATACTAGCATGTAAATATTCAATTTCTCACTTCATACACTAGATTTGCAACAAGAGGAAATAAAAAGAATGCTTTGTATACCTTATCGCATTTCCAAGTATTTTGGAAATGCGGTGCAAATTTGCATCAATATTTATTTATCAATATTTTTAACACCTAGAGCATGAACTCGCATTTTCAAAATGTAAGTTCAAATCCTATACCATTGCAACTACAATTTCTTGATGCACTTGCTTCGCAGGCATCTGGCGCGAAGACTTGTATCGAGTGACTTATATTACCATTAGAACACACCCAGTAAAAGTGACGTACATTTAGTTATAGCAGACTCACTTTTGTTGTAGCAACTTGGTACAAGGACTTGAAATTTACAAATTGGCAAAGTAAATGTATTGCTAAATTTACGTTGCGAAAAGTAGATGTAACAATACATTTACTTCTCGCAAATTCACCTGTTGGTTCGGGTTAAGTTTTCTCGATGATTGTTTGACAATGCGGTTATATTTGGTGTTTCACCGATTTGTTTAGTCTAGCACATGCAGGAAAAGCTCATAAGCTCGACTGGAGTTGAAGGCATTGCGAGAAGCAGCTGCTGCATCTCAGCCCGTGGAGAGGAGACCTCTCAGTCATAAATTGTCCATGAACATGTTCACATGTTTCAGTGCTACTTTATGTATTTGCTGCATAGAATAACTACCTGAGAAATAGTCAGTGTAGATAGTGATAGGACTTGGACATTTACAAGCTCTTATGCCCCGCCGGACAAATCTTGTTTGCATCATATTACCACAAACGATAGACGTTATGATGATCAAGTATGCAGACATTCGAGGCATGAAATTCAATGTCGACTGGTAGTACTTTTCGGTAGGGGGGAAAATGTAATTCAACTTGGATTTAAGTGATGGACTCATTCATCTTTCGTCGATGCATCTATAAGAAGCAAGATCCTAAAACTTGCACAACGTTTGAACGAAAATACTCAGCCTCAAAACCGCTTAAGCTTTAGCAAATGAGAACGAATGAAGTCTGAAGTAACTGGCCATGCCAGCATACTTCAGAGATTGTACGTAATGTACGTACATGTGTGACAAAGATGATACAGACATTATACTCCGCCTGCATCTGCAGTAACAAAGAATCTGCCGCAACTCTAAGTTACATGGTTGCCCAGATCCATCAACCTTGGAATTCAAAATGAAAAGGGGCAATCATAACGTTGTGGCAAGCAGTCACGGATCGGTGCCTAGTGCCAAGGTGCAATTGCAACTGGGTAAACTCAAGGTCTTGGCTTCATTCTATACTGTCGCCACTCAAAAACAAATGAGATTGTTCACCTTTTAAGTTGTGAAATATTTCCCTCACCCATCCTAAGCTGTCCATGGGAAGTGGGAAATTGCATAAGACCGTGGAAATGATGGAAGAGCATGGAAGCGAGTCCCAGTCTACAGGAGGATGGAATGACTAAATAAGTAAGTTGATCAAACCATCAGCGTCTAGAGTTAAATCTGACAATGTACGTTCAGAGTCTACAATTCTTCCAAATATTTAAAAATGATGATTAAATATAAAATATTATGCCAAATTTTACATTTATCAGAACATCAATACATTGTAGCAGCTCATAATTATCGGCATCATAAGAGCCTGCTGGAAAGAAAGAACCTGATACGTATATCAGGTCATCACATCGTGGGAATATTACTTATTAATAGAAATTAAAAGCATTTGAGAACTCGCCAGACTCTAAGATACAATGAAAGTCTCTACCTTTCTAGAATAAGATTATTACATGTCACCCATATGAGGAGAAACTTGAAATTATTCTGAGACCTGCCCATGACACAAGTGAATACTTTTGTACGGGCATGACCGACTGAAAATATTTACCGTGTATGATAGAATAATCGATAAGGTTAATTATTTAAGTGATAAGTTATCCTGAAACAACAATGTCCTAAACGTGTTCCTATCAATGTTCAATGAGATAATTTAGTGATAATTCATGAACTTATTGCGTTGGTGAATACAGTCATCCAAAAGCTCTTGCTAGTGTTTATGGGCTGCACCGGAGAAATTATCTTCAATGCTGCGCAAGCGTATCAAATTCAAGGTCAACCCTGTATCGTGCCTCGTGTGAGGACTCTGTCAAGTCAAGCTGAGAATCGAGTTTAGGAAGTTATATGAAGTAAAACTCAATTTGATTCTGAGTCTCTTAGATTCAGAACTCCTTACTGAAACCACATACTCGAATTCGTCAGTTAGGTCATGACCAGGCCAACACTTGTAGACGATATGTTATATGCATAACTGATCATGAACTTGTGAAGTCAATGCCTGCAGATCAGATAAGCACTACCTCCTTCCTTGCAGAAGAAATTTTTCTTTCACCAGTGCGCTTGTGCTAAGGTAAACTGCTGACATACTGTTGTGTCTCCCAGTAAACCTCATATTCATGGAAAGATATTTTTACGGAGTTTTTATCAATAATTGATAGACTTTTTACTTGTAAAAATAATATCGTAGGTAAAAGAAGTTATACACTTCAAAATTTTGGAATTGCTGAAAATTGAGAAAAAGTAATGCACTATGTGAACTCAGTTACCAACGCTATTCATTAACATTTGCTCGACCACGAAATAATTAAATCTTGCTGTGTACAATAGACATGTGGATCTCGCCTCTGAATTCAGGACTTAAAGATCAAATCCGTAACGCATTAGCAGTAACCCCTGTACATGTCAGGTTTGTCTTGACAAGGTGGTCATCAAATCGATTTGAACACACCCTGACATATTCATGGTAAAGCACTGCATGCATTCAATTATGCTAATGAATGGTTCTATAGCATCGAAGTCGGCAAGTGATTCCAGGTAGCGCCTCTGCCCCTGGAACTGCTTTAATTGCATTGGCAGTTGCAGTTCTTTCACCTGATCCAAACCGCAATTTTTCGCCATTGAGGTGACCTATGAAGTACATGATCTAGGTGTATTCTTCCTGCTAATGATTTTGCCAAATGTAATTTCAAGTCATGTTTCAGAATCATCCCACCAAGTGCTAACTGATTCTTCTTGACTCTTTCACTCTGGCAACCTCAAGTTAGCTGCAACTGAAAATGTCAAAGGATAGCATATCTTCTGCCACGATTTATTGGCCTATAGATTGTTGCAGAAGCTCAAAGTTTTTTTCCAGATTGAAGTTGTTCGGGCGATATTCCTATAAGAACCGCAGACTCCTGAACAAATACTCAAGCGATAACCATTTTCAAGTTGATTCATTGATCCATTGATCTGGATTTCACCACCGACTGTTCGAATTTAAATCTGCTCTGTTGTACCATTTCGACGGGGTTGTCATAGTTCGAACCTGTTCTATTCAGTATGAAGCACATTAGCGTATTGGTTGGTGATCTCTGCAACTGCTGCAGTTTTCACAGCAGTTTTAGCAGACTCTGGGCTTACCGACCATAAAGATTACACAAGTAGTCTCAGAATTCTTCTGCAAACCAGTTCTTCGGTCCCTGCACCTGTTCCAATTCCAGTTCCTGCGCCTGCACCTGCACCTGGCCCAAATGGTAGTGTTAGTCCCACACCTCCACCACAGGGCACCCCTTGCAGGTCAAGCTTTGATTGTCAAAACACCACGTTAAACAACCGCACTTGTTGTTTTGGGACGTGTGTGGACACCAGAACCGATAACAACAGCTGCGGCCTTTGTTTGATTAGATGCTTCCGCGGGTTCACTTGCTGCAATTCCATATGTTCAAACTTACAGATTGACCCTCGCAATTGTGGCCAGTGCGGCAATAGATGTCCTTCCACAAGGACATTCCCATTCATACCCACATGTGTGCGTGGGATGTGTGCCTAGAGCATAGCATCGCTGATTGAGAAGGTAAGTGTCCATCCGGTTTCCGGAAACCATATTCTGTGTGTGTGTGTGATTATCACTAGCTAGCTGTCTGATATAATTCTGGCAGATCCGGTTCTGGGTTGGCTTGAGTTTACTTACTTTAATTTGTGGTATGTTTGCATTTCACAGATCTGTTCGTGTGGTGGTGCACGTGGACATAAATCCTGATCACCTCGGTTGGAATAAGAGGCATTTCACAGAGCAGTCGTTGCACTTCAAGTGGGGTCCAAACTGTGACCTGGAGACTTCTCGCAGTCTTTATTTGAGCATGTTCGCGTGTTTACAGTCTTCTATACATGTTCTGTATAGAACAATAACCTCACGATAATTTAGTTTAGAAATTGGTCATAGGACTAACACTCGAACACGCTACAGTGTCTCACCAAATAATCGTCTGTCACAGTGGTGTTCAGTCGAGAAATTCAAGATATAAAGTCTACTCCCACATTATTTGACTGAGGCAGCCTTATCATGAGTATCCTACTTGTTGGGTTAAAAGATTACCTTGTGTATACGTTGTCTTTATTTGGAATCATCCTGAAGGAGAAGATAAGTAATGTTTTGAGCTCCAGAAGTTGGGGACTTCAGCTAATTATGAAGGTATCACCTATGTATCGAACTACAGAAGATATGCAAGCGCTACCGACACAAAGACTGCAGTCTGTACAATTATCTCGCCATTTCTGCGTTTCATTCTAATTAAACCTCTTAACTCTGGAAAGTTCTGATATAGGGTCTTTAGACATATTGGTAGCGTCCCAACGCAGATTTAGCTTAAACAAGTTCCTATCATTGACACTAGGTTACACACTACTTTTGTATAACGTGAACGTGGAGGTGGTTTTCGACGTCTATCAACTGCGAAAGACGTATGGTGGGGCCTTGACGAATATCCACGCCTAGCTGTCCACAGTTCCACGTATATAATAGGCTTCCTAGAAGATACCATTTATGGATATCTTCATATGCATGAAGAAATGCTTCCGGAATGAGCCGCAGAGCCCAATCATTTAACACTTTGTATGTCACCAACTGTCTTAGAAAATGGCTTTGTTTGAATCGAGCAGTCCTTTGAACTCTAATATGCAAGTGTTACTGTCTTCCACAACGACAATAGCTACAGTCGAGTCGTCTTTTTATTGAGTGCAAACGACACACAAAAGACAGTTTCCGTTCCTAGATGCAAATCTCAGATTTCTAGAGCTACTTTTCATGAGAACAAGATGCAGAAACGTGACGTGAAAGCCTCCATCCTTTACCTGACGGTGTGATCATGTCCTTCACGTTAAGATCCTTCCTCGCGAAGTTGGCTAACAGAGCGCTGAGGATCCAAAGGGAGGTGGTAGACCGTATTAGCTTCACCGGCAGATGTCCGGATACCTAGTGGCACACTTCTGTGATATTTCCGAACTGTTGACATCTGAATCACAATGAATAACCCCGTTAGTCTCCTTGATCCTACTGGTAATTTTTGAATGCTGCTGTCATCACGAACCCCTCTTCAGTAATCTTCCGATGGGTCAAAGTTTCATGGAAGGGAACTGATTTTTATAGGACATACGCGCTGTGATAGATGTCCTTAGAATCTAGAATTCTACGGCAGCACGTCAGAATAAGAACTGGGAAGGGATCTCCTATGGCTAGATACAGGACTCAGGAGATGTATGCGGAAATGCCTTACGTCTTGCAAAGCATCGCGGGCCGAAAGAGAAAGGATGTTGGCGCAAGAGATCACTCCCGGACACTCTGCTTCTACTTTTGCTTTAACATCGTCGATAATCTCGAATCCCCCGATGGCTTCTTTATCTATTGCCATTTCCCCTTGACTGCCGTGCCAAAAAACTGAGCGCATGGGAAGACGAATTTGCAGAATTTGACCCAATGCCACAAAAACCATTTTCAAGGGTAATTCCACAAAGAGAATTTACAAATTCCACAAATTAGAATAAGAATACGAAGACCCATGTCAATGCACTAATAGAATAAATGGCAAGGACAAGGATACGAAGGCAGTCAAATGTCAACGCACTAGTTGAATCCAGAATGGCAACCCACTCTTCATATCTATAGATTCCTATCTCAAATCCTATCAAATATCTACTTCTACTTGAGCTTTTACATCCGATGTACCTTCAATTGCCTCATCTACTTTGCATTCAACATATACTTCTTCTAATTCTTTTATATCTTCTGTCTAAATTAGAATTGAATGCATTACTACACTATCTAACTTCTACTTTCTAATCTGACTTCTCCCAATGCCTCAAGTAACTCACCAAAGACACTTGCACTCCTATCTCTACTATTTTGCATCAAGTATTCTTCTTCTTTGTTCTTTGAAGCTCATCTAACTCACGTCTAGCTAAATCTAATCTAAGAAAAATATTATCTCTTGCCTCTAATATTTTCCTATCTACACTCTCTCTCAAACTAATCAACAATTTAGTTAAATTGGCTTCCTTTACTTTCTTCCTCCTCGTCTCTTGCATAAACAACCTTATTCATGCAGTCTTGCTTCCCTCAACTAAACTTTGGCCATAATGCTAAGTATCACATTCACTCTCATGATAGCTTCTTCTATTGACTCCGACTTCTTCCTCTCCATCCTTTCTTGATCCATCTGCAACTCTTTCCAATACATCTTCAATTCATTTCAAAATTCTACTTTAGTACTTCCTTCACCTTCACATTTTGACTAAGTTGCACTTCCATTCCTTTTATCAAACTCCATACAGTCAATTCTCACTGCCAGGCTCAATCTTTCTCTGCCACACTCAACTTCAAACTCTCCAACTCTTGCTCCATTACTGTTGTAATCACCTTCAAATGTATGACCTCCCCTTGAGCGTCATTCAATTCCACCTTCAACTTATGAGTCATCACCTTCTACTCTCTTTGGTCTTCATCTAGCTTTTCCATCTCCTCTCCTTGCTTTACAAACTCTTCCTGTAAGGTTTCAAAACTCTTCTTCCAAAGTACAGCATCACCCCAAAGTACTTCAGCTTCCTCTTCCCCTTGGGTTAATGTCCTCCTCAATTCCAAGTTTTCCTCACTCAGGTATTTTACTACTTGTAGTTCACTCCCTCACCTCTAGATGACCTTTCTCCAATTCTTCCTTCTTCTTGTTCACCAATAACAACAATGGACATACAATCTTTGACAAAGACTCCACTCCGTCAAAGTCTCTTGCCCCTCCTTGGTCTTTGCATGTTGCTTCCATAGGCGTTTCTTCAATAGAGCCTTACCCCAAAGTCTCAATCTTTTTACCTTCAGAGTCATCTCCTCCAAGCTCTCTTCCTCTTCATCAACTTAACTCACTTTTCTCAGATTTGCAACTTCAGTCTGTAGACTTCTCTTTGATCTTATTCCTCTATGGATAATTGAATTTGGCTCTTCCATTGGGTTCTCTTCAATTTTCATCACCGGCAATTTCAGATAAGGAATATCTCCTCCTCTTGAACCTTGTCGTACTCACATTTTTTCTTTTTGTTATATTTTGAAGAAGAGGTGTACAGTTGAAGTTGTATTGAACCCAAATGGCATTAAAAAAAAAGAAGAATCATGTCTTTGGATTGAAATCCAAGGTAAAGTGAATTTTTGTCAAAAAAGAAGAACTCAAATCTGTGAGCCGGCCTATCTCTCACTCAAGATGAACCTTTGATGGCTATTATGGTAGCGCACCATGGACTAAGAAGGCAAGGAGCCACAACTCCATCCTACTCCTCCAAGGTTAACACTCCAAGACTCAAGACATTGTTCACTAGAGGACTTAATGAGAGAGAGATAGTTGCAAATGAAAGGATGATGAGTACCTCCTCACTCCTAGTTTATATACTTGTGAAATAATTACACACCAAAGTTACTAATTACTGGAGTAACTCAAGTTACTAGACTAAAAGTCAAGTAAAATCCAAAAGTATAAAGGAATATCCATCCACATGGGCATATTCCACTAAGCATGTGATCTTATCTTGACCCAACCACCAAGTCAAGGATTCCTTCACATGGGCTATCCTTGGACTATAGAAGAATCCAAAACAAAAAGGCTTGCATGCCCAAGAGTTCTCAACTCTTTCCTCAAAGCCAAACACCTAGGAACAATACCAAGTCAACACACTAGAATCCAAAATAGTGGTGCTCATCTTTTCCATTTTTTCTAAAGTAAGGTCCACTCTATCTTAGCTATGTCTAACTTTAGCTAATCATGACTAATGTAGAACCGTCCTTTATCTCTATACCAAAAAGGCCTTTTCGGACATCACCATCACCTAACGCATCCTGATTTGTGATGAACTTAACATTTTAATAAATAATATCTCTCAACTACTAGTAACACTAAACTAAATATCACAATACTACATACATGCACAAATGGGTGTTATAGATCAGACTTATCATAGAGAAACCCAAAGTTAGGAAAATTTGCCTTGGAGTGATCAACTCGATGTAAAGATGGCATAACAACTTTCCTTTGGGTTTGTCAATCAAGAAAGTACAAGCAAGAAGAGGGCTAAGGCACGAATGACTAAACTTGACATTGCTAGGAGGAACTCATGCAAAATGTGTGATTTTTATTGAAGAGTGACGGAGGAATGACCATGCATCAAAGCACTATAAAATTGAGACTTCATCAAGGGGAGTTCAAAATGTTACACAAGTATCCTAAGCCGCTGAGTAGTAGACTTAAAGGAGTACTTGTAAAGAAGCCATTCAATAATTTGATGTTTAACAATCCTGAGGGAGTTAGGATCTTGAGACCAAGAGATGATAGAATTATCTTCCAGCTACCACGAGTTAGAGATTGCATGATGCCAAAGAAGGATGAGAAGAAGAGTCCCTCACTTGCAGTGAAAAATTCTATGATTTGGAGGTTAGACATGATAGAAAGTGGTACCCACAATTTTTTGGTTTTGTTATATTTTGACAAAGAAATGTATAGTTAAGGCAGAATTGAACCCAAGTGGACACAAAAGCAAAAGAATCAGGTCTGCAGGTTGAAGCCAAAGTAGTAGACTTGGTGTCAGAGGAAGAAGGACTCAAATCGGACTGAAGGAGGGCAGACCTGAAGGAGGAATGGAAGTTGCAGGTCAGGATTCTTGTGGGGGCTGTATCTCATTGGAGAGAGTCCAAATTGTGCATGCTATATGTCATTGGAAGCGTTTTGTTCAAGGCTTTTTGTTGCCATCAAAATCGTTGAGTTTAGACGTCTATAGCAGAAGTTATAAACATTTGAAGTTTATGTAGTAGATGTATAGAGTAGTTGAGTGACTTCAGGTTGAAGTTCTTTGGGTCCACATTACTTTGGGTCTATGTTCTTAGGATGTGTATACTTTGGGTCTATACGACTTTGGGTTAGAAGCTTCTTTGCCTCAAGACAAAGGTGACCAAATCTGAAGTAGTTGGACCTCAGAGTGCAGTGAAGGTGACTTTGAGGGTCTTGCAAGAGGCATGAGAGGAAATTAGAGTAGAGAAAGAAGATATTTAGAATACCCTTGACTTCAATTTCAGTTTAGATTGAAGATGGGATAGAAATTGGAGGAAAAGTACCAATAGTGAATGAACTCAAAGTGCAAGATCAAACAATATATGTATTTGGATCACTTGTTTGAGACATTAGAGAGGAGTAGATCAAAAGATAAAGATGTAGATAGATTGGATATGAGTGCAATTGTAGTTCAAAGTGAAGATATAGTAGAAATAGCAAAGGAATAAGTAATATTAGATAGATCCAAAGACAAAGAAGCGCAAGAAGTTACTTCAAGTTTAGAAGATGAGGTAGAAGTAGACATTTGGATTGAATTCCTAACTGATTTGAGATAGGAATAGACAGATGTGAGGAAGTGGGTTGTGATTTCAGATTTGGAGATTGTTAGGAAGTAGTTTAGGAAGTTAGTTAACTCTTAAGAACTCTACCTACATAAAGAAGGCCTTCACAGTAAATTGTTGTTCAGCGCTCATAATTTTGAGAATAGATAAAGCAAAGTGCTGTGAAGCAATGCTCGTTGCTCAAGCTTAATTTCAAGTATCAATTATGTGTTTGTGTTTGTGAATGATGAGAGAATTTTGAAGTGCAAGTCAGTGTGTTTGTTGGATGTTGGATTCCATAGCCTTGATCTTCATTCTATGTGTTTGATCTTGAATGGAGAACAATCAAAGAAATCCCTTGAAAAATTGGAGAAGAATTGTAGTGTTGGTAGTATTTTGCATTTGTGAGTGCAACACTAAGTTGATGTGAAGCAATTTTGATCAAGGAAGTTATGCATTCAGTGGAAGGGTGAAAGATAATTGTGAGGCAAAGTTGTTTTATAGTGAAGTAGTTGTTTTTGGGAGAGACTAAATCATCACAATCAAGATTGTTTTGAAAGATTTGAATGAGTTGTGATTAAGGAGTGCTAATTACTCTCTTATGGATGTAGTTGCTACCTAACAGATTAAAGATTGCAATCAATAAGAACTACTTTGTTGCTTTGCTTTGTATTTGATCATTTTTGACTTGTATCTTTACGGGAACAAAGTTTACTTACCTGATTACCACAAAAGTGATATTTTCCGGGTTGTCACATAGCCAGGATTGAAGTTCTGAGTAGACTTTTGATCACTTTTTTGGCCTTGAATTGGAACTTGAGTTTTTCAAGGCAGAAGTAGCTTTTAGTGATTGTGAAGAGGGACCTAAGAATGAATAGAAGAGAGGCAATCCGGCTTGATGGACAAAGTTGGATTAGAGATTGGTTCTAGGGAGAGAGGCTAGTGAGGAAACCAGAGCTACATCCCTCCAGAAAGGAGAGTCTATAGAGGAGACTAAAGAAATCTACAATTCTTTCAGTATGCCGCATATAAAGAACAAGTATAAGGTTGATACCTATCAAGACCTAGTAAAGCAAAGTATTGTTGAGGTGATGATGACTCTCACCAAGCCTAATCAAACCACGTACATGATGAAGCATCAAGCGGTGTTTTTTCCATCAGATGTTTGCAAGAGCGCCGGTGAATTGTGCAAAGTGTTTTCACCAAAGAATGCGGCAGATAGTGTGGTGTTGGAGAGATCAAGATGCCCCCTACTATTTGGTGCCATTTGCTGCACATTTCTACTTTGGGTTGAACCTGGTGAAGGAGGTAGAGCAAAGAAAGATGGGGTCTCACTTTCATGCAGATCTTGGAAAAGAAGCGGATAAGGAAGAGTAGTAGTACATCCGACATACCCAAAGTACTAATGAGCACTATACTAGAATGCGCCAACATATGAAGAAAGCAGTAAATATCCCAAAGACAAAGAAGAGAAGTTGTCTATGGAGATGGTATCACCTGTTTAGGCTTGAAAGACAAGAAAGGTGAATCCAATGCACAACATTGTGGTAATTCACGAGTCATTAGGAGTAGAAGAATCAGAAGGTGAAGCCAAGTATAAGTCAAAAGGCTTAGGAGAAGAACATGAACCAAACCTTACGCTACAAAGTGAAGAGTCTAGCAATGGAAGTGAGGATGAGCTGGAAGTTCAACAACAGGGAGGGAACGATTTTCAAGACAAAGACCAAGAGTTCCATGCTGCGATTGACTACTTGGGAGGAGGAGATATGTTGTGTCTAGAATTGCTGAGGACGGAGATAGAAGAAACTCAAGAGGCCAAGCCAACATTGGGGTTCCAAAAAGGTAAATGATCAAAGAGAATTGCGCCAATTGTAGGTGCAGAAATGAGCAAAGCAAGCCCAATAGATGAAGAAGGAGAAAGCTTGGATCAGATGCCTCTAAGAGATTGAGACTTCAGAGTAAAGCTCCAATAGAAGAAGTGAAGAGTGTAGAATCCAAAGACTGCAAGAGTCTTTGATGCTGTAGAGTACTTGTCAAAGATTGTTTGTCCATTGTTGTTGCAACTGAAGAAGAAGAGAGAAGAGTTGAGAGGTGAATTGAAAGTAGTACAATACATGAGTGAAGAAAGTTTGGAGTTAAGAAGGAAGTTAATTTGCGGAGAGGGAAGTAGAAGAACTTTGGACTGAAGTAGAGCTTAGGAGGAAGGAGATTGAGGGCCTGACTGAGGATTTTGTAAAGAGAGGCAAAGCAATGATGAAGCAAGAAGAAGATCAAAGGGAGCAGATGGCAAAGACTGATACCTTGAGGGCAGAAGTGTGGAGGTTGTGTGGGTTGATTAGAGGAATGGAAGTGCAACTCAAACAAAATGTGAAGGAGAAGGAAGCATTAATAGCCAAGTTGGAAGATGAGGTGAAGATGTATAGGGAGGAGTTGCAGGTACAGAGAGAGAAATTGAAGATACCTAGGCCAGAGATAGTTGAAGAAGTAGTACTGAGATTGAAGGTGATGTTGAGCACAATATCAAAATTTCAGTTGGAGGAAGCAAGATTGCATGAACTGAAATTGCTAGTGCAGGAGATGAGGAAGAAGAAAGTGAAGGATGTATAGGTGAGTAAGTTATTGATTATTTTAAGGGAGAGAATAGATACAAAGATGTTAGACGCAGGAGAGAATGTTTGTCTCAAATTAGAGATAGCAAGAAAGGAGTTAAATGAGATTCAAAATCAAAGAAGAGCATCCAATGAGAAGTAAGAGAGGTAAGAATGCAAGTTACTTTGGATGAGCTTTTTGAGATATTAGAGAAATGTGGGTCAAAAGATAAAGATGCAGATAGAATTCCCATGAGTGCAATTGTAGTTCAGAGTAGTAGAAATGGTAGAGGATGTGACAATATTAGATAGACCCAAAGAAGGGGAAATTCTTGAAGTAGAATTGGGTTTGGAAGCTGAAGTTGAGGTTGACATTGGATTAGATAAGTAACAATTTTGAGATTTGAAGAGGTAGATATGAAAAGGTGCATTGTCATTCCGGATCTAGAGGTTGGTAGAGTTGTTAGGAAATGGTATATTAGTTAGCTAACTATCAAAGTACTTTACCTATTTAAAGGAAGCATTCATAGTGTTTTGTTGTTTAGTATTTGTATTTTCAAAGTTGATAAAGTGAAGTGGTGTAACTTAGTGCTCATCATTCAACTTAATTCCAAATATCAATCTTGTGTGTATGTTTGTGACAACTCGGCCAATATCACTTTTGTGGTAATCAAATAAGTAGAGTTTGTTCCCGTAGAGATAAGATTCAGAATTGGTCAAATACAAAGTCAAATGTCACAATGTAGTCCTTCTTGATTTTGTCTTTAATCCCTTAGGTAGTAAGTACACCCAAAAGAGAGTAACAAGCACTAACTTGCAGTCTCTTCACAACAATTTGTCACACTTAATCACAACTCCATCAAATATTTCCAAACAATTTTGATTGTGATGATTCAATCTCTCCCAAAAATGGCACTTCATTGCAAAATGACTTCGCCTCAGAATTGTGTTCCACCCTTCCACTGAAGGCACAACTTCCTCGATCAAAATTGCTTCATATCAACACTACGTTGCACTCACAAATAAAGAATACTACCAATACTACAATTCCTCTTACTATCAAGGCATTGCTCTGATTGCACTTCACTCAAGATCAAACATAGAGAATGAAGATCAAGGTTACAAAATCCAACATCCAACAAACACACTGACTTGCACTTCAAAATTCTCCACACACTCCCAAACACAAGCACAAAATTGATACTTGGAATTAAGCTCAAACAATGAGCATTGCTTCACAACACTTCACTTTATCTATTATCAAAATTATGAGCACTGAACAACATATGACTGCAAATGTCATCTTTAAATAGTGAAGCAATCTAACAGTTACTAACAACTATACTGTTCTACAATAACTTTTCTAACCAGCAGATCCAATAGGACAATGTACCT
Source organism: Lunularia cruciata (assembly GCA_948567375.1). Lineage (NCBI taxonomy): Eukaryota > Viridiplantae > Streptophyta > Marchantiopsida > Lunulariales > Lunulariaceae > Lunularia > Lunularia cruciata. The sequence goes on along the minus strand of OX419757.1, from coordinate 50,729,319 downwards.
CTTCATATCTACCTTTTCAAATCTCAAAACTATTACTGCTCCGATCCGATATCTACTTTTTCCTCGGCTTCCAATCCTAAAGTAACCTCACATACTAGTCTATCCTGGGGTTTCACAACTACTAATTCCTCTACCAATTCTACTACTTTTTCTTTTTTACCTACAATTCCCATCACAAGTAACCTTTCTAATTCTATATCTCATGACCCACTCTTCTCTAATATCTCCAAAAGATATTTGTACTCCTATGTCATCTTCTCCGGGCTTTGCTCTTACATCCTTCTGAAGTTTATCTATCTCCAACCTTACTAAATCTAATCTAATCGTGATATTATCTTCCACTTCTAATATCTTCCTATCTACACGAGATCTGAGACAAATTAGCAAAGCATTCAAATCCTTATCCTTTGCATTTCTCCTCCTTGTCTCCTGCAACAACAACTTCAACTTGTGCAATCTCATTTCTTCAATCCTAACACCAGCCTCTGTAAATTGCCAGTTCAGCCTTGAATTTGGCTTTCACTATCTCCTTCTCCTTCTCTTTCTGCACAATCTTCTCCTCCAGACTACGAAGTAACTCTCTCAATCTTTCTTTATCTCTATATCTCACTGTCAACTCTCTTTGCCAGAGCTGCTTCTTCTCTTCTACACTCTCCATCACTCTATCAAGCTCTTGCTCCTTCTCTGCTACTCTTGCCATAGCAAGAATAATTTCTAACCGTGAATCAATAAACTATTGTTTCAAGATCTCATACTCTGCTATCTGTCTCTCCCTTGCTATGACATTCTGGTCTATTATTCTCTCTCTACTCCCTACTTCCTTCTTTAAGTTTTCAATTACCTGATTCTATACTGCTGCATCTACTTGTAGTACTTCCTTCACCTTGGATTATATTCTTCTTCAACTCCGAGTTCTCATCCTCTAATCTTGCTAACACCTGCAACATAGTCTTCACATCCGGATACTAAGACTGCATCTCATGCTTCTTTTGCTCCAACTTTGCTAACAACGGGCACACAACCTCTCGCAACTACTCTACTCCTTCACTTGGTTTTACCTTGACTTGTGGACTTTTCTCCTTCTTTGCCTCTTCTTCACTGGACACTCACCTTCTAAACTGCAATCTCCTTATTTGGATAGATTCTTTGCTCCCCAAACTTCCACTCTCCACTTCTCTTACATCACTCCGTCCTACTTCATACTTTGCCCTTCTTCTAGACCGGACTCCTCTTTGAATGGTCACCCTCTTCTCCTCCTACTTTGGAACTTCATCTTTGGGTCTCGGTTTACCTTCTTCTTCCATTTCCATCTTTCCTTCTTCCTCTTTAGGTACCGATTGCATCTCCACTCCATCATCACTCTTGCTGCTTGTGTTAGCACTCTACAACGTGAATTTGGGTTCTTCCTCCTTGTCCAAGTCTTTTGACTTGTCCTCGGCCTCCCCTTCTGATTCTTTACCCAACGATGTGATTACCACCAATTCTTTCCTCAGGTTTACCTTCCTGATCTTCCGAGGTCTCATTGCCGCTACTTCTTCTTCTTCTCCTTGTCGACTCCTCTTCTTCAACTTTGGAGTATTCACCTTCATCTACATGCTCTGCCTCATCTACACATAGTACTCGTCACTACTCCTTATTTGCAAGATGTATAGCTGCTCCTCTGCATCAACATCTCTTCTTCAATCAGGGTGAAAGTGCGACACCATCTTGTGTCTCTCTGCCGCATTCCACAAGTTCAGTCCCAAGTAGAAATGGGCTGCAAACGGCACAATGTAGTGTGGAGGTGACTTGTCTTGCAAGTTCCACACCATTTGCCTTGCACGTTGATGAAAGCACTTTACCTAATTGATTGGTTGCCCTACAAACATCTGTGAAAGAACACCGCTTGATGTTTCATCACATAAGTGGTTTTCTTTGGCTTCAAGATAGCCATCATTGCACTTACAATGCCTCTCCTCACGTGGTCTTTATAGCTCTCAAATTTGTAGCCATTCTTTGTGCATTTGAAGAGAAGGCATCTCTCACTTCTTGGGTTTCTTTAGCTACTTCTCCCTTCCCCAAGAACGTGGATCGTTGCTCATCACCTGCCTCTCTTCCAAGTACTAACCTCCAATCCAACTCTGTCTATCAAGCCAGATTTCCTTTCTTCCCTTCTTTGTTGGGGCCATCCAGACATCTACTCTTGATGATCTCAGTCATGAAACCTAGAAAGCTAATGCTCCAGTTCCATGCCAGGAATGTGATCCAAAGCATACTCAAGACTTTGATTTTGGCAATCACATCTTATCTCCAAATTGTATGATTTCTCACTACAAATTCAAAGTTCTTCTTCCCACCTCCCATCTTACTCTCTTCCACTCTAGATTGGTGGCTACTCTTCCTACTGATTCCCAAACTGACTTCCTCTTGACACACCAGCGTGTCTTTGACTACACTTCCTTTCCCACGATCTCCCATAAGATGACTTCTTAATGACAATGGAAAATTACTTGTCATTGCTTTGTCTCTAGCCCAAATCTTATAGTGACGCGCTTCCTCCATCTTTCTTCACTTCAAATTTCTATCGAGAAATCACACCTCCTTCATGCTTCTATCATTGTCAAATCACCTCCCGCTCATAGGCCAGCCATTTTTTTGTGCACATTACCTTCTTGATTGTCCAATCCCAAAGGAAAGTTGTTACACTATCCTTGCCTTAGCTTGAGCACCCCTAAAACAAAGTCTCCTTACTTTGGGTTTTAGGCTGGTTGAGCAAATCCAAGTACTTCATCTTCTGACACAAAGTCACTTTTCCTTGGGTTACAACCCAAAGACACCATTCTTTGCCTTCTGATGTCATCCAGGCACAATACAACTTCTTCTGTACACTTCTTCAAAAATAAGGAAAAAAACAAAAATGTGGGTACCATAGTGTTTGTGAGTGTTGGACAAATTTCAAAGTGCAAATCCATAAGCTTGTTGGATGTTGGATTCCATAGCACTGATCTTCATTCTATATGTTTGATCCTAAGAGAAGTGTAATCAAAACAATGCTTTGACAGATCTGAGAAGAATTGTAGTGTTAGTAGTATTTTGCAATTGTGAGTGTAGTGTGGGGTTGATGCAAAGCTATTTTGATCAAGGAAGTTGTGCCTTCAATGGAAGGGTGGAATGCAATTCTAAGGCAAGATCATTTTGCAATGAAGTAGCCTTCTTTGAGAAAATCTAAATTATCACAATCAAGGTTGTTTGGAACAATTTGATGGAGATCTGATTATGAGTGTGTAATTTGTGATGAGGCTTCAAGTCAGTTCTTGTTACTCTCTTTTGGGTGTGGTTTCTACCTGAGAGATTAAAGACTCAACCAAGATGAACTACATTGTTACTATTTACTTTGTATTTGACCATTTTTGACTTGTATCTCTATGGGAGTAAACTTTATTTACCTCTACAAAAGTGAAACTTGTTGGGTTGTCACAAACCTCTTTCTCCATTGGCTGCTGAACTTTGGTTTTTTTTCTAATCACTTCTGTTGCTTGGCTCTTCACTCTACAACGTGAGCTCTGGTTCTTCTTTCCTCTTTCAAGTCCTTTGACTTATACTTGGCTTCTCCTTCTAATTCTACTCTTGGTGACTCATCTATCACCACAATGTCAAGCCTCAGATTCCTTGGCTGGATTCCTTGGCTTCCTCATCTTTCTTGGCTAGACTAGTTACACCATCTCTTTTGGTCAACTCCTCTTCCTTGTCTTTTGAGTAGTCACCACCATTTTCTTATGTTGTCCCATACTAATGTAGTGCTCATCGCTACTTCAAAGTTGTTAGATGTACTGCTGTTCCTCCCCATTTGCTTCTTTTTGTAGATCTGGATGAAAGTGAGACACCATCTTTGTTCTCTCTGCTTCATTCATCAAAATTAACCCAAAGTAGAAATGTACTATGAATTGCACCAAATAAAGTGGATTTGTTCTATCTCTCTAGTTCCACACCATCTATCTTGTCCTTTGGTGAAAACACTTCACCCAATTCATCGACTCTCTTGCAAACATCTGGTAGAAAAATATTGCCTAGAGCTTCAGTACATAAGTGGTTTACTTTGGCTTGAAGATTGCCATCATTGCCTTGACAATACTTTGCCTTATTGGTTCTTGAAAGGTATCCACTTTGTATCCATTCTTCATATGCAGAGGATTGAAAGAATTTTTTACTTCTGTAATCTCTTTTGCAACTTCTCCTTTCCCATAGAAATTCACTCTAGCTCCTCACTAGCCTCCCTATTCAAGACTTATTTCCAATTCAGACTATATCCATCGAGCCAAATTTCCTCTCTTTCCTACTTCCTCTTGACCATCTTTATAGTCACACGCAACAATTTCTGCCATGAACCTTGGAAAGCTCAAGTTCTAATTCCATGCCAAAAATGTGATCTGGTCAAGACTTCAATCCTTGCAATAACATCTAACCTCCAAATCAAAGGATTCCTCATTGCAAGTGAGTGATTCTTCTTCCCACCCCTCATTGGCATCATTCTATCTCTCACTCTTTGTCTCTAGAAAACTATCTCTTCTCTTGGATGAGAAATCCTCACTCCCTCGGGATTCTTAAAAATCAAACTCTTATATGGCTTCATAATTCACACAACCTTGGGATGACTACTAAGAGGCACAAGATAGTTGTGTGATATTTTGAAATTCCCTTGACAAAGTCTTCACCTTATATTGGTGCAATGTACAATCACTTCTTAGTCAGTATTCACTAAATAATCACACCTTTTGCATGCATTCCTCTTGTCACTATCAATTTTCTCTTGCTCAAGACTCAGCCATTGTCTTGGTTGTACATTCTTGACTGGTGCACCCAAAGAAAAGTTGTTACATTGTCTTCACATGAGGTTGATCACCCCAAGGCAAAGTCTTCTTACTTTGGGTTTCACCTCCAACAACTATGATCTGACTTCTCCTTCTCCTAACACAAAGGAGGCTTCTTTGGGGTTGACCCAAAGGCACAATTCTCCTTCTTTTGTTGCCATTTGGGTTCAACTTTCCTTCAACTATACACTTCTTCTCAAAGAATACGTAAAACAATAACAAACCAAAAAAAATGGGTACCACAATATTACACATGCAAAGGCCTTTGCATTTTATTCTTGGTGAGAAGTCACCATCCCATGTGTCATAGATTCTTGTCTCAGCACTTTTCCATGTGCCAAACTTGCATGCCAAGTGTGAATGGTTATCTTGAGTGTAATGGCTCTTGGTGGCCAATTCCAATTGAATTGGAAACATGTTCAAATTGTGGCAGCTTTTAACTGCAAGTACCAAGGTAGGACTTGGCACTTGGGCCTAAAAGCTCCACCCATTAGCACTCCAAGTGCTCTCCATCTCTTAGAAACACTCCAAATGATTCCACAACACTCCAAGTGTTGTTTGTTCTCCATGCACTCAAGATCATCCTACATCCCTTTGATTGCTACTCACCCTTTAGTCAATTGAGGTTATCTAACATTACTCCATGTAATAACCCAAGAAGTATCACTTTTACGGTAATCAAGTAAATAAATTTTGTTCCTACAGAGATACAAGTAAAAAATGTTCAAACATGAAGTGAAAAAGAACAATTTAGTTCTCCCTGAGTTCTTCTTTGGTCTCTCAGGTAGAAACCACACCCAAAAGAGAGTAACAAGTACTAATCATAGTCTCATTACAAATTAACACTCCATAATCATAATACTATCCAATCTTTCCAAACCAAATTTGATTGTGATGATTCAGATTCTCCCAAAGATGGCTACTTCACTATCAAACAACTTTGCCTCAAAATTGTGCTCCACCCCTCCACTAAAGGCACAACTTCCTCTATGAAATTGACCCACATCAAACTCACATTGCACTTACAAATGCAAAATACTACCAACACTACAATTCCTCAAGATCAATCAAGGCATTGCTTTGATTGCCTTCACTCAAGATCAAACACATAGAATGAAGATCAAGGTTGTGGAATCCAATATGCAACAAACACACTTACTTGCATTTCAAAATTCTCCAAACAATCACAAATACAAACACAAACACAAATTTGATTCTCAAAATTAAGCCCAAGCAACAAGCATTGATCTCAACACTTCTCTTTATCTATCTTCATAAACTATGGATACCCAACATTATTTTTCTATGCTTCCTCCTTTAAGTAGAGCACTTTGACAATTAACTAACAACTATACCATTCTTTAACAACTTTACCAACCTGTAGATCCAAAATAACAATGCACCTCTTCATATCTGCCTCTTCAAATCTCAAAATTATTACTACTTTGATCCAATGTTAACCTCAACTTCAACTTCCAAACCCAACATTCCTTCATGAATTTCCCCTTCTTTGGGTCCATCTAATACTACTACATCCTCTACTTATTCTATCACTTCTTTACTACAATTTGCAATTGAGATCATGGGTAATCTATTTATATTGCTATCTTTTCACCCATTCATCTTTAATGTCTCAAGTAACTGATCCAAAGACACCTGCACTCCTACTTCTACTACTTTGAATTGGATTCCTATCCAAGTTCCAAATCTCATCTAACTCTTGTCTTGCTATATCTAATCTAAGACAAACATTTTCTTCTACTTCTAATATCTTCCTATCTACTTGATCTCTCAGACTAATTAATAATTTCTTCAATTGTACATCTTTTTCTTTCTTCTTCCTTGTCCCTTGCACTAGCAATTTCAATTCATGTAGTCTCGCTTCTTCCAACTAAACTTTAGACACCGTGCTGAGTATCACCTTCACTCTCACAACTATTTCCCCAACCATCTCCTGCCTAGGTGTTTGTAGCTACTCTCTCTCCACTAGCAACTCCTCTTGATACATCTTCACCTCATCTTCCAACTCGGCGTTTAATGCTTCCTTCTCCTTCACAATTTGCTTGAGTTGCTCTTCTATTCCTCTGATCAACCCATGCAATCACTCCTCTTCACAATTCACGCAGTTAATTCTCTTTGCCAAGCTTGATCCTTCTTTGCCGCACTCATCTTCAAATTCTCCAACTCTTGTCCCATTATTGCTACCATAGCCTTCAAATCAATAACCTCTACCCTCAAGGTCTCAATCTTTGCCATCTGCTCCTTCCAATATTCTTCTTGCTTTGTCATTGCTTTGCCTCTCTTCATAAAGTCTTCAGCTAGGCTCTCAATCTCCGTCCTCCTAAGCTCTACATCAATTTGAAGTTCTTCTAATTCTTGCTCTCCAAAATTAACTTCTTTCTCAACTCCAAACTTTCTTCACTCATGTACTTCATATTGCCAATTCATCTTTCAGTTCCGAGTGATTTCCTCTCAACTTTTTTCTCTTCTTCTTCAACTGTAATAACAAGGTATAGATATTTGCGACAAGTACTCTACTCCATCAAAGGCTCCTACAGTCGTTGGTTCTTAAGGTGCTATAAGACAACTTAACAAGTATCACTTTTGGGGTAATTAGGTACATAAAGTTTGTTCTCACAGAGATATGAGTCAGAGATGGTCAATTACAAAGCAAATAGTAACAATTTATTTCTTCTTGAGTTCATCTTTAGTCTCTTAGGGAAAAAATCTATGGCAACTTGGTAAATATCACTTTTGCGGTAATCAAGTAAGTAAAGTTTGCTCACGTAGAGATACAAGTCAAAATTAGTCAAATACAAAATAAAGTAACGATGTAGTTCTTCTTGGTTGTGTCTTTAATCTCTCAGGTAGAAATTATACCTAGAAGAGAGTAACAAGCACAGACTCGTCGTCTCATCACAAAAATTTGTTACAAAGAATTAAAAATTCATTAAATTCTGTCCAAACAAATCTTGATTGTGATGATTCAAATTTTTTTGAAGATGGCTACTTTGCTGCAAAACACTTTTGCCTCAGAATTTTGTTCCACGCCTCTATTGAATGCATAACTTCCCTAATCAAAATTGTCTTGCATCAACCCTACGCTACACTCACAAATGTAGAATACTACCAACACTACAATTCCTCTCAAATCTATCAAGGCATTGCTCTAATTGCACTTCACTTAGGATCAAATGCATAAAATGAAGACCATAGTTGTGGAATCTAACATCCACCAAGTTAATTGGCTTTCACTTTGGAATTCTCCACACACACACAAAGACAATCATAGTATTGATACTTGGAATGAAGCTTAAGCAACAAGCGCTAAGAAACTAACTCTTCACTTTATCTATCCTCAAAATTATGAGCACTAAACAACATTGAATTGCAAATGGTTTCTTTAAATAGTAAAAGCTTTTGACAATTATCTAACTACCTAAATTTTTTCCTAACAATATTTAGATCTAAAATAGGAAACCACTTCTTCATATCTGTCGATTCCTATCTCAAATCAATTACTACTTTGATCTTCTACGGAACCCAAGGTTCCTTCATAGACTTCTCTATCTTTGGGGCTATCTAATACTACTAATTCCTTTGCTATTTCTACTACTTCACTCTAATCTACAATTAAACTCATAGGTAATCTATCTACTTACTTATCTTGCAACCTACTCCTCTTTAATGTCTCAAACGATTGATCCAAAGACCCATATTATCTGATCTTGCACTTTGAGTTCATTCACTACTGCTACTTTTCCTTCAATTTCTATCCCATCTTCAATAAGGACTGAACTTGAAGTCATGAGTATCCTAACTATCTTTTATTTCCTTGTCTTAACTATTTCATATGCTTCAAACATCTGACCTGAAGACTCTTACATCTGATGTTTGACTACCTTGGATTGGGTCACCTTTGTCCTACGGCAAAGTCTCTGAACCCAAAGTCATGTAAACCCAAACTAGTATAAGTTTGAAGTTATATAGACCCAAAGTCATATAGACCTGAAGTACTATGGACCCAAAGAACCTCAACTCAAAGTCACTCAACTACTCTATGTATCTATTACATAAACTTCAAATACTTGTAACTTCTCCTATAGACCTCCAAACTTTTTGATTTTGGTGGCAAAAGATAGCTCTAAACAAGGCGCCTCCAATGAAATATAGCACACATGATTTAGACATGTGGTCACTAAGATATGGCCCCCGCAGTAATCCTGACTCTTAACCTCCATTCCAATGCAAAGAAACCCTCCTTCAGTCCACTCATTCTCCATGTCTGGTCCAATCCAAGTCCTTCTTCCTCTTACATGAAGTTGACTTCCTTGGCTGGACCAAACATAGGTTTCTACTTATTTCTTCTCTATTTGGATTCAATTTGGTTTCAACAATGCACTTCTTCTTTGAAACTTGTCAAAAATGAAAAATATAGGTACCACAAAACCACACCCAGAAGAGAGTAACAAGCATTGATCACAATCTCATTACCAAAATTACACTCTATAATCACAATACTATATAATCTTCCAAACTTTGATTGTGATGATTGAAAATCTCCCAAAGACTACTTGTTCATTGGAAACAACTTTGCCTCAGAATTGTGTTCCACCCCTCCACTGAAGGCACAACTTCCTTGATCACAAATTGTTTCACATGCTGCACTGACAAATGCAATTTACTACCAACACTACAATTCTTCTCATATCTATCAAGACATTGCTTTGATTCCATTTCATTTAGGATCAAACACATAAAATGAAGATCAAGGCCATGGAATCCAACATCCAACAAGCTCACTGATTTGCCCTTTGAAATTCTCCATACACTTACAAACACAAACAAAAACACAAACTTGATCTTTGGAATTAAGCTCAAGCCACAAGCACTAAACTTAACACTTTGCTTTGTCTATCTTCAAAAATTTGGAATATTGAACAACATAACACTACAAATGCCTCCTTAAAATAGGCAGAGCTCTTCAATAGTTAATTAAAAACTGTACCATTCTACAACAACTTTTCCAGCGTATAGATCCAAAATCATAATGCACCTCTTCATATCTGTCTCTTCAAATCTCAAATTTGTTTCTAATCTGATCCAATGTCTACTTTGACTTTCACTTCCAAACCCAATGATCCTCTTATTACTTCTCCTTCTTTAGGTCTATCTTCTTCTTCTACATCTTCCACTATTTCTATTACTTCATCTTGAACTACAATTTCATTAACGTGTAACCTATCTACCTCTTTATCTCCCAACCCAATCTTCTCTATTGTCTCGGATAGTTGATCTAAAGACACTTACACTCCTACTTCTACAACTCTAGACTTCTTATCTTCCTTCACACTACTCAAAAGTCTCTCTAGCTCTGAATTTACTTAGTCTAATTTGAGACTTAAATTATCTCCTACCTCAATCATCTTCCTATCTACTCGTTTCCTCAAGCAAATCAAAAGATGGTTCATATCCACATCCCTCATTCTTCGTTTCCGAGTTTCCTGCACAAGCAACTTCAATTCATGCAGTCTTGCTTCCTCCAACTTCCCTTTAGATTCTATGCTCAACATTGCTCGCATTCTCCCAACCACTTCTCCTACCAACTTTGATGTATACCCTCAAGATCTTTTTGCCTTCAATTCTTCTCTATACATCTTTAACTCATCTTTGTACTTGGCTGCCAACATCTTCTCCTCCTCCTCATACTGAACACTCTGCTTCTCAACACTTCTGACCCAAATTCTCAATCTTTCTTCCTCTTGGTGTCGGACCGCTAACTCCCTCTACCATGCTTGATCCTCCTCTATTGCACTCTTCTTCAAGCTCTCTAACTTCTGCTCCATCACAGCCGCCATCACCTTTGCATGTATGTTTTCAATATGAACCTTGCTTACCTCTCCTTTCATATTCTCAATCAACACTTTTTGCTCTTTCAACACTTTGGCTTGCTCGTTCATCTCTCTGCCATGGTGCTCAAAACTCTGTTGCAACTTCTCTACAGTCTTTTTCCTTAAGACTATCTCCCTTTGAAGTTCTTCAGCTTCTTCTTCCCTTTGGGTTACCATCTCTTTCAAGTCTATTGTTTTGTCAATCAGATATTTCATCACTTGCAACTCATTCTTCACCTCCAGATGATCTTTCTGAATCTCTTTCTGCTTATTCAACAACACCAACATTGGACTTACAATTTGTGACAAGTACTCCACCTCATCAAAGCTTCTTGCTTCTTCTGCTTGGTCTTCATGCTTTGCACCCATTGATGCTTCTACCAATAGAGTCTTACTCCGACTCCTTGATCTTTGTACTTTCAATGACCTTCCTTCAAAGCTCACATCTTCTTCATTGACCTGGCTTGGACCTATAGGTTTAGGTGGTGGTAGCCTCTTTGATCTTACCCCCTTCTGGACATCTTTCTGCAGTTCTTCATCCATCTCCTCCATGTGTAACTTAAAGTGACCCCGGTTGCATCTCTTGCTTCCTTCCTTAGTACTAACTTCCAATCCAACTCAGTCCATCAAGCTAGATTTCCTCTCTTCCCATTACTTTGGGACCTTCCTTGCAATTACTTGCAGCTATCTTTGCCATGCAACCTAGAAAACTAACATTCCCATTCCAAGCCAAAAAGGTGATATGAAGTCTGTTCAAGACTTCAATTTTAGCTACAACATCTAATTGCCAAATTGCAAAACTCCTCACTACAAGGGCGTTCTTACTCTTCTTTGCCATGATCTGCTCACCAGTTCTTTGGCACTAGAAGATTATCCCCTCTTGGATGAAATACTCTAACCTCTTTTGGTCTTTGGAAACTTTCACTCTGAATCTGCTTCTTGACGTGCATTACTGCAAGATGACTACTCAGAGGGATAGGGTATCTACTTGATATGTTCAATTTCCCCTTGTGCAATCATAATTTTATAGTACTTTGAGGGGCAATCATTCTTTAGTCAATTTCACTCCCACTTCTTATGCGTGTTTGTTTCCTATCACTTTCAAAGTATTCCTCTCCTACTTCCTCCATTTCTTTAAGTGTACTTTCTTGGCTGGCCTAACACACAAAAAGACTATTACATCTTCTTTGTATCAGCCTTTGCTTTCCATTCCAAAGATGCACTCCTTTGGGTTTGTCATTTGTAAGCTGCATCTAACTACTTCCAATTCCCGACCCTAAGTCAACTTCTTTAGGTCTACTCTAAAGACACATAAGTTCATCCTTTTCTTCCTAATTTGGCTTCCTCAATACACTTCTTCTTCAAAACTTTTCAAAACAAAAAATGTGGGTACCACATGCTACTCTCCTCACTTTGTCTACTAGAGCTTGACTCCAAAGTCTCAATCTTCTCACTCTCATGGGCATTTCATCAGAGCTTCCTCCCTCTTCCTCTTTCTTTCTTGCTTGCTTTGCTTGTTTCCACACTGGCAATTGAAATACTTCTCTTTGATCTCCTACCCTTTTGAATCTCAAACTTTGGCTCAACTTTTGGAGTCTCTTCTATCTTCATCCATAGCAATTTTGGACATGGAATGTCTCCTCCTCCCATGCAGTCAATTAATGCATGGAACTCCTGTTCTTTTATGTCAGCATAGTCTTCACCTTGTTGCTGAACTTCCATTTCATCATCACTTCTACTGCTCAACCCTTTGCTCCAAAGCATAAGCTCTGGTTCTTCTTCTTCTTTCGAGTCTTTTTACTTATACTTGTAGTACCCGCATTTTTCATTTTGGACAAGTTTGGAAGAAGAAGTGCCTTGCTGAAACCAAATTGAAACCAAATGGAGAAGAAATGAGAGGAAATTTGTATTTTGATCAAACCCAAGGAAGTCTACTTTGTGTCAAATGAAGACGGACTCAGCCAGGATTGAAAGAGGGCAGACCCGAAGGAGGAATGGAAGTTACAGGTCAGTATTCTTGCGTGGGCTATATCTCAATGTTCACAAGTCCAAATCAAGCGTGCTATATTTTTTTGGAAGCATCTTGTTTAGGGCTTTTTGTTGCTACCAAAAGTGCAGAGTTTGAAGGTATGTAGAAGAAGTTACAAGTATTTGAAGTTTTGGGAGTAGATGTACATAGTAAGTTAGTGTCTTCGGGTTGATGACTTCGGACTTGAGACTTTGGACTTTGGACTTCAGACTTCAGACTTCAGACTTCAGACTTTGGACTTTAGGTTTACACAACTTTGGGTTAGAAGCCTCTTTGCCTCAAGACTAAGATCACTAGATCTAAGATAGTCAGACCTCGGAGTGCAATGAAGATGACTTCAGGAATCTTGCCAGAGGCATTAGAGAGAGTTAGGATAGAGAAATATTAGATAGTTAGGTTACCCCTAACTTCAATTTCAGTTCTGATTGAAGATGGAACAAGAATTGAAGAAGAAGTAGCAGTAGTGAATAAACCCAAAGTGCAAGATCAGACAATAAGTATCTTCGGGTCAGTTACATGAGAGATTATGAGAAAGTGGGTTACAAATTGAAGGCATAGATAGTGTATCCATGATTTCAATTACAATTCTTGATGAGGATATAGTAGAATTAGCAAAGGAATCAATAAAAGTTGAGTCCAATGTTGTAGAAGTAGGAATTCAGGTGTCATCGGACTTGCTATTTGAGACATTAGAGGAGAGTGAGTAGGAAGATAAAGAGATAGAAAGATTACCCATGACCTCAATTGTAGTTCTAAGTGAAGAAATAGAAGAAGTAGTGAAGGATTTGGTAGTTGTAGATATACCCAAAGAAGGAGAAGTGATAGGAAGATCATCGGGTTTGAAAGCCGATGATAAGGTTGACATCGGATCGGAGTAGAAACAGATTCTGAGATTTGAAGAGGCAGATATGAAGAGGTGGTTTGTCATTTTGGATTTGTAGGTAGAAGGAGATGTTAGAAAGTGGTACAATAGGAAGAATTGTTGTTTGCTTCATTATTTAAAGGTGGCATTTGCATTATTATGTTGTTCAATATTCAAATTTCTGAAGGTAGATAAAGCAAATTGTTGTTTTAGTGCTCGTTGCTTGAGCTTAATTCAGATTGTCAATTCTATGTGTGTGTTTGTGAGTGTGTGGAGAAATTCAAAGTGCAAGTCAGTGTGCTTGTTGGATGTTGGATTCCATAGCCTTGATCTTCATTTTGTGTGTCTGATACTGAGTGAAGTGCATTGGAGCAATGCCTTGACAGATCTGAGAGGAATTGTAGTGTTGGTAGTATTTTGCAGTTGTGAGTGCAGCACAAAGTTGATGTGAAGCAATTTTGATCAGGAAGTTGTGCCTTTAGTGGAGGGGTGGAACACAATTCTGAGGCAAAATTGTTTCATAATGAAGTGCTATCTTTGGGAGAATCTGAATCATCACAATCAAGATTTGTTTGGATAGAATTTACTTTGTTGTGATTAAGGAGTGTGTATTCATGACAAGTTGTCAAGATTTTGAGCTTGTTACTCTCTTCTGGGTGTAGTTTCTACCTGAGAGACTAAAGACACAACCAAGAAGAACTAAATTGTTACTTTGCTTTGTATTTGACCAATTCTGAATCGTATCTCTATGGGAACAAACTTTACTTACCCGATTACCGCAAAAGTGATATTTTCCAAGTTGTCACAATACGTGGCTTTGCTTTCTAACTCTTCTGCCCTTGACAACTAATCAGTCACCATGGTGTCTTGCTTTGGGCTCACCTTACTCATCTTCCTAGGCTGGACTAATGACATACTCTCCTCAAGACAACTTCTCTTCCTTGTCTTTGGGACATTAACTGATATCCTCATGTGTTGTCTTGTTCTTGCATAGTGCCTATCACTACTTCAAATATGTCAGATGTATTGCTGCTCCTCCTCATCTGCTTCTTTTTGTAAATCTGGATGAAAGTGAGATGCCATCTTCCTTCACTTTGTCTCCTTCATCAAGTTCAAACCAATGTAGAAATGTGTGGCAAATAGCACCAAGTAGTGAAGAGCAGCTTGATCTCTCTAACACCACACCATTTGCTATGTTCTTTGGTGAAAACACTTTGCCCAATTTACCGGCACTCCTGCAAACATCTGATGGAAAAATACCGCTTGGTGCCTCATCATGTACATAGTGCAATCAGGCTTGAAGAGTGCAATCACCACCCCAATGATACTTTGCCTTACCTAATCACGATAGGTATTGACTTTGTACCCATTCTTCATACGTGGCATAGTAAAGGAATTGCGGATTTCATCAGTCTTCTCCGTAGGCTCTCCTTTACCAAGAAATGTAGCCCCAATTTCCTCACCAGCCTCTCTTCCTAGCACCGACCTCCAATCCAAATTTGTCCATTGAGCTAGATTGCCTCACTTCCCTTCATTCTTAGGTCCCTCTTCACAATCACTCAAAGCTACTTCTGCCATGAACCTTGGAAAACTCAAGTTCTAGTTCCAGGCCAGGAAAGTGATCCATAGTTTATTCAGAACTTTGATCTTGGCTATCATGTCTAACCTTCGAATCATTTGATTTCTCACTGCAAGTGAGGGACTCTTCTTCTCACCCTTCTTTGGCATTGTGCAATCTCTAACTCGTGGTAGCTGAAAGATAATTCTACAGTCTCTTGGTCTCGAGATCCTAACTCCTTCAGGATTGTTAAACATCAAATTATTGGATGGCTTTTCCACAAGCACTCCTTTTAGTTGACTACTCAATGACTTAGGATACTTGTGTGACATTTCAAATCCCCTCGACAAAGTCTTTATTTTATAATTCTTTGTTGTGTGGTCATTCCTCAGTCACTCTTCATTGAATAATCAAACCTTATGCATGAGTTCATTCAAGCACTGTCAAGATTAGTCATTTGTGCCTTAGCCTTTTTCTTAGGCACAAATGACTAATCTTGACACATTAGTCTTGTGACATTCCTTCAAGTACCTTATCCTCTTAAGGCTCTTCTCCTAATAACTAGGTTCTTCATGGTGATTATCTAGCACTTAAGCTTGATTTTATCAACAAAAACAAATTTGAAGAAATAGGAGTATCATTTTTCATAATCTGAAAAGTACTTCATGAGTGACTGTGAATTTGTTTAGGAAATGAACTCCTCTATCATTAACTAATTCTATGGAACATGTGTTACACACATTTTCTTTTAAAATTTTTTTGTTCTATTTGGAAAAGGAAGTGTAGAGACCAAGTAGTATTGAATCCAAATGGCATTGAAAGGAGAAAACTGTATCATTGGTTTGTAACCCAAAGTAAAGTGACTTTGTGTTAGACGCAAAGTACTTGGATCAGATCTAATAGGGTTCAACCCAAAGTAAGGAGACTTCACCTTGGGGTGATCAACTCAAGACAAAGATAGAGTAATAGATTTCCTTTGGGTTGGAAATTCAAGAATAGCACCGCACACAAAAACGACTAAGGCACGAGTGGGAGAAATTGACTATGATAGGAGAAGTGCATGCACAAGGTGTGATTTCTTGGTAGACAAGCCTTCAAAGAATGACTGAGAAACTTTGGACTATAAAGTCAGGTTCCAAATCAAGAGGGAGAAAAATGACAAGTGAATTTCCTTTGCCTTTGCAGAGTCATCTTAAGGGAGACCAAGGAAGAGGAGTGGTAGTGAGTGAAGTTGCAAAGAATTCAGAGGGTTGAGAGTTGTGAGTTTAGGGGACGGGAGAATTGTCTTGCAAAAGCACATCATGAAGGAGAGTAGAATGAAGGGAATCAAGAAGAGCACTACAATGGCAATGAGAAACCTGATGATTAGTAGGTTAGACGTGATGGCTCGCATCAAAGTCTTAGTAGACTTTGCATTACTTTCCTTGCATGGAATTGGAACCTGAGTTTTTGTAATTTCATGGTAGAGATCATGGCCAATGAGTGTGTAGAGGGGTTGGTGACAGTCAAGAAGAGAGGCAATCCAACTTGATGGAGAGAGTCGGATTGGAGATTGGTGTTAGGAAGAGAGAGTGAGGAAGAGCATGGGGCTACTTTCTTGGGGAAGGGAGAAGTTGCAAAAGAAACCCAAGAGATTAAAAATTTGTTCACCTCAAAGCGCATGAAGAATGAGTACAAGGTAGAGACTTATTGAGACCCAATGCTAAAAAGTATTGTAGGTGCAACGATGACATTGTTTAAATCCAAGCGCACTACCTTCGTTACAAAGCAGTAGGTGGTGTTCTCCACAAGAAGTTTGTTGGAGAGCTGATCAACTGGGCAAAGTGTTTCTATCAGTGGGCAAGGCAGATGGTGCTGAATTGGAGAACTTTGACACCACCACACTACTTTGTTCCTTTTGCGATGCATTTCTACCTCCGGTTGAATTTATTAAGTAGTGATGAGAAGAAGAAGGTTGTCTTGCATTTCCATCCCAATCTGCATGAAGAAGCCAATGGCAAGGACACTAAAAGAGTTGGCACTAGAAGTAAAGGAAGTTACGCACGAAAGAATTTGGGTGGAGAAGTTACAAGCCAAAGTCAAGTTGGAGCAAGAAAATAGCAAGGAATTGGTTGAAGCTAAGGAAGAAGAGCTCAACGCATTCCAACAGAAGGTAGAAGAAAAGACAGCAGCTTGGCAACGGGAATTGACTCAGCACTATCAAGAAGAAGGAAGACTGAGAGATCTTGTGAAGACACTAGAGGCAAAGATTGCTCAGTATGTGAAGGAGTTGGAGGATTGCACAGTGGAGTATGAAGAGGAGTTAAAGATAAGTAAGGCTTTGATAGAGAAGGAGAGACAGACAAAGCAATTAGAGGAATCAATTGAAGAAGTGATTGTGGAACTAAAGGCAAGGTTAACCATGGAAGCCAAGGTGAGGATGGAGGAATCGTGGTTACACAAGTTACAATTGCTTGTGCAGGAGACAAGGATTTAGAATACAAAGAATAAGGACTTGAATGTCTTGTTAATCAGTCTTAGAACTTGGATAGATAGAAAGATGTTAGATGTACAGAATACCATTTCTATCAGGCTTGGTTTGATTAAATTGGAGTTTGATAATCTTTGGAATATTTTTCATATTAGACACAAAGTAAGAGAGATAGGAGTGCAAATGTTATCGGATTTAGCACTTGAGCTATTAAAGAAAAGTGGGTTACAAGATAAGGAGGTAGATAAATTACACATGTCTTTAATTACAGATCATAGTGAAGACATGTTAGAATTGGTAGAAGAGTTGGAAGTTGTAGAACCTGAAGTACATGAGGTGAAGGGACTTTCCTTGGGTTTGGAAGCCAAAGTAGAAGTAGATATTGGATTGGATTAGGACCAATTTTGAGATAAGAAGAGGCAAATATGAAGAGTTGCATTGTCATTTTGGATCTATAGGTTGGTAGAGTTGTTAGGAATTGGTTTAGGAAGTTAGATGATTTTCAAGAGCTTAGCCTATTTAAAGGTGGCATTTGCAATCTTACATTATTTGGTGTTCATTATTCTTGAGAATAGATAAAGTGGAAGTGTTGGTTTCTCAGTGCTTGTTGCTTGAGGTTAATTTTGAGTATCAATTATGTGTGTGTGTTTGTGAGTGTTTGGAGAATTTTGAAGTGCAAGTTAGTATGCATGTTGGATGTTGGATTCCACAGCCTTGATCTTCATTTTTTGTGTTTGATCTTGAGTGAAGTGCAATTGAAGCAATGCCTTGATAGATCTGAATAGAATTGTAGTGTTGGTAGTATTCTGCAATTGTGAGTGCGTTACTAAGTTGATGTGAAGCAATTTTGATCAAGGAAGTTGTGCCTTTGGTGGAGGAGTGGAACACAATTCTAAGGTAAAGTCATCTTATAGCAAAGTAGCCATTTTTGGGAGAGAATGAATCATCACAATCAAGTTTGTTTGGAAAGATTTGTGATTATGGGTGACAAATTATTATGATGAGACTTAAAGTCAATGGTTGTTACTCTCTTTAAGGTGTAGTTGCTACTTGAGAGATTAAAGATGCAATCAAGAAGAAATGAATTATTACCATTTGCTTTGTATTTGGATATTTTTTACTCGTATCTCTGTGGGAACAAATTTTACTTACATGATTACCGCAAAAGTGATATTTTTTGGGTTGCCATAGAACAGTCATATTATAAAATGATGTAAAAAATGTATGCCATTGTATCAACATCACCTTTTTGAGTAGCTTTGGACTCTACCATCTTTGTAGCATAATCATTAGAAAGCAAGATGTATATCTCCTAGGTGGTGCACGCAATGGGTTAGATAGGGCCGACAAAGTCTATCTCCCATATCTTGAATGGTGCAAAAGGTGAGATAATGGCCATTTGTATTGATGGTGTGTGCCTTCCTATTCTTTGGCATGCATACACATTTTGACATACTCATGTATATCCCTATACATGGTTGGCCACCAATATCTAGTTGCCAAAATATTCTTCATGATGTCCTTCAAGGCAGACTGCACTCCAACAAATTTTTGAGTGTAGGCTTTGAATCACTCCTCCCCCTTTTGAGGTTTCAAGACAATGCTTAAGGACTTTGTCTCCTCCTTGTTTGAATAGTATATTCCCTTTTATCTGGTAAGGTCCCATCTTGTGTAGGAATATTGCAAGTTATTTTGGGTCCATGCCATTGGGGCAGTACAAGTTCCATAGTTATCTATATTCCTCCAAGTACATGGTACCTTAGGTTGTTGTAATATGAAATAGCTCCTCATCTTGGAGTTATCACCCACATCCTCTGTTTGGTCATGAGTTTTGAGCTAAGAGAGATAATTTGCATTACCATGTTGTATCTCCTTTCTAACCTGCATAGTGTAAGTGAAGTTTTGCAAAAGAACTATCCATCTTGAAATGCACCCATGAAGGTCAGCTTTCTTCACTAGGTGTTATAGAGAAAAATGATCCACATGAAATAAGAACTCATAACCTAACAAGTAGTGATGGAAAGTTTTACAAGCATACATCATTCTTATTTCCTCTATGTTAGTGGTGGTGTACTTTTTCTCAACATCATAGTAAATTGGCAAAGTAAATTGAGTATTACTTGTCATTACTTTGCTTTTGACTAAGTACTACTCCTATGGGTGTGGACAACATATCTTTATATACATGGAATAGGTTGTCCCAACCAAGAGCTCACATAATAGGAGCTTCAACCAATTTGGTCTTCATCACGATGAAGGCTAACTCTTGCTCTTGTGACCACACACACTCTTCTGATTTCCTTGATAACTTAGTGAATGGTGTTGCTAATGGAATGTCAAGCAATGAACCTCCTATAGTAACCCACATATCCCAAGAAAATTGGAGTTCTCTGAAATTCCTTGGAGCTTTTAGGGCTTGGTTTACTTTGACCATTTCAATATCCACTTCAACTCCTTGTCTTGACACTTGGTGTCTAAGTAGGATATTTCACTCATTGCAAAGTAAAATTTCATGGAGTGCAAAGGAAATTCCTTAGACCAACACCTATCCAAGGTTTTCCTCAAGAAGGTAAGATCATCTTTCCTCTTGCCAAAAACATAGAAGTCATTAATGAAGATCTCCATGAACTTCAACAAGTAATTCTTGAAGATGGTAGTCATCAACCTCTAAATGGTAGCAAGCATAGTACATAATCCAAACGGCATTCAGTTATACACAAAGGTCTCCCAATAAGTAATGAGGGTAGTCTTGTCTCTATCTTCCTCTTAAATGGAAACTTGGTTGTATCTTGAAAGACAATCCAAGAAACTATTGCACTCATGTCCTACATCTTGATCCAAGATGGTATCAATAAAGGGCAAGGGATGATGATCCTTCTTTGTTGCTTGTAGTACCCACATTTTTCATTTTTGACAATTTTTTTAAGAAGTATATTGTTGAAGCCAAATTGCAACTTAATGAAGACAATTGTGCATTTAGGATAGACCCAAAGAAGTCAACTTTGTGTTAGAGTAGGAAGGACTTGGGTCGTACTTACAGATTGATAGACTAAAAAAATGTTACTTCACATTGGGATGCACAGCCTGATTCAAAGAACCTATAACAACTTTTCCTCAGGCCTAACAAATCAAGAAAGTATAGGTAAAGAAACTGGCTACTTTGGGATGAAGACAACATTGAGAATGACAAAAATTAGAGATGCAAAATCTATGAGTATCAATTGAAGATCTACTAAAGAATGACCGCATAATGAAATAATATAAGGTTGATACTTTGTTGAGAAAGTTCTGAAATGTCATGATGATATCCTATGCCTCTCAATAGTTGTTCTGAAAGAGTTAGAATCTTAGGCTTAGGGGAGGGTTTGATCTTTCAAGGACTGAGGGTTAGAAAACACATGATGCAACCAAAGGGTAGCAAGCAAAGTTTGGTGAGGAGTCTTGAAATTTGGAGATTAGATATAGTGCCAAGGACCAACGTCTTGAGCAGACTTTGTATCAACTTTCTGGCATAGGATTGGAACTTAATTTTTCTAGGCTTCATGGCAGAAATCGTTGCCAGTAATTGTGAAAACAGTCCCAAGACAAAAGGGAAGAGAGGAAATCCAACTTGATGGATTGACTCAGATTGGAGATTGGTCTTGGGGAGAGAAGCAAGAGAGGTATGAGGAGCCAACTTCTATCAAAAGTGTGATTCTTTGGAGGAAACTATAAAGGTGAAGAATTCATTCAATGCCCCTTGCACTAAGAATGTGTACAAGGTGGATTGTCATAAAGACCCAATAAGAAGGGGGTACAATTGAGGCTCTCTTGCAAGTTGTGGCTTCTAGGAAGGGTAGAATGTGCTTGTAAGGGTTGCAATTTTGGAATGGAGTGGCACTTGAAGCTGAATGAACTATCATCTTGTAACAAAAATCCTGGTTAGATCTTAGAGTGAAAATGACTATTTGTTTTATTTTTGTTGTAGCATATCCCAAAGGTTAACACTACCCTTTTTTGGGAGTGATTCATGCCCAAGAGTTTAAATATGAAACAAGAAATGAACTTTGATTTTGTGACAATGTGGTGTTTATCTTTGTTCTTAGTCATTTCTAACCAGCATTCTTGTGAGAACAAGCTTTTCTTACTGATTATATTATAAGTACATCAAAATTGGGCTATCATAGCAAAGGAAGACCACCTCTTGTAATCCAAAGTTGATGGGTTGACAAAAAAGGTCAATGGATTGTTATGTAAATCTCAAATAAGGTGATTATCAACTATACCTATGATTGGGATACTAAGTTACCTATTGCTCTGTGGGCTTATTGCACTACCAAGAAGATCACTACCAAGCAAATGCCTATTTTCTTGACCTACGACTTACATCCAATTCTGCCAATAGAATTTGAAGTACCTACCTACCAAATACTATCCAAGGAATGGATGTCAATAGAAGATAACCAAGCACTCTAACTACAACATCTCATGTTTTTGGGGAAACAATGAGAGAAATTGAGCCAATGCACCAAAGAGAGCCAATTGCAAAGGAAATAGCTACACAATAACAATATAAGGCCTGTACAAGTTACTCAAGGAGACTTGGTCTTATTGTATGGCAATGGACACAAGTTCTTCCTAGGCAAACTACATCTTTGCTAGATGGTACCATACAAGGTTGACCAATGTTATGATAATTGATCACTACAACTTGCAGACCTCAAAGGCAATCTATTTGCAACTTGTGTAAATGGATTGCAAGTATGGAGATATTTTGCATAGCTTTAATAAGAGAAGCATCCCTTGTGTTTTGCAATGACACTCACGTTAGAGGAGGGGGAATGTAGTGCTCCCATTTCTTCAAAATTTTCTTTTGTTGATCAAATCATGTTTATATTTTAGAGAAGGGCAATGAAGTCAGTAGTTACTAGGGAATATTTCCAAAAGGAGGTGGCACTCATAGTTGTGTTGCACACAAATAATAAAGTAGCACAACTAGAGCACTTATAGGCCCAATTGCTGAGTACCCTATTGGCACTCATACTTAAGTGCCACTATGATTTGAATGCACCACCAACTCAGCTAGGAATTGCTAGCAAGGCCCATTATATTCAAGACAATTATTAGCACTTAGTAGGCATGCTTAGTGCATGGGAAGTGAGTGGAAAGTAATAATTCACATGTGGGAGAGTGACACCTGACCAACAATGCTATGCAGATGATTTTTCATGTATAGATAGTGAGTGGCCATCTGCTCCTTAATTGCCAAAAGACTAAGGGATGATCAAGGATCTGGACAATAAAATGAGGAGGTTGGCTAGCAATCGCACTTTTTGGAGATTCACTTGCTTGCATTGTTGATTGCTTAGCACTTACAGTTTATCCAAAATTATGGGAGAGTTTTGGCATCTATTTTAGTGAGATAGCACTTGGAATAATGAATAATACTAAGAGTTGAACCAACTATAGTTCTCTCTTCATTTATACTATCAAGAATCATGTTGTTTGCACCAAGACCATATAGGAAGATGGCCTTTGGCCATGTACATAGGTTTCTGGAGGAAGTACTTCAACTTAGTACCACTTTAGAATAGTTTGATTCAAATTAACTTAGAGTAAAACTTTTGAAGTTGGAAATATTTCAAGAAATTCTTTGGCAACTTAAGGAAGAAGGTTATTCTTCACAATAGAGTACCAAGCTGCAAATGTTACATCTTGTTGATGAAGGAGAAATTTTATTAAAGTAGCCCATATCTTCCTTAACCAAATCTTTCTTAGACATACCCATTGTTAGTTGTACATACAATAGCAAGAATTACTCTTGAGTTGGAGAAGACTTTGTTGCGAAGGAAGTTCCTTGTAGTTTGTAAGACATAAAAGAAGCAAAAAGACTTTGGCTTGTGACACCCATTTGTGAATGTATGTGTTATGTGATATTTAGTTTATTATTATAAGTAATTGAAAGATATTATTTACATAGAGATAATAGATGGTTCTACATTAGTCATGATTAGCTAAAGTTAGTCATAGCTAAGGTAGAGAGGACCTTACCTTAGAGGAAATGGAAAAGATGAACACCAGCATTTTCAATCTCAATGTGTTGACTTGGTATTATTCCTGGGTGTTTGGCTTTGGAGAAAAAGTGGAGAACTCTTTGACCCACAAGCCTTTTTGTTTTGAATTCTTCTATAGTCTAAGGATAGCATATGTGAAGGAATCCTTGACGTAGTGGTTAGGTCAAGATAAGAGCACATGCTTAAGAGAATTTTCCCATGAGTATGGATATTTCTTTAGCCTTTTGACTTTATTTGACTTTTAGCCTAGTAACTTGAGTTATTCCAGTAATTAGTAACTTTGGTGCATAACTATTTCACAAGTGTATAATGTGACAAATGGGCAAGTATCTTTTTTGCAGTAATCAACAAGAAAATTTTGTTTCCATAGAGATACAAGTCAAAAATGGTCAAATATGAAGTAAACAATAACACTTATTTCTTCTTGAGTTCTTCTTTAGTCTCTTAGGTAAAAACCACATATAGAAGATAGTAACAAGCACTATGTCTCAGATCAAGTAGAGAGCTACTTGGAGAGTGAACTCAAGTTGTTAGTATAAAACCAAAATCCTCCATCCTTCTTTGGTACAAAGAGTTTGATGCTCCTCAAGGAGAAGTACTATGTTGTATGAAATCCTTCTCCAACAACTTGGTCAATGTTGTTTAAAATTGTTCTAGCTGGTTTGGTGAGAGCCAATATATTGGTCTACTCATTAGAGAACTACTTAACAATAGCTCAATCTTGAAAGGAATACTTTTATCAAAGGGTAATCAGTTTGGAAGATCATCTAGAAACATATCTATTTGATCAATCATTGGCTTTTGATCCTCATTCAAGTCCCCTTATGCAACATGTTTGATTTATACCACAAATATAGGGATATCTTCCTCAAAAGCTTGCCTCATAATTGATATACTAACAAACTTCCCATTTTGGGACTCATTATTTTTAGGTGTCTTGTTCAAAGATGCACAACAACTTAATTAGGTAATTTTAGAAGTTTGAGTTCATGCATAATTAATTTCAATTTGGTGCATGATTTCAAGCCTCTCAAAAAGCAATCCAAAGTTTTACTCTGTTGTATATCAAGAATTAACATCTTGGTGTTTTGGAATGAAGAAATCTAAGTTCTCATAAAACCAATCTGACTTAGTTCTACCAATCAATCTCGTGCAACATTCTTGGCTTGAAGTTGCACAATGATCATACTCTTGAAGCCTTCCCATGTAAAAATTGGAGCAACAAATTACCATTGGGTTTGCTCCACTTGAATCACTACCATAGTTTTTTTGCTCCATCTAATTGAATTGAAGCCAAGAAAATTTGTATCCAAACATCTGCAAAATTTGTGGCTTCAAAATAATATACAATCAAACACAAAATTCTCTTCTACTCTTGATAGATTCTTATCTTCTCTGGCTTCATCAAGTGCACTTGATATTCTCCTTCTTGAAATGCTACTCTCCCCAATTGCTCTTATCATTGATCATCACAATTGCTCTCTTATAATCAAGTAAGATGCTTAATTTGTCATTCATGCTTTGATGTCATTGTAAAAGACCAAGTAGAGAAATAAGAGAATGGAAGATCAAAATGGGAAGTCACATCCAAACTCTCAATTGAGTGAAACTCCAAATTCCTTGCATAAACTTGGGCTCTAGTGTTTATAGTGAAGCAATATAGTGCTCTTTAGAAGCTTCCTTCTCAAGGCCGCCTTCTTGGAATACAAGCTAAGCTAAATGTGAAGTTTCCAAGGAAGCTTTTGTCTGTAAGCCACCTACTTGGTGTACAAGCTAAACTAGCTATTAACTTGGTGTGCAAATTATCCAATCCTTGGAAGATACCTAAAGGCTCCACGCCAAAAAGCTTCTTAAATGCTTGTAGAACATATTTAGAATTCCTAGCTATATTTGGCTTACTTTACTAACTCATTAGCCTTTGCTAACTCCATATTATTGCAATAACAACACCTTCATATTTGGGATAAACTCCTTTGGGGACCTTTTCAATCTTGGATCTCCACATCTTCTTTAGCTCTTTCTCTTTCAACTTCATGTACTTACATTTTGGAGAGTGAGCTTGGGTCACAAGATTGGAGTCACAAGATTGTTGGCCCAAAGATCTTCTTATTCTTTGGTAAGATGGCTTTTCTTTGCTTGCTCATCTTTCCTTGGTCATGCTTACTCCACATCCTCATATTCTTCCTCTCCTTCTGACTTGGTTTTAGTGTTGCAAGGTAAAATCCTCCAATTCATCCTCACCTTCTTCTTTAGAAGACAAATCCACCACTTGTGGATCTCTTCTTGGTTTCTTAGTTGTTTTGGGCTCCTTATTAATGTAAAACTCTTCCAAATTGTGATATTCTTTTCCTTGTGTACCTCCACAAATCTTTTGGTCCAAGTGAATTTTGCATTCTCCTCCCAGATTTCCTTTGTTACTATCTTTGGTTGAGGTTGATTGGCAAATTGCTCCTCAAATTGGAAGTGGATAGGAGACCACTTCTTCTCCTTGGTAGTAGAAAGACTCAACCCCATGTAGAAATGTATTGCAAATGGGGGCAAGGTAAATAATGCATGCATCTTTTTTGAGCTCCTTGACCATTCCTTAAGTATGCCAATAGAAGACAATAGTCCAATTGATCATAACTCCTTTGTATAGATGTCCATAGAAGATAGCTTGGTTAATAATCAGATAAGTAGTTTTTTTTTGGGTGAAACAACCTCGTAAGGGAGTACACAACCAATCTTCTTGTTTTGTCCTCAAAATTGGTGACATATTGATTGATCACTCTTTTTTGAAGGACTCAACAATTTGCTTGTTCATTTCTTCTCCAACATTGCCAAACTTTGTTTAAATGTTTGTCCTGGAAAACTCTTGCATGCAATACATCTTCCATTGTGCCTTGGTCCATTCCTGGGGATTTCTCCAAAGATTTCATGGCTCCTTATGTTAGGTAGTTTTTAGCTCTTGGGCAATTGTAGGGGAGCTGATGTCCTAATTTCCAAGAACAAGATTAGATAAAGTCTCTACAATAGCACAATTCTAACATGCATGTCCTCTTATCTCCAATTGGGTAGCAAAGAATAATATCTACAGCCTTTCTCACTCCTAACATGCATGTCCACTTGTCTCCAATTGTGTAGCAAAGTATAATGGTTAAGGCCTTTCACATTTCCCTTCTTTGCAACATCCTGTCTCTAACAAAGAATTACATCCTTGAAGAACGCCTAAGGTCAAAAATTTCTAAACTCACCCTTTGCTCTTCATATTACTCTCATCAAATTCTTATAGAAATGAAATTACTTGGCCAACATTCAATATTATAGCTAAGGCTCTTTAGCCAATGGTCTTTAGTGGGTGCACATTCAACTATCCTCACATAAGGACTGTTTGGTGGGTGAAAATAGTCCTTGGTGGTAGTTCTTTGCTTATGTGACCTTCAAATCATTTTATGATCTTTGGCTTTGAGTTCTTTGGACAAAAAATCTTTGCATTTTTCTTCTTTGGATGTGGTTGTTCTTTGTACTGGGGTTCCTTGTACCTCCTTCTTCATACTCTCTCTTTTGTACCTTGCAAATCTCCATAGCTCACTTCTTCATACCTCAACATATACAAAGGTGAATACTAAGAATGTCCAAACAAAAGGTTCCTTCCTCCAAACATAGAAATGTCTTCCTTTAACTTTACAAGAAGAAAGAAAAGAAAGCAAAAATTGCAAATTCTACAAAAAATATGGGCACCATTGTGAAATTCCAGAGAGGTCAAGGAATTATTTGGAACCTTTAAGTGAAGGTTTACTAAGATCCAAGAGATTAAGAAAGCCTATTGATAGATTTTTCTTTCTTTTGGAGTAACAAATCACATGTGATGAAAGAGATAGACAATGATTCCTATAAGTTTACAACAAGTAAAGCTTAGACCAAACTAGATTTATTGGTAGTTGGTTTTAGCAGAAGAAAGTCAGTCCCTCTAGACCAAAGGTACATGAATACTAGCTAATTTACCACCATGTAAAAGGAATCTTGTTGTACATGAGTATTTAGGTTGAGAGTTCAGAACAAGATCTTGAAATACAAAGAAAGCTACTTGTTCCAAAGGGCTTCAACAGGAAAGCAACCATAGGTTATATAGAAACTTCTTCACTTGTGGTTAGGTATGAATCTATTTGGACATTTCTAGTAATTGTCCTATGAGGAATTGGGAAGGAGAGCAATTAGATGTAAAGACAACCCTTTTGAATGGAGATTTCAACGAGGCCATCTATATGGATGTTTCAAATAGGTATGTTGAAGGCACAAGAAATTATGTTTGCTTAAGATGGCCTTATATGGCTGTTAGCTAGCACTAAGTTTTATACTTGAGAGAGAAAGGCTTCAGCTGAGCAGAATCTGACATGGGTGTCTATTGTAAGCATAATGTCTACATAGCTATTTGCATGGATGGTCTTCCGCTGTTGGAAAGTAGAGAGTTTCTAAATGGAGCGATATATTTTCTGTATTTTATGTTTGAATGACTATGCTTAGTCCATTCAAACTTATTCTAGAGACTAAGGTGACTAGAGATAAAAATGCAGGTTGGATTGCTCAATCAACCAAAACGTGTGCAAATAATATTGATTAAGTATTAAATGATAGAGGCAAAACCTATCTCCACACCTCCTGATTTAGGATGGAAGCACATTAGAAGCATGGAAGGAGAGGTAAAATATCATTAAAAAACCTTTCTATTTCTATATCAAAGTGGTATTGGTTCTGTGATATTTATCATGGTGTATACAGAATCAAAATGTACAAGATGTTATGCAATGGGATCATTTGCTAATTAGTATGCTTATATAAAATCACTAGTATGCTTATGCAAACACATTGGAAGGGTATGAAGTGCGTGCTTAAATATTTGAAAGGCACTCAAGATGCCTTTGTAGTGTATAAAAAGTAGGGGAACACACGTTAAACTCATCTTGTATAAAAGAATGCTAGTTGGAGAGATGCTTTTGATAATAGCATATATCAATTAGTGGACTAGTAATCATGCTTAGTGGAGTAGCAATCAATTGGCATAATAAATAGCAAGCATCCATTGGATTGTCTTCTATGGAGGAAAAATTCTTGGCAACCTCAAATGCTACATAGGAAGTCATAGAAAACAAGAGACTTCTTAAGGAGTTATGATTTGAACCAACAAATTCTATGATATTGTATTATGAATATAGGAAACATAACACTTAATAAAAGAATTATACATCACTCAATGACTAAACATATAGAGATTATAAGAAGGTTTATAAAAGAGAAAGAGAACCTTTCAGTTATTGTTTGATAAAAAAAATAACAACATATGTGTTTATGAAAGCAATGCCTAAAGAAAAGCATAGAAAATGTGTAGTATACTTGGGATTTGTCTTAAACTCTCATTAGGTGGGAGTGCCAAAATTAAGTAATTTTTAGAAAGTACTTAAGTAGGGTGCAATCACCTTTAGGGTTCTGTCATGCACCACCCCTACTTATACTTCTTTGAGAGTCTAAAATGCTAAGTTCTCTTACAATAGTCATGCCCACCACCCAGTACCTAGTTTGAGATATGCACTATGATGCTTAGTTTCACTTCAGGTGTGTTTTATGCTGCGAAAGTGTACTGCTAAGCTGTGTCATATCTCTAATCATCTGAGTGACAGTGAGTTGAGTACTGCTATGTGCCGTCAAAAATGTCTACTCTGGTGAGATTGAGAGCTGAGTGCTTGGGGTATTATACATCAGAAGTCAGAAAAATGATAGAGGATAGAACTTCAACTTTTTTTAGTGATAACAATGTTTCTCACGGGTATTTTAACTTTAAATATAGTAAATTTTTGGATGCTATAATCAAGAGGCCAAGACCTGAAACTGTTATTTAGAGATTAGAATAGAGATAAAAGAATTGTATGTATAACTGTATATGTATATGTATGTAAAAGGATCTGGGTGTGTTGCCAAACCCTAAGATCTTAGAATACCCTTCATCATTTAGTAAAATGTATTGATTTTCCAAGTTTCATTTGTATTATATATCTTGTATTTTGAGTTTATTGTTCATGATTGATCTGAAAATTCAAATCCTTAATCAGTTACTTAAAGTTTAATATCTTCGACTATCTGGGAAGGCAAGATTCGGATGTTGTATTTAGTCCAGACTTCCTTGGATAGTCTTGGGTTACATCCTTATTGTCAAGGAGTTCCTTAAGTACTGTACAACGAGTCCTTAAGTAGAATGCTTGTGTAATTCTAATAAACACTATCCCACCGAAGCTAATAAGTATTGATACTCATCCAAAAGTCTTTCTTTGATTTCTCTTGCGGTAAAATTTTTTTTTCCTCAAATATATTTGACAACTTTAGTAAATCCATGTCTTATAGCTCTAATGAGCCTAAGAGACAAGGGCTTATCATCGTCTCCAAGAGTACCAGACGTTTTACGCCCAATCATTCCGGATAACGCTTAACATACTTCATGTTATTGAGTGCTTCTGAATGTTATTGAGAGCTTTTGAATTCATTGATTAAGTAAACTTTCAAAGAGACAATGATAAGTTTACGTCATTGTTAATATTTCACCTCTCACAATTCAATCTTTATCTCATAACGCCAGGCCGGTTCTTTTAGTGCTGGCACTTGTAAGAGAATATTCAATTTTTAGAACATTCTTAAAAGAAAAGACACTAGCTCCTACTAGTACTTGGAGTTGATTTGCAGCTTCATTCCTCGTCGACAAAGCTCGGAATCCAGCGCTGTTACCATTCACCGGTATCACCATCATTTCCCTTACATATCATTGTTGTCTGTAGCCTGTCAGCATGTGTACATGCTACAAAGGAATTCTAATCTGTCTTACATTGTTCATCTTACTCGTTGGAAAATCGGACTCTCAAGTCTCTTCGAACTATTGGAATCGAGGTGCTACATTGTTAACCCTATTCCACTTTCTTTTCGATGATAGAAATGCATAGTCTATGTTCCTATTGATCCCAGTTAGAACTAGTTCGACATTTCAAACACACGTTTTACTTTTCAAAGATCAGGAATATCGTTATAATTCGCTGCTCCCACATTAATCTCTTGCATGATTCCATGTATATCCCTAAAGGCTGCAGGTCTTTTGATTGCTGCTGCGACGCTGATGATGGCCGTCCTATCCATACACCAAGTTGTCCAGTCCCAGCACGATGCTGTTGCAGGCCCGGTACTAATACCCCCTCTGCAAACAGGAAGCTGATGGCAATGACCACTGGTAGGTTCTCACTAAACTTGAGGTAACAAATTTGAATCATCTTGGCGTCGACTGAAGCTAAAAATCGAACATTACACAGCTTGGTGTGGATTTATACGGGCCGTTAGCAACATCAAGTACTAACGCACGGCTTCCTAGACCATATAATTTTCTGAGAATGAGGATAGGAATACGACTGACAAGTGTTTGTTTGGCAGCCTTTTATTTGGGCCGGAGAGAATTTGACAGGAACTCCTTTTCTCTCCCGAGGAGGTGTTCCAGCGTTGATGTTTTCTGTGTCTGCTCAACCATGCCAAATCGGCTCCATTCAGGAGTTGTTTCCCAGTCTGATTGATGCATTGTGGATCCAAGGATCTTCTACAACAGCAGTCAAGTGCTGAACAAGGGTTTACTGTTGCTTTCAACTCGCTCTGAGACTGATATATATGTTACAGCCTATCTTAACAGTAAATTCTAAATCAGAACTGGTGGAGTTAACTATCACTCAGAAGGTAGAGGGTCACTTCGTGAAGAGGTTATTCACCGTTCGATCCTTCGTTATTTACAGTAGATGTAAGATGTTGCGGTGAAGTAAACTTTACACTACTTCTCTCTAAGTACAGTAGTGTAAATTGTGGCGTGCTGAAGTACACAGAAGCACCAAGTGTTTACTGAAATGCTACGTATGCTCGGTGCTGTTTATAAATGAGTGACCTGATCATGAATCAAGATTTCATCCATGTCATGCACAGCAAACACAGCAAGTGTCTACTCTTTGTAGGACATTATTCAGAATTGTCAAATTGTTCCCATAATCAGTCTTGATCTCGAGCACAGCATGTATGTACGCTACCGTGTCGATGTATTCAAGTCATGTCGGAGCAGGTTCATATCTCGACCGTTATAAGTGAAATTTTCGCTCGCTGTACTCATCAGTCGACTGGCATGCTGAAAATCTAAGTATAGACTCGCCTTGGTGCTTTAAATTGCGATGATCAACCAAGCAGATACAATTGGTCATTTAGCAGAACTTATTTATTACAATTTTCGGGGAACTGGACTTTTGAACATCCAGCAGTAAAGCAGAAGTGTACGCGTAGTTGTGTTCATCGGCGATTAAGTTGTACCTCTTCAATTCCGTTGTTCTTCTGATGGTAAAAGACAATGATTACAGGGGCAAAAGCGCTTAGCGGTGAGATACTGGTGAGGACAAATGTAAGGCGTGTGACCGAGCAGCTATTGCCTCCGGCTCTGCGCATTGACGAGACAGCGTGCTTACTTATATGCTTAGCGGTTCGGGGGCGTCCTGCTCTCTGTCCGTAAGATCTTTTGGCCATTGGCCAAAAACCTTGTCCAAATCTTGGCTCACCGCACAAATATATGATGGACGAGAAGAAGTTGATGAAGATAAGTCAGGGTGAGTAAACCTAGAAATGTTAACGCAGACTGTAAATTCGTAGTTTCTCACGCAAGAGGACCATGAGAGCAGTCGATGCATCCTGACATGCCCCCGTTTTTCCTGATCTAGTTCCTTTACTTGTTTTGCTTCGACCTATGGCTATACAGATCTCTTGAATCTCCGTCTTCCGATTCAAAACGACAGTACAGTAAAGAATAACCAACAACTTTTGCTTCCAACTTGTCAGTGTTTACACCTGCACAAGACAAATCATCTCTTGTGCATCTAGGGCACTTGTCATAGAAACGGTCAACCTGTATCTTGCCACGTGTATTAATTCTTGCCAAGTTGACGACCAAGATCGGAAGTTATATGATTCAATCTGATTCTTCGTCCGTTACTGCGCATATTGACCAAATCCTTCAAGTTTATCATTGTCATGGATGGCGCCTATACTCGTAGCTAAGGTGCCGCTGTATGCATCACTGGAAGTGTGAAGTCTAGGTACGCAGATAATAAGCTCCAGACTAAATACAGAAGTTCTTCTCTCACCAGTATATTGGGGCAAGCTTTTACTCAAGGTTAGAGCGTAGTATATAAACTACAGTAGTACTCAGACGATTGAATGCACAGGATACTATGTAGCTAGTTCGGGTTTAAGGCTGTGCAGAAGGTTCAGAATTATAACGCCCATGTGTACAGCAGGAGTTCTTGAATCTGAGTTCAACTCTTCTATCGGATTGTGACATTCCCGGATACAGTTCTCCTTGTCAGGTAGTCTTGGCTACGTGGTCAGTTTCAATTCAACACAAGTGGACGAATTCAATACCTGCGTTCATAATCATAGTCGAAGGGTCTTATTTACCCTTTTGAAACTGACAATAAATATCACCTAGTACCTTCTCTGCATCTGCAATTGTTCCAATGGCATTCCTAAGTACAGTAGTTGCAACCTTCTTCGAATTAATGTAATCTTCACCTGATCTAAACTGTCAAAATCTCGCAATTGAGATCAAATGCAAAGTGCAGGATCCCGGGTCAAAGTTTGCTATAGCAGTTCCTTATGTGATCTTGCCAAATGTAAGTTCAGAAATATGTTTCACGTGCACTGATTTGAATCAACCGTGCTAGATATCTTGGTTTCACCACTCCTCAGGTTAGCTGGGATTAAAGTTGTGAAATATTGCACTTCTTCTCTACGATTTATCGACCGCCAGATTTTTGTAGCGTAGCGTCGTCTTGTCCCGGATAGATTTTCTTCATGTTAGGACATCGATTTAAACAAGCCAGGTCCTAACCGCATCATCAAGCTTCAACCATCGTCCTCCAAGTTCTTCTTTCTCCGATTGCACGCTCTGACGATTCAGACCGTCGACTAAATATCGCTCTTAAGACTTAAGTGCTAACAGTTCCAAACTTCTTGTTCACCATAAAGCTAATCATAACACACTGGGTGGTGCTATATGCTGCACAGTCTTCATAGTAGTTGTAGCAGTCTATGAGTCCCCAGATAAGCATGAAGGTAACTGAAGGAGGACCCTTCGTCAAGTTACGTCTCCAGTTGCCGCTCCTGCTCCAGTAACTCCAGCGCTTGCACCTGGCCTGAGTGCTACTCGTGCTAGTCCTGCACCTGCATCACCAGGCCAGTCAAGCTTTGACTGCCGAAACAACAGTCAAACAACAAACCGCACTTCTTGTTGTAGGACAGCGCAGCCACCAGAACTAATAGTAACAGCTATAGCTGCGGCCTTCGTTTGGTGAAATGTTCCCGTGGGTTGACTTGTTGCAATACCGCATGTTCGAACCTGCAGAATGACCCTCGCAATCGTGGACGGCGTGGTAATAAATCCTTTATTCAAAGAACATTCCCTTGGATTGGCAGATGTGAGCTTGGTAGGTCTGTCTAGTGTTGAGAGTTCATTTCAGATGTCTAGTGTTGACAGTACATTTCGGATGGTAATAGATGTGAGCTTGGGAGGTCTGTCTAGTGTTGAAAGTTCATTCCAGATGTCTAGTGTTGAAAGTATATTTCAGATGGTAATATAGGTGTTCGGGTTTTTACCTGGCGCCCGGTTAACATAAGATACTGTTAGAGTATTTAGATTTCATCTTGGAGAGCAAGTGGTTCATTTCATCATCGAGATATTAGTTGACTACTATCAGTTAGTGATAGAATATTTAGATTTTATCTTTGAGAGCAAGTAATTAATTTCATTCGATATGTTTGTTGTTTGTTGTATAGCGAAGATACTTGAGTAGAGGGACGTGTGAGCAAAGTTCGGATAAGTAAAGTTAAGCAACATGATCAAGTCTTTTATAAGGCTAGAACCGGCATACTAACCTGTAGGTATTCCTTCTATTGTAACTTCATGTCACTAGATTTACAATAAGATTAAATTTGATAGAAATTTTTTATATATCTTTTAACATTTCTTGTATTTTGTAACTGTGATGCAGTGTTTATTAATATTTATGAGATTTGTCAACAAGTTATGGTACATGAGGTTATTCCCAGTGCCCCAAGAATGATAGAAGATTATTATGAATGTATGATTTTAGAGAGCGTGAGAGACTAAAACCATCTTTTAGATTTGAGAGTAGAATGGGATGCAATAGTAACAAAGAGCAATGTGAGACATAACACACATGAATCCATTCAGGAAAATGTTTTGATTTGGAAATTCTTCAAGTTAAAAAGACTTACAAAGATTATTTGCTCATGGGATAGAGACTATAGAAGAAACCATAGCAGATGAGGAAGAGATAGATTGGCAGCAAGAATGATGCTGCACAACTGTACATCTATGGAGACAAAGAAGAGAAGTATTTATAGATATTGATCAATTGTAGAAACGCAAACCAGATGTGGAGTAGATTGATTACATTACGTGAGGAATGTGCTTTGGACAACAGGAAATTTATCCAGTAGAGATATTTCCAATTTCAAATGAAACCAAGTGAAAAGATAGCATGTTTTAGTAGCCAAATAGAAACTCTTGCGGGTCAGTTGACTAACCCTGGTTTTAGATTATTTTTAGTTTACCACATACTTATTGCCATATAATATCTGTATGGGATATAGAGAAATGACGGTAGATACCCTTCACCAAAGGGGATTCAGAACTCGTTGAATGAAAATGCTATGGATGGTATATAATGTAAAGAAGATAAAGAACATCTGGTATAAGCATAAGAAATTGTAAGCTGGAAGCAATGTAAACCAACACCTTTATCCTAGTTGCATTCATCAAATAAACAGAAACATGATACCTGCATATAGAGAGAAAAAATCATCAAATGAAACTCAAAGTAAATGTCACTTGGAAACAATTTGGTAACAACACACATATTTGAGATGCATCCATCAAAGAAGTGGATACAAAACTCCCACATAAGTAGAGAAATCAATGCAACAGGAAGAAATTGCATCTAAGCAAGCCAAATTAAAAAGATTGAGTTAAACAGGAGTCAAGAGACATGTAGAAGTTTGGAAATTGCAAGTCAAGGAAGATCTGAGAGGTAGGAAACAGAAATAGTGGAAGGTGTATGAGTTCAAGCACTGGAAGTATGAAATCTCTCAAAGGACAAGGGAAAATGAGCAAAGGATTGGAAGACTGGATATAGTAAGCGCTTCCAGCAAGCGCTTGGATGCTTGAAACTTGAGAAACTAAATAGCTGAGGGGACCAGAAGGCAGCCATAGTAAGCCTCCATGAAAGCACATGCAACTTCATCAGTGCCTCACCTATTGCCAAAGTAGCTTAGCAAGTGTTACCCCTCATACTGAGTTTCTCCTTGAAAGCTCATGAGTGCCAAGGCAAACTTGCCACTCAAATGCATAAACATAGTAATAAACATCTAGCGTAAGGCAACAAATAGGAGCATGTGGTGCTTCAGTCACACATCACCCCCCCCCCCCCCCCCCCCCCCCCCCCCCCCCCCCTCCAAAGAGCAGAAGTAAATAAACAAAAAACCAAATTGTGAGCAGACAGAGGAAGAAATCAAATCTGGAAGCAGGAGAGTGTGAAGGATTGAAGACATACCTTGAAAATACCTGAAAGGACAACATCAATAAGTATTGCCAGCCAACAAAACCTAGCAACTTTTACTAATGATGCAAAATCAAAAATAAGGTATTAAGACTACACCAAAGAGAGAGATCAACAAAGAACCCGTGAGGAATGAGTAGGAAAACATATGAATGAGCAAAGTTGGTTGAGAATCAAAATGGAGAGCTTAAGAGCATGGAGTAAGGCAGAACGAACAGGCACCAAAAGTGGAACTACCAAGGGAGGAACAAAAAATGACCCAAGTGAGCAAAAAAGCAGAGGAGAGTGGAGGGGAGAGGGTTATGAGGGAAGGCTTGCCTTGGGTGATTAGAGAGGCCTTGGGAATTGTGAAGGAGAGGAAGTATGGGGCAAGGTGGGTCTTGATGTCAGCCTACCAATAAAAGGGGTAGAAGTACATGTGAGCATTCACAAGCTGGACAAAGAGATGCTTTGGTGACTAACTCCAGCAGGCATAAGAGTATTACTACTATCATATGGGATAATGTACTTAGGGAGCAAAAAATTATCAAGAGACTCACTACAACACTGCTCAAAGAAGAAACCTTGAATAAATGTGGAGAGAAAAAAGAGATTTTAGGGGACATAGCTTTCATTGCTACTGATAGAAGAAGCATTAGGTAGAAATGATGGTGGGATTCAAAAGAAGGCAGATATCTCTAAAATGAAGAAGAGAATAAGCTGCAGCAAATGTAGAAAGAAGGGGCAGTAGGCATGAGAATGCAGAAGTTAGTGAACTAGCCAAGAAGAGAGCACCAAAATGAGAGTAACCATAGGAGTCAAGCCAATGACCTAAAACACATAGTATTGCTGTTGCTGCTGACTCTAGCACTACTACATGTATTGATGAACATCTAGACAATGATGTTAGGTATGCTGATGAAGGAGCTTTAGAGCACATGACTGATTAACAAGAATGGTTCAAAGATTTTTTCAAAGAAAATTGAAGAAGGAACCAGGCCCATGTATGTTGCTCATGATTGAAGGTTTGGGTTGTTTGAGTGGTAAATATCCCAATTTCTTGTAAGCTTGGTGCAAAGAGACAAGAAGGAGTAATCAAAGAAGTTCTCTGCTTTCCAGAGATGAAATGCAACTTGTTCAGCTTGGTCAAGCAAAGGAAAAAGGATCCAAACCACCTACACCAAAGAGTGCTAGTACATGGAGAAAGATGGAGCAATGGTGATGAAGGTATGTAACTCAAAGCTATACAAACCTCTGATCAGAGTTACCAAGATAGATAACATTTCTCAAGCTAACTCTATTATTGCAAGCTATGGGACAAATAAGAAGTTAGAAAGGAAAAAACAATGTCACAAATTAGATTGAGTTCTAGCACCAAAGACTTGGTCATCTCAATCTTGCTTACATTAGGAAGATGGAGAGAGAAGGACTGGTAAAGCTTGGTAGTAAAATTTCTTTCTACTGTGATGTATGTGCTCTAAGAAAGTAGCATAGATTACACTTTGCAAAATCCAATGATAGTAGAGACAAGTACAAGGTTGGAGACTTCCTTCACATGATATTTGTGGTCCTATGAGTGTGAGCTCAAAAGGAGGATCAAAATATTTTCCTCTGTTCAAGGATGTTACTAGTGGTTTTAGATTTGTATTTTTCTTGAAAGACAAGCCAGAAGCTCTTTCTTGCTTTAAACAAATTCACACATATATAAAAACTCAATGTAGAGGATAGACTAAGAACCAGACTGTTAGATTAGTCCACAAGCTTATAGCACTTTACACTCCTGAGCAAAACTGTATCTCTGAGTGGAATCATAGAATAGTATTTGAAGCAACAAGAACCATGTTGCTTTCAACAAGTTGCACAGAGAGTAGTGGGCAGAAGTTGTGGGAGATGCTACAAATGTCTTGAATAGAGTTTTCAATAGAGATTTAGAGAAAAATCCTAACAAGTTTTGGTATGACACAAAACCAATAGTTGCACATTTGAGAAGTTTTGGTTGCCTATTTTTTGTGCACAAAACAAAAGGTCAAAGAAAGAAGTTTGATCCACAGGGACAAGAGATGTCTTTTGTTGGATGTAGTTCAAAATCCAAAGCCTTTGGACTGTGGGACCAAATAAGAACAAGATATGTGAAAGTAGAGATCTTATGTTCAAAGAGTAGTAACCTAATCATCAATGATTACAAAGGCTTAACTTAGACATAAATTGTCTTCAAGAGAGTGATGGAAAGCAATCCAATGCTAGAATGAGCATTGATGAGATAGAAGTTGATGAAGTGTTCATACAAGTTTCTAGGGATTCCACAAAGCAGGCAATAGAGGAATACGTATTGAGACTAACATTTTCTCTTCCACAAGCTTCTAGAGAGTATATAGAACAAGCTATAGAAGAATCAACAAGTGAGACTAGCATCTGGCCATTTCAAGAAAAAAGTGAGGGCTACAGGAATCTAATTCACAAATGAGTTCAACTTCAACCACTCAAAGTGGAGAAACTTGTAGAATCAGGAGAATGAGAAGACCACCACAAAGACTTGGTGAGTGAGATTATGGTAAGACATCTTATGTGTGCAATTTTGCACCAAAAATTGACTGAGGAGATGTAGATTCAGATCTTGTTTATTTCCAAGATGTATTAAAGTCACCTAAGTGGGTGAAGGCAA
The DNA here is from genome assembly GCA_948567375.1 of Lunularia cruciata. Classification (NCBI taxonomy): domain Eukaryota; kingdom Viridiplantae; phylum Streptophyta; class Marchantiopsida; order Lunulariales; family Lunulariaceae; genus Lunularia; species Lunularia cruciata. Next base: position 50,690,300 of record OX419757.1, on the reverse strand, counting down.
TGGATGAAGAATTCAAGTCACTAAAGCAAAACAAGACTTGGAAGTTGACAATATAGGAAGAAGGAAGAAAATGGTAAAATGAGTGGGCTTATAGAACCAAGCTTGATACTAAGTGCAGCATCTCGACGCACATAGCTAGACTTGTAGCTAGGGAATATTCATAGTTTGTAAAATCTACTTTGAGGAGAAATTTGTTCCAATAGTTATATATATAAGTTTGATCCCATCAGATTTGTTCTTCCACTAGTTATAGCAGAAGACACTGAGATAGCACAATTTGACATCAAGACAATATTTCTTAATGGAGATTTGCATGAAATCAGGAAATTTACATGGAGCACCTACAAAGATACATAGAAGCTAGAGAGGAGAAGAGTGTTTGCAGATTGCTGAAGAGGCAAGGAAATGAAAGCAGAAGTTTGATTACTTCATAGTGAGGTCATTCAAGGAATTGCAATTTGGACAAGATGGTCTATTGGGATATATGACAACAATTAGAGTGCTCTAAAAGTAGTGCATAATATAGGATTCAACAAGAGAATAGAGCACATGGAGATCCAATATCATTATGTGAGAGAGCAGCAAGAGAAATGGGAGATCTTTTTCAGCAACATCAATAATCAAATTTAAATATTTTTTAAAGCTTTACCAAGAGATAAATTTTATAATTTAGAAATTTGATTGGATTTCTACCATTTCTTGAATGAGAGGGAGTGTTGAATGTATATTTTGAATGGTAATAAAAGTAGAATTGATATAACATATGCCTATATTATTCTATATTATGGAGGAACAAGGAGACTGTGCAGAGAACATGAAGGATGGGAAGACCCCATCAAGCCATACAAGGAGGGGACAATAAAGGTAAAATTGGGCTAGGCCCAATGGTCTATATGAGAAATCTGCACTACCACACCTAAGATATCCGAGCTATGCAAGTCATATGGTCTTCAAACACCTAAAGCATCCAAAGAAGTATCACCTAGTGTGATTGCTCTCCTATGGATTGCACCAGCCACTACCCTCTATAGAGCAGTGGACACATGCTGCCTAAATATGCTACAAAGTATGAGAGTGGGACTGGTACCCCTTGGCATCTAACATCATAAGCTCTCACACACTCCCTAACAAACATGTAGAACGCAGTGTCCATCGCTCCATATAACTCCAAGGCTAGAGGGACAAAGAGGTGATCTTGTTGCATGCCCCTGTACTTGGAGACCTTGCAACCTGCTGCTGCACTCGCTGCCCATCCAAGGGGATGGGTAATCACTCCCTCCAAAATTGTATTCCACATAGGGTCCGTAACCACGACATCTGCTACCGTCATTGATCATCTTGGACCAAGTATAAATCTGCCCTGATATGTGTCGTTAGCAAAGTATATGAACACTCCCTCCAAGAAAGCATCCACTCTCTTGTGCCATAGCAAACATTATGTTCTTAATAGCATCATGACTACCTATCTTCTGTCCTCCAAAAGGACATTGTGTCATATAGACCATTGTTGCATCTAGTGTAGAACCACACTGTAAAAGACCGAAACCGAGGAGAGAAATAGGAGAATGGAAACTCACATTGGGACACTTGAATGAGGGAAAACTCCGAATGCCTAGCATGAGCTTTGGCCTTGGTATTTATAGGTAGCATACAAGACCTTTGAAGCTTCTCAAGAAGCTTCCTTGAGCCGCTTTCTTGGAGTGCAAGTCAAGTTAACTAGGAAGCTTCTCAAGAAGCTTCCTTCTAGAAGCCGCCTACTTGGCGTGCAAGCTAAGCTAGTTAGAAGCTTCTAGAAGCTTCCTTCTAGAAGCTACCTGCTTAGGGCGCAAGTTAACTAGTTGGGAAGCTTCCTAAGAAGCTTCTTAGATGCTTCTAGAATATTCTAGGCTATTTTGGCTTATTCTCTACTTCGTAAGCCCGACTAACTTCATCACTAAACTCCATATTGTTACATATTCCCCCGCCGCTAGTTAGTGACGTCCTCGTCGCCAGTGAAGCTTCAAATTCCTTGATGGCCATCTGTGCATTCTGGAGGTGAGAAAGAGGTTCCCATGTGGCATCATGAAGGGGATACCCTTTCCAAAGGACCTTGTACTCCGTGTGTTGGCAATGGCCTTGTTGAATATGGCGACGCGCAAGGATACGATCAACTTTGTACTCTTCATGATCATTGATAGGGATAGGAAGAGGGGAAGGTTGGACTCGAGAGGAAAAGGAAGAAGGGTTAGGAACAAAGGGTTTCAACTTGGAAACATGAAAGACAGGATGGATACGCATGTGACAAGGTAAGGCAAGACGATAAGCAACAGGAGAGATAATATGGGTGATATCAAAGGGTCCTATCCAATTAGGAGCAAGTTTACGAACTTGGGTATCAAGTGGGAGAGGGAGGTTACTAGAGGATAGCATGACTTTATCATCAACTTCAAAGGTGAGATCACGACGATGATGGTCTGCATATTGTTTTTGGCGATTCTGAGCAACAAGGAGGTGAGACTTGGCTTGTTGGAGAGAGCGGGATATAGTGGTCAAGAATGTAGAAGTATGAGGAACCTGAGAGGGAGGGGGAGCAAGAAGAGAATCTGGAACAAGCGGATCTTGGCCAAAATTGAGAAAGAAGGGAGAAAATCCAGTGCTTGCCTGTTTGGAGTTGTTGTAGGTAAATTCTGCAGCTGCAAGACATTCATCCCAGTTGGTATGGTGGACATTGACAAAGGCCCGCAACATATCCTCCAATGTACGATTGGCGCGTTCAGTTTGTCCATCAGTTTGAGGATGATAGGCCATGGACAAAGCAAGCTTGGTGCCGAGTATCTGAAAGAGTGCTTGCCAAAACTTCCCGATAAAGCAAGGATCACGGTCGGAGATGAGTACGCACGGCATGCCATGATGCTTGAAGACATTGTCAAAGTAGATTTGTGCTAAGGTTGGAGCATCCATGGTATCACAGGTTGGTGCCAAGTGGATTTGCTTACTAAGCTTATCCACAAACACCACAATGGCGGTGTGTCCTTGTTTTGTCTTTGGCAAGGATGTGATGAGATCCAAGCTCACATGCTCCCAACGAGCGGATGGAATGGCGAGTGGTTGAAGGAGTCCACTCGGCTTCTGGTTGCTGGCCTTGTTCTGTTGGCAACTCTCACATGATCGGACAAAGTCTCGAACATCTCGTGTCATGTTGGGCCACCACCATTGGCGTTGGAGGGTGCCCAAGGTCTTGTCCACTCCCATGTGACCAGCTATTGGTAAATCATGGGCTTCTTGAAGGCGCACAAGTCAAAGATCACCTTTGGCTGGAACATAGATCTGGTCTGCATGGAATAAAAGGCCTTCCTTGAAGGAGAAGGTGTTGTACTCCTTGTCGCATGCTGGCAGACGACCGTGTACCATTTGGAAGAAAGGATCTTGTCGTAGAGCTGATTGAAACTCATTGTGGACCTTAGGGTCAATGGACACCGTTGTAATTGCCACCGTGATGAAAGGAAGATCCTTCAAATCAGGTCATCGTGATAGAGCATCGGGAATGACATGGAACCGACCTGGTTTGTACTCAAGTTTGATGTCAAACAATTGGAGTTGCTCTTCCCATCGATGATGCCGGCTCTTCATGTGCTCCAAGTGTAAGGTCTGCAACAATGGCTTGTGATCAGTTTGCATGATCACTTGTTTCCCCAAGAGATAATGCCTCCATACCTTGGTGGCATATACCATTGCAAGTTGTTCCCGATCTCGAGCAGAGTAATTTCTTTCCGCTGTAATTAGTCGGCGAGACACAAAGGCAATCGGATGTAGTCCATCTGGAAATTCTTGTTGCAACACAGCTCCAATTGCAAAGTTAGAAGCATCAAAATCAACCACACAAGGTAGTTGAGGACCATATGGTTGAAGAATAGGTCTTGAAGACACCATATGCTTTAACTTTTGGAATGCTTCTTCATGCTTGGTGGTCCACTAGAAGCTCGAGTTCTTTCCCAAGAGGTCAGTCAATGGTGCAGCCACGTGAGCATAATAGTGGATGAACCGTCGGTAAAAACTGGCCAGTCCATTGAATGCTCGTACTTCTGTAGCATCCTTCGGGGTAGGCCAATCAGTAATGGCCTTGATCTTCTCTTCTTCCATCTTGATCCCCTCTGATGAGATCTTATGACCCAAGAAGGTAACCTCCTTCTGCCAAAAAGCACACTTTGACTTCTTGCAGTAAAATTTCCACTGTCGTAGTCGTCTTAGGACTTCTTGCACATGATTCACATGTTCTGCCTCTGTCCTGCTATAGATTAAGATATCATCTAAGAACACCACCACGGACCGATCCAATAGTCCCTCCAACACTCGATGCATCTGATCCATGAAGACTGCTGGAGCATTAGTGAGTCCGAAAGGTAGAACTCTCCACTCAAAATGTCCATACCTTGTGCGAAAAGTAGTCTTTTGCACGTCCTCTCCTTCAATAGGAATTTGCCAATAGCCGCTACGAAGATCCAGCTTGGAAAAGTAGCGTGCTCCACTTAGTTGATCAAGCAGGTTATCGATCCGAGGCAAGGGATATGCATTCTTCACGGTTTGCTTATTGAGCACACGGTAATCAATACAGAAACGAAGTCCTCCATCCTTCTTTGGAACAAATAGTACCGGTGCTCCCCATGGAGAGGTACTATGTCGTATGAAATCCTTCTCCAACAACTCTGTAAGTGTTGTTTGCAACTCCTCCAACTCCTTTGGTGAGAGCCGATAGATTGGTCTACTCACTGGAGTACTCCTTGGCAATAACTCGATCTTGAAGGGCATACCTCGATCGGAGGGTAATCCCTTTGGCAGATCATCCGGAAACACATCTGCAAACTCCTGAACTATCCGATCAACCATTGCTTGATGCGGCACTTGGCCCTCCTCAGATTGTTCTTGTGCAATCGGCTTGATCCACACCGCGAATACAGACTTATCGTCCTCCAAAGCTTGCTCTATGGCTGCTTCATTCACAAACTTCCCTTCTAGGGACTCATCTCTCTTCCAAGCTTGCTCCATGGTTGCCTTCCTGGCAAACTTCCCATCTTGGGACTCATCTCCCTTCCAGATTCGCTCTATGGCTACCTTCTCGACAAACTTCCCATCTTGGGACTGACTATTCTTAGGTGTCTTACTCAGAGGTGCCAGACAACCTAATCGGAAATTCCTACCTTGGTGTTGTACTTGAATTTGGTGTCGGGTCCAATCAAATTGAACCTTATGACATTCAAGCCAAGGTAGACCTAGAATGATATCATAGTGTAGAGGTGCCACTACAAACCTCATACACTCTAAATACTCCTTCCCAATCTTGAAGGTAACGGGATGCAAGGTGCGGAATGCAGAACCCTTTCTACCATCCGCCATCATCAAACTACTTCCAATCACTGGCTTGATAGGAATACCCAATTCCTTTGCTACTTGCATAGACATGCAATTCTCTGAACTTCCAGAATCAACCAAAATTCTACAACCCCGATTAGATATCATACCTTGCAAGTGAAGCAAACTTGCATAGGTCGAGCCTTCAATCCCATTGGAACTAATCAAGCTCGCAGTAGGTGGCTCGAAATCTCCTACTGGGATTCCTCGTTTCCCGGATCATTCCGCTCCACAACCTCCACTTGGGCAACTTGTCGAGGTCGTCCATTCTTGAGTGGACATTCAACAATGCGATGCCGCAACTGGCGACAATAAAAACAACCTCCATTTTGTCGTAATCTTTCTCTATCTGCTGTGCCAAGTGGTCTTCGCTGGATAGCATCAATCTCCATTGGTACCGGTTCTTCCACTCGTGGTACGGGTAGGTTTTGTGTAGGTTGAGGTCGAGACCAAGTTGTTGCAACTAAGGAATCAAAACGCTCAGCCAATTGCATGGCTTCTTCTACGTTCTGTGGCTCTCGCATGGTCACCTCCAATCTGGTTTGTGACTTCAATCCTCGCACAAATCGATCCAGAACTTCACCTTCTTGGATATCTGGAATTTGCATGATGATATTCTGAACTTGTGTGATGTAGCTTCTCACTAAGGCAATCTGCCTCAACTCCGCCAATTTATCTCGTGCAACTCGGGTGGCATTTATAGTCTGAAATCGACCAAGTATTGCATCCTTGAATTCTGCCCATGTCAAAATTGGTGTAACAATTTGTCGTTCAGCTCTTTCTACTCGGAATTGCCACCAAAGTTTTGCCACGCCATCCAACTGGCTAGAAGCCAAGAGAATTTGTTTCCGCTCGTCTTGAAGATTGGTGGCTTCAAAGTAACGTTCACAGTCAAACACAAAATTCTCCACTATGCCTGGAAGATTCTTGCCTTCAAACACCTTGGGTTTCGGAAATTGAATGCGATCTTCTCCATCTCGAACTGGCGCTCTGTCTATTTGTTCTCGTCGTTGCTGGTCTCGTTCATCCAACAATCAAGTAAGATGCTCGATTTGTTGTTGCATTGCAAGGATAACATCTGGTATTGCCGCCATTGCTACTACTCTATTCCACTACTCTCAATTTATCTAGTTGATTAACACATAGATACAACACATCCACCATTCTCCATAAGTTACAACTGGAAGTATCAAGGGTTCCTCTGACACGGTGATCATATGTAGAAAGTCCTGCCCAAAGCGTGAGGTGATGAATTGTGTGAAACGATGCTTTGGTAATATCTGGACATGAAAGTCCCAATGGTTTGGCGGAAGTGGATTTGGTGGTACATAAATTCCATCCATCCCATTCCTGCTCTGATACCAATGTAAAAGACCTAAACCGAGGAGAGAAATAGGAGAATGGAAACTCACATTGGGACACTTGAATGAGGGAAAACTCCGAATGCCTAGCATGAGCTTTGGCCTTGGTATTTATAGGTAGCATACAAGACCTTTGAAGCTTCTCAAGAAGCTTCCTTGAGCCGCTTTCTTGGAGTGCAAGTCAAGTTAACTAGGAAGCTTCTCAAGAAGCTTCCTTCTAGAAGCCGCTTACTTGGCGTGCAAGCTAAGCTAGTTAGAAGCTTCTAGAAGCTTCCTTCTAGAAGCTACCTGCTTAGGGCGCAAGTTAACTAGTTGGGAAGCTTCCTAAGAAGCTTCTTAGATGCTTCTAGAATATTCTAGGCTATTTTGGCTTATTCTCTACTTCGTAAGCCCGACTAACTTCGTCACTAAACTCCATATTGTTACACACACTCACAAGTGAGTAATGAAGATGCAAACGAGTAGACCTATAACACCCATTTGTGCATGTATGTGATATTGTGATATTTAGCTTGGTATTATAAATACTTGAGAGATATTATTTATATAAAAATAAAGGATTATTCTACATTAGTCATGATTAGCTAAAGTTAGTCCTAGCTAAGATAGTGTGGACCTTACTTTAGAGGGAGTGGAAAAGATGAGCACCACTATTTTAGATTCTAGTGTATTGATTTGATATTATTCCTAGGTGTTTGGTTGTGAAGAAAGAGTTGAGAACTCTTGAGCACACAAGCCTTTCTATTTTGGATTCTTCTATAGTCCAAGGAAAGCCCATGTGAAGGAATCCTTGACTTTGTGGTTGGGTCAAGATAAGATCATATGCTTAGTGGAATATGCCCATGTGTGTTGGATATTTCTTTATACTTTTTGACTTTACTTGACTTTTAGCCTAGTAACTTGACTTACTCCAGTAATTAGTAACTTTGGTGCATAATTGCTTCACTAGTATATAAACAAGGGTTGAGGAGGTACTCATTATCCTTTTATTTGCAAGGATCTCTCTCTCATTGAGCTCTCTAGTGAGCAATGTCTTGAGGAGTCTTAGCCTTGGAGGAGTATGATGGAGTTGTGGTTCTTTATCTTCTTAGTCCACGGTGCACTACCATAATAGCCATCAAAGGTTCATCCTGAGTGAGAGGTAGGCTGGCTCACATTTTTGGTTTTGTTGCCGGGACCTCTCTAAAAGGCAAGATAATGTTTTGCATACAGTTCTATATTAGACAAAAGGAGGTTATGAGAGCTCACTTGGAGAGAACTTTAGGGGAGGAGAGGATGAATTTATGTTAGAGAACTTGGACCCATTTGTATATCGTGTAGTTCATTATGATGTCTTTGAGGTGATTTTGTATACATCTTGTACACATGAGAGGATTTGGAGAGATTATGTGAGGTGAATTGTAGATTTTGGAGATTAAGGTGATTTTGGGTAAAATCTCACCTTTGAGATCTGGATTTGAAATTTCTACACATGATAGCTTGAGTTACCCTCCAATTAGCACACTTAAAATTGTTGTGAGTGCTACTATGTGCACTAGGCTAAAATTTTTGAAAGTTGATAGGGTAAATTGCTCCCACAACTACATGCTCTTTGGAAAATTGTACAGAGTCTGTCATTTCTTCAATTTTCAATGGGTTATTCTGAAATTTTTCAAGACAATTCAGTGCATTATATCCTAACTGTTGACACAAAAATAAGAGAGAGATAATTCTTGTGCAGAGAGTAATAAGTTTTTAAAGTGAGGAGGGGGGGGGGTGTTGGACCAAATCTGAAATATGTGTGTTGAATAGAAAGATACCTAGGCCAAATGGCTCGATGAAAAGATCTAAGAATTTTTAGCAAGGGACACCCTTGAGTTTTAATCAAGTTTGAGAAATGTAAGAGGACTGTGATGTACTAGTTGAGAGATTTGAATGACATTGTGAGGAAGTGTCAATTTTGTAGAGTTGAGATCTCATGCATGAGGAGTTTGAGAGCATTTAAAACCATGTTTGAGTATTTAGGTACATCTTGGGAACATGGAGTGTCATCAATAGTGGAAATTGAGACTATGCAAGGTTCCCCAAGGATTTGAGATGATTGTAGGGGTGGACTGGATGAAAAGAGAGTTTAGAATAGAATTGGAAGAGAGTGTTGAGAGGATCTAAAAACCTAAACCACTTGGAAGAAAGGGTGAGTCTAAATTCTTTCTATGTGGGGAGAATGGACATAAGGCAAGCTCATGTCCATTGACTTTTGAAAGCAAGAGATTGAGAGAAAGGAGAGGCTTACTTTCTTGACTTGGGTTTGCATGTTGGACCTTCTTCACCAAGATTAGGAGGGAGAAGATCTAAGACCAAGGAGTTGTGTGAGATTTGTGGAGTGGAAGGACTTCCAAAAGGACATGAGTGTAGTGGAGTAAATGCACTTTTGGAGACTTTGGTGAAGGATCTTGGAGAGAGTCTTAGTACAATTACACAAATACTACCACCTTTATCAACTAGTTCTCAAGATTAGTGATGGAGATAATCTTTCAACTTATGGATAAACTATCCATGAGAGTTCAATTAATATGCACTCTAGAATTTGATGTTGCTATAAAAATCTTGGAGTAACCTGAGCATTTTGTGTTCCCTAGAGTGGATTATTCTTAGATAGTGTAAGTCATATATATACTCTATCAGTAATAGAGTGAGAGAAAAGAAAAGAGAAAAAAAATTGAGAGAAAAAAAAGATAGTGAGGGGTTAAGATGGGGAAACTTCCGGTTTTCTTTGGCAAAGATAGAGAAGATATGGAGGCCTTTGTGAGAGACTTCAAGAGAGCTTGCAAAGGAAACAATGAGAGGAGGAAGAATGAGTGGGTCTCATTATTACCAGATTTCTTTGAGGATGTAGCACTTACATGGTATGAGTCAGAATACCAAAAGAGAGAGAGAGAGGAGAGGAGAGGAGAGATGGCCAAGAAGAGTCTTGGGAGAGTTTGAATTCAATATTCATTGAGAACTTTCTTCAAGATGAGAGTTATGAGAGATTCATGAATGAGGTTACCTTTCTCAAGCAAGGAGATGGAGAGAAAGTGAGAGTCTATGTGGAAAGAGTGGAAACGTTAGAGTCCAGATTTTGCATAGTGTTGAGGAAGGGTGGGGATGATGTGGAGACTACTATAATTGGCATAGAGGCCATGCTCACCAAAAATTTTGTGTGGGGGGTTAAGACCACAAGTTAGAAGCAAGGTGAAATATGAGAAACCTTCTTCCAAGGTTGAAGTTATCAAGATTGCAATTCATATGGAAGAGAGTTTGGAAGGAAATAGGAGTGATTTGGTGGTAAAGGAGGTTGTGCATCCTCCTCAAGACTACAAGTATGGTAGAAATTTGGATACTTTGGTAGCAAGGGTTGCACCACAAGAGAAGTTGCTCTAATTCTTGCACATCTAGCAAAAGATCCACTTCAAACCATCACAAAACAACTTGTAGATGTCAAGATCAATGTGGTGCAACTATAGGAGAAGAGAGAAGTGGATCAGAATGTAGAGAGAGGACATAGGAGTTATTGAAACTATCCATATAGAGGAGGCCAACCAGCAAACAATTTCAATGATAGAAATTTTTTTAGTTGTGGAGGATGAGGATATATCCATAAGAATTGCCCAAATTCCACTTACCATGAAGGAAGGGGTTATGAGAGAGCCAATAGAGGGAAAGGGGGAGGTAATGAAACCCAAGTGGCTCCTAATCTAAACAAAGGTAAGAGGATAGCATCTATAGATGTGGTTGAGAGCAAGTATGAGAAGGGAGAGTGCTCAAAGTCAAAAAGTCTTGATTTGGATCTTTTGGCACAAGAGAAGAAGAGAGCTTGTTATGCAAAGGATGTGCACTCTTCTCATGGATTTACTCCTAAACAATGTACTACTATGTCTACTAGGAGCACTTGTACAAGCATTTCAACACCATCAACAACAAAGACTCCAAGGAAGAAGTTGGGAATGGAGGACTTCTTGATCTCAAAGTAACAATGGAACTACAATGTCTTGGAGGGTGTTGGTAGTCACAAGGTTAACATCAGAATGGACCAATTGATTGCTTTGAATCCTACTTTAAGAAAGGAGTTTAGAGGTGGTTTGAGTTCTACAAGGAGCAAGAGGAAGAAGAAGGCAAAAGCTCCAGTATCAATGGGGTGGTGGATGCTAAACCATCACCATGGGAGACTTGTGAATATGCCTCCAAGATTGATGTGAGAGTAAATGGTCACAACATCAAGGATGCATTGGTAGATGGAGGATCAGTAGTGATTGCCATATCAGAAAGGTCGATGAAGAAGTTGGGTATGATACCCTCAAGACCTTCAATATTTATGGTGAGCATGGCAAACAAGCAACAAGTTTGACCAATAGGAGTGATGGATAAGGTGGTAGTTTCAATTATGAGAATTCAAAATCTCATGACTTTCCAAGTCTTGAAGGATTTAAACTATGACTTACTTCTTGGGAGGCCATGGTTGAGAGCAACATGTACAACTGATAGATGACACAAATGGTACTTGAGGATTGAGCCATCCAACCATAGAGTCACAGTTCCAATGACTAACACCACCAACACTTCATATTTAAATATACCATATTTTGATTATTGGGAATCATATTATGAAGAAGGAGCTTTAGGTGTGGACACAAGCATGGAAGAGGAGACTTCCATGGAGGAAGATGAATCTTATTCAGATATGTATCCCTTGTGTGCTATGGATTTTTCACCTAAGCCAGAGGTTTTGAATGACCCAAATAAATCACCATTGACACTTGAGGAGATAGAGAGGAGGTTATCTACCCTCAAGTATGGTCCAAATGTTACCAAGGAGGAGAAGGTGAGAGTTGAGGAGATTTTCTGCAAGTTCATTGACATGTTTGCTTTTAGTTACAAGGATCTGAAGGAAGTCATCTTGGAGGAGCACAAGGTAAAGGTGGAGTCACATGCAAGACCAGTCTGCCAAAAGCAATGTCCCATTAGCCCACCAATAGCTTTGGTTGTGAAGGAGGAGATTGATAAGCTCAAGGAGGTTGGATTTATCTTTGAGGTGGAGACTTTAGAGTGGGTGTTCCCATTGTGATTGTGAAGAAAAAGAATGGTAACCTTTTGGTATATGTGGATTACAAGAAGCTTAATGCTATTAGTAAGAAGTACTATTACCCTTTTCAGTTCATTGATGAGATCTTGGAGGAGGCTGCTGGTCATGAGAGGTACAATTTTGGAGATGGTTATAGTGGGTATAATCAAATCAAGATTGCACCAAATCATCAACAACTCACAACATTTACCACACCTTGGGGAACTTAAGCTTTCAAGGTCATGCCTTTGGGCTTTGCAATGCTCCAACCACATTCCAATGGTTTATGAACAAGGTATTTGAACCTTTCATTGGGAAATTATGAGACACTTCATTGATGACTTTTGTGTCTATGGGAGGAAGGAAGAGCACTTTGAGCACCTAATCAAGGTCTTGCAACACTTGGATAAGGAAAATGCATCATTCAACCCAGAGAAGTGCATTTTTGGATGTGAAGAAGGTCTACTTTTTGGGCACATCATCTCCAAGGATGGAATAGCAGTTGATCTTGAGAAGGTGAAGAAAATCTCAAACCTTCCATTCCCTTCAAGCTTGACAAAGTTACACCAATTCTTGAGTATGGTTGGGTACTATAGGAGGTTCATCTTCTCATTTTCCAACAAGGCTTATGCATTGACCATCTACATGAAGAAAGGTGTAGATTATATGGTGAGTTTGGAAGACAAGGAGGCTATCAAAGCTTTTGAGGAGCTCAAGCAATCCCTTGTTGTAGCTCCAATTCTTGCTAAACCTAATCGAAGTAAGCATTTCATCCTCTACATTGATGCTTCTCATGTAGCTATTGGATGCATTCTTAGTCAATTAGACCAAGATGGGCATGATCATCCTATAGCTTATGCTAGTAGGCAAATGGTTTTAGCAAAAGAAAATAATCTATCAAAGAGAGAGAAGGGTTGGTAGTGATCTTTGGTCCCAAGAAGTTTAGACACTACTTGATTGGGGGGAAAGCCACAATTATCACAAATCACAAGGCTTTGAAGTACATCTTCAACAAGCCTAATGTGGAAGGAAAGCTAGCAAGGTGGATAATACTCTTGTTTGAGTATGACTAAACCATTGAAGATAGGCTAGGAAAGAAACATACAAATGCTGATTTGTAATCTATGATCATGTGAATGATTCCTTCTTGGATGAGGAGCTCATGAACAATCTCAATCACTCAAGAGGTTCCAATGAAGTATAAGGAGATTGTGGATTTTGTAACAAGAGGCAACTATCCAAAAGGGATGCATGTTAGGGAGAGGAAGGCACTTGCAACAAGATACAGACCTTACATAATGGTGGAGTATATTCTTTTTCACCAAAGAGCAGATGGTCTACTTTGAACAACAGTGGGTAAGGAAGAGTCTATCCAACTCATAAAGGAGGTTCATGAAGGTTTAGTGTGTGGAGGACACTTTGCAAGAAAGGTGACTAATTTCAAGATTCTAGATTTAGGTTACCATTGGAGAGGGATTTTCAAGGATTGTCTTGATTATTGTAAAACTTGTCATGTTTGTCAAGCTTTTGCTACAAAATTTACTTCCACTCCACCACTTAGATCAATTCCATTGCTAGGACCTTTTGAGAAGTGGTGAATTGATTTTGTAGGTCCTCTCAATAGAACCCCAAGGACAATTGGTACATTGTGGTAGTTATTGATTACCTCACCAAGTGGGTTGAGGCTATACCAATGAGGGACAAGAATGAAGATGAAGTTGGTAGATTTCTTTATGAACACATTATCATTAGGTTTGGATGCCCTTTGAAGTCAGTTGCTGATAGAGGATGAGAGTTTACACGAAGCATCACTACAACCATGCTACAACATTTCTCTATCACATAGAGTAACTACATCCTATAAGTCAAATTCTTATGGCTTGGCAGAGAGAACCAATCAGACCTTGTGCATGATGATGGGCAAAGATGCAAAAATGGAGGGGCTAAACATCATTAGGATAAGAAGATTCATGCACTTTTGTGGGAGTATAGGACAACCATGAAGACTTCCAATGGATATTATCCATTTTAATTGGTATATGGTATTGAATCTACCTCACCTATTCACTTTGATCTTCCTATCTTCCAAAACATTCATAGGAGATTGAAGAAAGCACAAGGAAGTGATGCATAGAAGTCAAAGAAGGATCAACTCAAGGAATTGGAAGAGGCAAGAGTAGTTGCTATGGTTCAAGTGGAGCAAGTCCAAAGGAAAAAAAGGAGAGTTGTGACAAGAGACAAGGCAAGAAGAAGGTGGAGCCTTTCAAAGAATGTGACTGCGTAATGTTTTTGATTCCATTAGATTCAAGAGAGTGCAAAAGAACTTTTTGCCTAAGTACTTTGGACCTTTCATAGTGAAGAAGGTGTGGGGCAATTACACCTATGATCTCAAGGAATTAAGAAGAAGACATTTTGATAGGATTAACCATGATTAGTTGAAGATATATCATAGAAGGTAGAGAGACCTTCACTTTGAGGACAAAGTGAAAACTTAGTCCAAGGGTAAATGTAACATCCATTTGTGCTATGTGTGATATTATGATATTTAGCTTGGTATTACAAATACATGAGAGATATTATTTATATAAAGATAAAGGATGGTTCTACATTAGTCATGATTAGCTAAAGTTATTCATAACTAAGAAAGTGGAGACCTTACTTTAGAGGAAGTGGAAAAGATGAGCACCACTATTTTAGATTCTAATGTATTGACTTGATATTATTCTTAGGTGTTTGGCTTTGAAGAAAGAATTGAGAACTCTTGGGCCCACAAGCCTTTTTTTTTTCTTCTATAGTCCAAGGATAGCCCATGTGAAGGAATCCTTGACTTAGTGGTTGGGTCAAGATAAGATCATATGCTTAGTGGAATATGCCCATATGGATGGATATTTCTTTATACTTTTTGATTTTACTTGACTTTTAGCCTAGTAACTTGAGTTACTCTAGTAATTAGTTACTTTGATGCATAACTATTTCACAAGTATATAAACAAGAGTTGAGGAGGTACTCATAATCTTTTCATTTACAGCTATCTCTCTGTCATTGAATTCTCTAGTGAGCAATGTCTTGAGTCTTGAAGTGTTAACCTTGGAGGAGTATGATGGAGTTGGGGTTCTTTGCCTTCTTAGTCCATTTTGCACTACCATAATAGCCATTAGAGGTTCATCTTGAGTGAGAAACAAGCTGGCTCACAGACCAAACCTAGGCAAAACCTCATCATTGTAGAGAAAGTAGTTGGTGCAAGTCAAAATGCCCTAATGCATGATCAAGCTAGGGTCCAAGAGCCTTCATCCTTGTTGGAGCAAGAGTGAAGGTGTGCTCTATTAGCTTGAGGAATGGATGAGTCAACTAAGAGAGAATGGTGCTGAAGGAAAATAGTACAACTGACCAAATGCAAAAAGATCTCTTCAATAGCAATTGGTCTAATGCACCCTTTGTCTTTCTCCATTGCAAGAATTTGACTAGTAACTAACACCAGACTAACAAACATAAGATTGTCTCCTCTTGCTACTACTATAGCCACCTGAAAAAACTCAATAAAACCACTAGAAGGATCATATGCTTGAAATCAATCTCTAAGGTGCTCATAAACCATCCATGACAAGCCTCTTGAGGAAAGGAGAGGAATAGTGCACAATGCTTGTGCAAAAGGTGACCTATCAAGATATAAGGGCTGCTCTGGCTAATAATCTAAGACCTGTAGTGGTATTCCTTCCACTGCCATAGGATGTAGTGAGCGTAGGAAGAGATAGTCTCATCAGTAGGACTAGCCAAAGGGTGTAGCTAGGGTGTGCTACTCTACTTAACTCTCCCGCCTGACCCAATGTCCTACTCCGTCATAATCTAGTGGACTCTACGGTATCCTATGGTGAAAGATATCTCCTAAAGCATGTAGCCCTAACAGAAAACTCCTCAAAGGCCGCCCAATCCCCTGCTCAAAATTGATGAAATCTAGCACCCACCTCTTTATGCCATGCACGTCCTCCTCTAGCATAAAGAAGACACCATCAAGGGAGTAAGAGGAATAAGAACCATGCTAACTCGTCCAAGGGTTCACATGCCAAACGATCAAAGTGGTAGGTGGAAAGTCTGTCTAGCCTCATCATGGAGTGTGTGGGGTAGCCTATGGAATAGACGCGTACATGAAAAACTAGTCTCAAATAACCCCAAAATGCAACAGGCCTGAAAAGCTAGCCCCT
Source organism: Lunularia cruciata (assembly GCA_948567375.1). Classification (NCBI taxonomy): domain Eukaryota; kingdom Viridiplantae; phylum Streptophyta; class Marchantiopsida; order Lunulariales; family Lunulariaceae; genus Lunularia; species Lunularia cruciata. Next base: position 50,674,275 of record OX419757.1, on the reverse strand, counting down.
CCCACGACTTGATTGGTATCCCTAAAATGGTCAACAAAGGGATAGAAGAAGCATGAGTAGTCTCGAGTGTCACTGCTGTTGATGTGGTTGCTCGCCTCACGTGGGCATCCCAAGTGGTCCAATCATAGTCCTTGTGAAATCTTCACACATGGGTCTTTACCTTCTATATTATTGGTGTTAGGGTTTGTTCATCACACCTAACATTGAGCTGCAAAATCATTTAATGTTAGAGTATCTAGGTCTTACCTTTGAGAGATGAAGTAGTTCATTCCATATTGAGATGCTTTTGGTATAGTCAAGAGGCTTGAGCAGCGGGAAGTGTGAGAAATAATCTGGAGAAGCAAGGCAAAGTAACACGATCAAGTTCCTTAATAGCATGTAAATATTCAATTTCTCACTTCATACAACTAGATTTGCAACAAGAGGAAATAAAAAGAAGTGCTTTGTATACCTTATCGCATTTCCAAGTATCTTGGAAATGCGGTGTAAATTTGCATCAATACCATTGCCATTTTAACACCTAGTGCATGAGCTCGCATTTTCAAAATGTGAGTTCAAATCTTATACTATTGCAACTACAGTTTCTGGATGCACTTGCTTCGCAGGCATCTGGCGCGAAGACTTGTATCGAGTGACTTATATTACCATTAGAACACACCCAGTAAAAGTGACATACATTTAGTTATAGCAGACTCGCTTTTGTTGTAGCAACTTGGTATAAGGACTTAAAATTTACAAATTGGCAAAGTAGATGTATTGCTAAATTCACGTTGTGAAAAGTAGATGTAACAATACATTTACTTCTCGCAATTTCACCTGTGGTTCGGGTTAAGTTTTCTCGATGATTCTTTGACAGTGAGGTTATATTTGGTGATTCACCAATTTGTTTAGTCTAGCACATGCAGCAAAAGCTCATAAGCTCGACTGGAGTTGAAGGCATTGCGAGAAGCAGCTGCTGCATCTCAGCCAGTGAAGAGGAGACCTCTCAGTCATAAATTGTCAATGAACATGTTCACATGTTTCAGTGCTATTTTATGTATCTGCTGCATAGAATAACTACCTGAGAAATAGTCAGTGTAGATAGTGATAGGACTTGGACATTTACAAGCTCTTATGCCTCACCGGACGAATATTGTCTGCATCATATTACCACAAACGATAGACGTTATGATGATCAACTATGCGGACATTCGAGGCATGAAATTCAATCTCGACAGGTAGTATTTTTCGGTAGGGGGAAAACTGTAATTCAACTTGGATTTAAGTGATGGACTCATTCATCTTTCGTCGATGCATTTATAATATGCAAGATCCTAAAACTTGCACAACATTTGAACGAAATACTCAGCCTCAAAACCGCTTAAGCTTTAGTAAATGAGAACGAATGAAGTCTGAAGTAACTGGCCATGCCAGCATACTTCAGAGATTGTCGTAATGTACGTACATGTGTGACAAAGATGATACAGACATTATACTCCGCCTGCATCTGCAGTATAAAGAATCTGCGGCAGCTCTAAGTTACATGGTTGCCCAGATCCATCAACCTTGGAATTCAAAATGAAAAGGGGCAGCCATAACGTTGTGGCAAGCAGTCTCGGATCGGTGCCTAGTGCCAAGGTGCAATTGCAACTGGGTAAATTCCAGGTCTTGGCTTCATTCTACACTGTCGCTACCCGAAACAAATGAGATTTTTCACCTTTCAAGTTGTGATATACTTTCCTCACCCATTCTAAGCTGTCCATGGGAAGTGGGAAATTGCATAAGACCGTGGAAATGATGGAAGGGCATGGAAGCGAGTCCCAGTCTAGAGGAGGATGGAATGACTAAATAAGTAAGTTGATCAAACCCTCAGCGACTAGAATTAAATTTGACAATGTACCTGTTCAGACTATACAATTCTTCCTAATATTTAAAAATGATGATTAAATATAGAATATTATGCCAAATTTTACATTTATCAGAACATCAATACATTGTAGCAGCTGATAATTATCGGCATCATAAGAGCATGCTGGAAAGAAAGAACCTGATACGTATATCAGGTCATCACATCCTGGGAATATTACTTATTAATAGAAATTAAAAGCAATTGAAAACTCGCCAGACTCTAAGATACAAGGAAAGTCTCTACCTTCCTAGAATAAGATTATTACATTATTACATGTAAGATTATGACAGGAGAAACTTGAAATTATTCTGAGACCTGCCCATGACACAAGTGAAACTTTCGTACAGGCATGACCGACTGAAAATATTTACCTTGTATGATAGAATAATCGAGAACGTTAATTATTTAAGTGATAAGTTATACTGAAACAACAATGTCCTAAACATGTTCCTATCAATGTTCAATGAGATAATTTAGTGATAATTCATGAACTTATTCCGTTGGTCAATACAGTCATCCAAAAGCTCTTGCTAATGTTTATGGGCTGCACCGGAGAAAATTATCTTCAATGCTGCGCCAGCGTATCAAATTCAAGGTCAACCCTGTATCGTGCCTCGTGTGAGGACTCTGTCAAGTCAAGCGGAGAATCGAGTTTAGGAAGTGATATGAAGTAAAACTCAACTTGATTCTGAGTCTCTTAGATTCAGAACTCCGTACAGAAACCACATACTCGAATTCGTCAGTTATGTCATGACCAGGCCAACACTTGTAGACGATATGTTGTATGCATAACTGATCATGAACTTGTGAAGTCAATGCCTGCAGATCAGATAAGCACTACCTCCTTCCTTGCAGAAGAAAATTTGCTTTCACCAGTGCGCTTGTGCTAAGGTAAACTGCTGACATACTGTTGTGTCTCCTAGTAAACAAAACCCCATTGAAGGATTTTTTTACGGAGTTTTTATCAATAATTGGTAGACTTTTTACTTGTAAAAATAATATCTTAGTAAAAGAAGCTATACAATTCACAATATAGGAATTGCTGAAAATTGAGAAAAAGTGATGCACCATGTGAACTCCGTTACTAACGCTTTTCATTAACATTTGCTCGACTACGAAAAAATTAAATCTTGTTATGTACAATAGACATGTGGATCTCGCCTCTGAATTCAGGTCTTAAAGATCAAATCGTGGACAATGTAACGCATTAGCAATAACCTCTGTACATGTCAGGTTAGTCTTGACAAGGTGGTCATCAAATCGATTTGAACACACTTTGACATATTCATGTTAAAGCACTGCATGCATTCAATTGTGCAATGAATGGTTCTATAGCATCGAAGTCGGCAAGTGATTCCAGGTAGCGCAGTTGCTCCTGGAACTTCTTTAATTGCATTGGCAGTTGCAGTTCTTTTACCTGATCCAAACCGCAAGTTTTCGCCGTTGAGGTGACCTATGAAGAACATGATCTAGGTGTATTCTTCCTGCTAATAATTTTGCCAAATGTAATTTCAAGTCATGTTTCAGATTCATCCCACCAAACGCTAACTGATTCTTCTCGACTTTTTCACTCTGGCAACCTCAAGTTAGCTGCAGCTGAAATTGTCAAAGGATGGCACATCTTCTGCCACGATTTATTGGCCTATAGATTGTTGCAGAAGCTTAACGTTTTTTTCCAGATTGAAGTTGTTCGGGCGATATTCCTATAAGAACCGCAGACCCTGAACACATACTGAAGCGATAACCATTTTCATACAAGTTGATTCATCTGGATTTCACCACCGACTGTTCGAATTCACATCTGCTCTGTTGTACCATTTCGCAGGGGTTGTCATAGTTCGAACCTGTTCTATTCAGTATGAAGCACATGTTAGCATATTGGTTGGTGATCTCTGCAACTGCTGCAGTTTTCACAGCAGTTTTAGCAGACTCTGGGCTTACCGACCATAAAGATTACACAAGTAGTCTCAGAACTCTTCTGCAAACCACTTCTTCGGTCCCTGCACCCGTTCCAGCTCCAGTTCCTGCGCCTGCACCTGGCCCAAATGGTAGTGTTAGTCCCGCACCTCCACCACCGGGCACCCCTTGCAGGTCAAGCTTTGACTGTCAAAACAACACGTTAAACAACCGCACTTGTTGTTTTGGGACGTGTGTGGACACCAGAACCGATAACAACAGCTGCGGCCTTTGTTTGATTAGATGCTTCCGCGGGTTCACTTGCTGCAATTCCATATGTTCAAACTTACAGATTGACCCTCGCAATTGTGGCCAGTGCGGCAATAGATGTCCTTTCACAAGCACATTCCCATTCATACCCACATGTGTGCGTGGGATGTGTGCCTAGAGCATAGCATCGCTGATTGAGAAGGTAAGTGTCCATCCGGTTTCCGGAAACCATATTCTGTGTGTGTGATTATCACTAGCTAGCTGTATCTATCATATAATTCTTGCAGACCCGGTTCTGGGTTGGCTTGAGTTTACTTACTTTAATTTGTGGTATGTTTGGATTTCACAGATCTGTTCGTGTAGTGGTGCACGTGGACATGAAACCTGATCACTTCGGTTGGAATCAGAGGCATTTCACAGAGCAGTAGTTGCACTTCAAGTGGGATCCAAACTGTGACCTGGAGACTTCTCGCAGTCTTTATTTTGAGCATGTTCGCATGTTCGCATGTTTACAGTCTTCTATAGATGTGCTGTATAGAACAATAAACTCACAATAATTTAGTTTAGAAATTGGTTATAGGGCTTACACTCGAACACGCTACAGTGTCTCACCGAATAATCGTCTGTCACAGTGGTGTTCAGTTGAGAAATTCAAGATATAAAGTCTACTCCCACATTATTTGACTGAGGCAGCCTTATCATGAGTATCCTACTTGTTGGGTCAAAAGATCACCTTGTGTATACGTTGTCTTTATTGGGAATCATCCTGAAGGAGAAGATAATTAGTGTTTTGAGCTCCAGAAGTTGAGGACTTCAGCTAATTATGAAGGTATCACCTATATATCGAACTACGGAAGATATGCAAGCGCTACCGACACAAAGACTACAGTCTGTACAATTATCTCGCCATTTCTGCGTGCGGATCATTCTAATTAAACCTCTTAACTCTGGAAAGTTCTGATATAGGGTGTTTAGGAGATATTGGTAGCGTCCCAACGCAGATTTAGCTTAAACAAGTTCCTATCATTGACACTAGGTTATCTCGCAATTGAGTTAGATACACACTACTTTTGTATAACGTGAACGTGGAGGTGGTTTTGGACGTCTATCAACTGCGAAAGACGTATGGTTGGGCCTTGACGAATATCCACGCCTAGCTGTCCACAGTTCCACGTATATAATAGGCTTCCTAGAAGATACCGTTTATGCATACCTTCATATGCATCAAGAAATGCGTCCGGAATGAGCCGCAAAGCCCAATCATTTAACACTTTGTATGTCACCAACTGTCGTGGAAAAATGGCTTTGTTTCAATCGAGCAGTCCTTTGAACTCTGATATGCAAGTGTTACTGTCTTCCACAACGACAATAGCTACAGTCGAGTCGTCTTTTTATTGAATGCAAACGGTACACAAAAGACAGTTTCCGTTCCTAGATGCAAATCTCAGATTTCTAGAGCTACTTTTCATGAGAACACGATGCAGAAACGTGACGTGAAAGCCTCCATCCTTTACCTGACGGTGTGATCATGTCCTTCACGTTAAGACCCTTCCTCACGAAGTTGGCTAACAGAGCGCTGAGGATCCAAAGGGAGGTGGTAGACCGTTATTAGCTTCACCGGCAGATGTCCGGATACCTAGTGGCATACTTCTGTGATATTTCCGAACTGTTGACATCTGAATCACAATGAATAACCACGTTAGTCTCCTTGATCCTACTGGTAACTTCTGAATGCTGCTCTCATCACGAACCCCTCTTCAGTAATCTACCGATGGGTCAAAGTTTCATGGAAGGGAACTGATTTTTATAGGACATACGCGCTGTAATAGATGTCCTTAGAATCTAGAATTCTATGGCAGCGCGTCAGAATAAGAACTGGGAAGCGATCTCCTATGGCAAGATACAGGACTCAGGAGATGTCTGCGGAAATGCCTTACGTCTTGCAAAGCATCGCGGGCCGAAAGGGAAAGGATGTTGGCGCAAGAGATCACTCCCGGACACTCTGCTTCTATTTTTGCTGTAACATCGTCGATAATCTCGAATCCCCCGATGGCTTCTTTATCTATTGCTTCCTTTTCCCCTTGACTGCCGTGCTGCAAAACTGAGCGCATGGGAAGACGAATTTGCAGAATTGGACCCAATGCCACAAAACCAATTTGCAAGAGTAATTCCACAAATTAGAATAAGGATACGAAGACCAATGGCAATGCACTATTAGTATAAACGATAAGAACAAGGATACAAAGGCAAGCCAATGTCAACGCACTAATAGAAGAAATTATCAGACCTGGTAGATCAAACAAGGATAAGGGCCAAAAGTAACTTCAAATGAATGGAATGTATCATTAGGAATAATTCTTTTATTATTTTTTGTTTAACTTCTTGGGTATTACCCATTCCCAAAAGAGCAAGAATCGTAGAAACACCTTCCGTGGCACCTTATGACAGAGATAAAAATATAAATCACTCCCAGATACCAATATGATCTATTGTTGTTGTTACAGTGATGATGATGGTTCACTCCACCATGAAGCCTTTACCCTTAAAGGCATGTACTAGCTTTCCTAAAAGGCATGCCACTGTAGGAGTCTTGCAGGCAAACTAACGTCCCTGCTTTTTTATGATGTGTTACTTGTAGCACTAAGAATTGATTAGACCCCTAACTGCACCACTCTGCACCTTCAAAACCCTAGGAATCCAATATGCAATCAAGTGACAACCCTCTCCCTAGGATTCAAACTTTTGTGTTCCTATTGCAAAATTCCAACCACTACTCGTGCAAGGCCATACCTTGTTATGGAAACTATATGACTGTATCTTAATCAGACTTTGACTTCAGTTTGTAAACAAAATTGTATGGAAAAGTGTACTCTTATATTATTGTGCAAAAACTTTACATACAATTTCCTACTACTGTTGGTTTTCCCCAAAGGGTCTTTAATTGCTAAGGAAGTTCTTGCCAATCATAACTATTCTACTGCTAGCAATCAAGATCTTAATCCTTATCTTATCTTATTATAGGAACGGCCTAATTAAGCTTCTAACTAGTATCAATTCTTCTCCAAAGTGTATATTTGAATTATAAATTCCCAAACTGCTTGAACAACTTTCATTCCTCATTGAACAGTAGTTTAAGACCCATGTAAAAATGAATTGCAAATGGGGCTAGGTAAGTGGCTCCACTTTCCACCTTCTTCTAAGAAATCATGATGAACTGTTCTTTCCTGTCAGTAAAACATATGTGTCCAATTCATCAGTTCCCTCTGTACATGTTGTGGAAGAAGACCACTTGGTTGTTTGTTAGGTAAGTTGTTCTCTTGTGCAAGAATAACTATAACAACCCAATGTCTATAACCCAGTGTTGACAAACTAATAGTATAATTGATAAAAACAAGTTAATCACACAAGGAAGTGAGTCAGAAATGACAAAAAGTGAAGGGAATATATCACAAGGTGTAGTTTGTTTATTGTCTGTTGTTTAAAATCTTGGGTAAAAACCACTGTTAGTGAAAGGGTAGAGGCACCAGTCCGTGGTGCTGCACAACAAACCAAAAAGTTCTTAAATCACTCTCAAAACTAATCTAACCAAAGTTACACTAAAGGTAATGGTTCACTTTGCTCCAAAGTCTTCAACCCTGATAACATATATTAACTTTTTAAAATACATGCCACCAAAGGGGTCTTGCTTGCAGTCAAATATCCTTGATTACAATTCAGTGTTACTTGTGGCACTTAGGACTGATCATATCCATTGTCGAGCCACTCTATATCTTCAGAACCAATTGCCAACCCTTTCCCCAAAATTCAAACAATTGAACTCCTACTATACAATTTTCACCACTACTAGTGCAATGAATTTTGTTGTTAAGGGACTCTTGCATATAGATTAATATAGACTAGACTCTGGTTTATATACAAATTTTTGTGAAAAGTTGTACTCTTAAATTATTGGGCTGAAGCCTTATGTACAATTTATTACATGGGCCCTTATAGCTTAGCAGGTTCCTCACCAATCTTAGCTACTCCACCACCACCAATTGGGGTCCTAATTCTTATCTTATCCCATTTTAATTGCCTTATTAAGCTTTTGACAAGTATCAAGGAACCTATTAGCTCTTTCCCTAAAGCTACTATTTGAACTATAAATTCCTTCCAAAGTTACCACTCCAAAGTAGTACTTGGTTGGGAAGGTATCACAAACTCAAAGGCATTCCTCCAGAAACTACTTAGGCAGCCAAAGTCCTTTGGTTCACTTCCTATTTTACAAGTTTACAAGGAACTCCTAAGTAATTTCTATCATTCTATATACAACAAAAAATGAGTTCAACTAAGGAGGATTTGGTGAAGGCTAGTCTAATACAACCTTTCCTCCTTGCACCAGGTGTATCAGCTTTGGCCTCATACTCTGCTTTGAAGGGCAGCCTTCTCCCATAAGTTGCTGAAGAACCTCCTCAATGCAAGTGACACATCACCCCTTTTCAAAGTACACCTTTTTCTTTCAAATTCCATAGTTTGTGTAGAAGCACAAAGAAATAGTCATCTATAAGGAAGAAGGAAGAATCATAGTCATTTTTCTTTGACTCAAGGAAATTGCACTTTGTAGGAGGAAGATGAACCAAGAGATGTGCAAAGAGAGAAGGTTAGTACTTGTAAAGAAGGGAGGAGAGCCTATACCAAGAGGCTCTAACAAAAAAGGCTCACAACTGTGCACAAATCCTCCATGAAGGAGAAATTTTCCATGAAAGAAGACTCTTGGCTTTGAACAACCTTGGGCAAAAAAAGCACTTGGCCTGAAACACCCTCCGCCTGAATTTCAATCAGTTTGAAAAAATCTCGAGGACATAAATATGATGGTGGTAGATCAAGAATTGCAAGTAATGACCATTTGTTGATACTAAAACATTCACATGTGTGGAATGTGTAGCAACCCACTCAATCTCTTTTAGTCATAATTTTTGTTTGTTTTCTCTCTTTCTTTTTTGTAAAATAGTATTTTTTGAGGATTATTGTTATCAAATAGGATTCAAAGGTTTTTACGCTTGTCAAACAGAACAACTACAAGCAATGAAAGCAGGACAAGCCCAAAGACATGGGACTTTTTTCATGGGGAAAGAATGTCCTAATACCCTTGGCTTGGTACACCATTGGCCACAAACACCAATAACCTTGGTATCTTTGTTTATGTGATAGCTTTTGGTTTGTCACACCTTTGTTTCTATGACACCTTTGGTTATGAGTATTCTTGGCCACATAAGTAGGAAACCAAAATGATAGTTATCCACGGTAGCAGATACTTATGTGAAGGAATGCCACTTGTACCAAAGAACTGATTTTGATAACCATTTTTCTTCATGGCACTTCTCACATATGGGAACAATGATGGATCACCTTAATTACCCACCAAATTCTTCACCCATTAGAAATGCCATATAAATTCAAGAAGGAAAGCAAGATTAAGGTCTGGTTCTCATAAATGTATTCAACTTCAAAGCAACTGCACTTTGTCAAATTTCAAGTATTTACTCACAATCTGTGAGAGAAAAAATAGTAGATTATGTGAGCAAGTGATTGGGAATTGAGTTTGGGGAAGTGATAGGAAAACACAAGTGTTACAACCTTGTGTCAATGTACTAATAGGATAAATGGTAAGAACAAATTATTCCTACAAGGATACAGGTTGGAAATGACTAGTGATGAGAACAAAATATCACAACGTCACTATTATCTATTCTTGCCTTGTTATGCTCTTGGGCAGAAACCACTATCAATTGAAGGTAAGGTAAAATATAGTAGGTATATTTTCCTAAAATATAAGAGAATTTAATAACCACTCAAACAAAAGATCTAATCTAACAAGTCCTTGGTAGTAGTGGTAAACTCTATGCCAAAGGTCTCTTCCTTCTAAAGAACCTGTTTTACCCATGCGGCTAGTCCCTTCCCACATGTATATTTCACCCCAAAGGTTGCTTTTCAGGCTAAAGGTTCTTTCTCCTTGATGCCTGTGACAACCCATCAAGTATCACTTTTGCAGTAATCAGCAAGAAGCACTTTTTTCACATAGAGATACAATTCAGAAATGGTCAAATACAAACTAAAATATAACACAACAAGTACCCACATTTTTTATGAGTTTTGAAGAAGAAGTTCATTGAGAAACTGAATTGTAGCCAAAGGAAGAAGAAAAGAATGGACTTCTTTGTCTTCGGAGTAAACCCAAAAAAGTTGACTTTGGGTCAAAAGAGGAAGTACTCGGAGGGGACATACAAAGAAACTAAACCAAAGAAGAAAGTCTCTGGAGTGGGAAGTTCAGCCCAATACAAAGAAGCTGTAACAACTTTTCATCGGGGCAAATCACCCAAGAAAGAACACTTAAAGAAATGATTGGGGCAGGAGAAGATTGCTTTGAGAGTGATCGGAACCAAGCATGCAAAAGAAGTGTGAGTCAATTTCAAAATTGATTGAACAATGACTGCGCCTTGAAGCGCTATAAAATTAAAATTGCGCCAGAGGAAATCATACATGTCAAGACCATATCTTGTCCCTCTGAATAGTTGTTTTGCAGGAATGCAAGTCATGAAGCCAATTGAGATTGAAATTTTCCAAAGTCCTGAAGGGGTAAGAATGTTGCATCCAGGAAAGTGGATAGTCATCCAATGCCAAAGAACTTGTGAGCAGATAATGGAAAAGAAGAGTAAGAACATGTAGTTGCCGAAATCAAATTCCTGAGTAGACTTTGTGTTACATTTTTGGCTTGGAATTGGAATATGAGTTTTCCAAGTTTCATGGCAGAGATAGCTGCTAGTAATTGTGAGGAAGGCCTTGGAGTAATGGGGAAGAGAGGAAATCCGGCTTCATGGACTGAGTTGGATTGGAAGCTAGTCTTGGGAAAGGAAGCGTGAGATGCAACCAGAGTCACCTTCTATTGAAAGTGTGAAGCTTTGGAAGAGATCACAAAAATTAGGGATTTGTTCTTTTCTCCATGAACCAACAATGGCTACAAAATGGAGTCCTATTGGGAACCAATTAAGTGAAGCATTGTTGGTGCGCTAATGGCTATGTTTAAGCTAGAGTGAATGATGTACATGAATATGCAATTGGTGGTCTTCCACCAAATGTTTGCGAGAGAGAAGGTGAATTGGGCAAAGTGCTTCCATCAAAGAACTAGGTAGATCATCAACTGGAGGAAAATTTTCCGCCACACTACTTTGTACCATTTGCAACACATTTTTACCTTGGATTAAATCTGCTAACAGCAAAGGAGAAGCATTGGATGGTTTTGCATTTCCATCCTGATCTTTGACATGAAGCAGATGACAAGGAGCGACAATATATTTTGCAATTGCAGTGCAGCAATGATCATTCCACTGAAGACAAAGAAGCTGACTAAACCCAAAGGAGTCATATTGCCCCTTCCACCATGAAAAGAAACAAAGACTAAACTTTCAAGGTAAGGAGGCGGTGATGGATGAGTCTTCAGGAATAGAGTCAAAAGGAGAAACATAGTCAAAGAGAGAAGACTAGTAAGAAGATGAACTCACATTGTAGAGCAAGGAATTTGGCAGTGAGAGTGAAGGTGAAGATGAACTTCAATAGTCAGTCAATGCAAGGATGGCAAAAGATGATCTGGAATTCCATGCGGTGATTGATCATACAAAAGGAGGAGATGCCTCTTGTTTGGAGTTACTTATAGAAGAGTTGGATGAACAGTCAAAGAAGGTAGTCAAGGAGGGAGTGAGGTTGAAGAGATTACTGCAGGTCCAAGCCAAGAGAAGAAAACAAGAGGCGAGCATGGAAGAGATGATGTTGAAGGTGCAAAGATTGCAACTTGGGAGTAAGGGCCCTATTGAAGAAGCACTGATGGAGGCCAAGTATGAAGATCAAGATAGAGGTGAAGACTTTGATGAAGTGGTGTACTTGTCAACAATCATGTGTATGTCTTTGCTACACTTAAAGCACAAGAAGAAGGAGATACAGGAAGATCATTTGGAGGTAAAGTATGATTTGCAATTGATGTGGTATCTATTTGAAGAAGCAAGAGAAGTGAAGGAAAGGTTAACCCAAAGAGAAGAAGAAGCTGACAAACTTGGGTGGATGTAGTCTTATAAAAGAAAACTTTAGAGAACTTGCAAAAGAGTTTTGAGAGTCATGGAAGAGAGATGGACTATCCAAGAATTGAAGGAGAAGAAGATGGTGAACAAGGAGATGAAATGTGAATTAAGCAAAGCTCATATTGAAGGCATACATGTGAAGGCAATGGCGGCTGTAATGGAGCACAAATTAGAGAGTCTAAAGAAGAGCGTGGCAAAGAAAGACCAAGCATGGTAGAGTGAATTAATCATCAGACACCAAGAGAAAGAAAAACTACAAAGTGTGGTAAGAAGTGTTGAAGGTTAGATTGCTCAATATGCAGAAGAGAAGAAGATGCTAGTAGCCAAGTACAAAGACAAGTTGAAGATGCATAGAGAAGAGTTGAAGGTGGAATGCTCTTGGGGGTATGCATCGGAGTCAATAGGAGAAGTCATCAGGAGTACAAAAGCTGAAGGGAAGTTGGAGAAAGCAAGATTGCATGAGTTGAAGCTGATTGTGCAAGAAATTTGGAAAGGGAAGGCGAAGGAAATAGATATGAAAATTTTGATGATTTGCTTGAGAGATAGAGTAAATAGAAAGATGGTAGAAGTAGGAGACAATGTTTGTCTCATATTAGACTTGGTGAACTTTCACTAAGAGATATTTTGGAGTAGTGTGAAGGAGGAGAAGAAGTCCAAAGTTGTAGAAGTAGGACTGCGGGTGTCGTTGGGTGAGCTACTTGAGATGTTAGAGAAGAGCAAGTTGCAAGATAAAAATGTAGATAGGTTACCCATGTGTGCAATTATAGTTCAAAGTGAAGAGATAGTAGAAATAGAAGATGTAGGAGTAGTATTAGAGAGACACAAAGAGGGATAAGTATTAGGAGAAATGGTGGGTTTGGAAGCCAAAGTTGAGTTTGACATCGGATGGGATTGGAAACAAATTTGAGATTTGAAGAAGTAAATATGAAGAGGTGGTTTGTCATTTTGGATTTGTAGGTTGGAAGAGTTATTGTAGAATGGTATATTAGTTGGATAACTATTAAATGCTTTGTATATTTAAAGGAGGCATTTGCAGTGTTATGTTGTTCAGTATTTATGTTTCTGAAGTTGAGTGAAGCAAAGTGTTGTAACTCAATGCTCGTCATTTCAGCTTAATTCCAAGTTTCAATCCTATGTGTGTGTTTTTTAGTGTTTGGAGAATTTCAAAGTGCAAGTTTGATTGTTGGATGTTAGTTTCATATGTGTGTTTGATCCTAAGTGAATAGCAATCAAAGCAATGCCTTGACAAATTTGAGAGGAATTGTAGTGTTGGTAGTATTTTGCATTGGTGAGCATAGTATGGAGTTGATGCAAAGCTATTTTGATTCAGGAAGTTGTGCCTTTAGTGGAGAGGTGGAACACAATTTTGAGGCAAGGTTGTTTTGTAGTGAAGTAGCCTTCTTTGGAAGAATCTTAATCATCACAATCAAGTTGGTTTGGAAAGATTTGATGGTATTGTAATAATGGAGTGTTAATTTATGATGAGACTACAAATCAGTGCTTGTTACTCTCTTTTGGGTGTGGTTTCTACTTGATAGACTAAAGAAAAACTCAAGAAGAACTACATTGTGATTTTTTACTTTGTATTTGACCATTTTTTACTTGTATCTTTGTGGGAACAAACTTTACTTACATATTACCGTAAAAATGATACTTGCCAGGTTGTCATATGATTTTGGCATAGCTGCCAAGGATAAAAATATTGGGAGAGGAAGAATATGAAGCCAAATCAAAAATTGGGTGTCCAAAAATATGAATGTATTCATCAAGAGAACAATGGGAAAAACTTTGCACCATGAAGAAGAATAATGCTAGAAGAGCCATATCACCTTTGACAAAGCTGAGAAGGAGGCATTGGACTTGTAACTTCTTCACAAAGTTCAAGAAGCCTTGAAAGACCCCAAGCAGAAGAAACAAGAGACCGGGTGGTAAGGCTAGTTTGCATCTCCAAATCCCATCAAGAAGAAAAACACCAATGAACAAATATATTCACTACAACCCTGTACACCAACTTCCTCAAGAGCTATCAAGGGAGCCGGTTTCATAAAAGAAATCATTCATGAGAAGAAACAAAAATTTTGACAAAAGAAAAATGTCAATACCTTCTTCATATGATTCCTCAACTTGTTTGAAGAGATCTGAAAGAGCCAATTGAAGATATTGAACCTCTATTTCAGACTTGGGTTGAAATTGATGTATCAATAGAAGATCCATCTGTCCATTAAGACCCCATCTTGAACTTGGTGAACCCCTAGGTTGAATCCAATGCACAATCACCAGCCAGTACCTTGGGTCCATCAAGCCTACTTTAGCACAACCTATTTTCCAGAGTTTTAGAATGACTTTGCGAGCCATTACCTGACATGCCTATCAAAAGTACAAGGGGACGGAGCAAGATGAAGACATTGATGAATTCATCAAAGAATTCAAATTCATTTCCTTTGTTAATAAGAAGTATGACTCTGCTGACCGACTACATCTTCTATTTCTACTACTCCTATTTGAGATTTGAAGAGACATCCACCAGTACCCCGATACAAGTCCAATTTGAATGAGAAGAGACATTGAATCAGATGACAAAGGCAAAGGAGGTGAAGTTGGGAGGAGTACCCCAATACAATATTGTGGTGGATTTGGTGTCCATGAAGGCAAATGTCACATTCAACCAATTGTAGGAGGACAACAAGCTGTACAAGAAATAGCTAAGTTTGGCCCTCAATAAAGTAAAGGTGATGACAAAGAAAGACTTTCCAACAATCTATCATATTGAACAAGAGGATTTGGGATCTCCCAAAGTAGATGCAAAGATCATGGGTTGAATCATCACATCAATACCCATTGATTTGGGTTTTAGTGTAAATATCATGACTGAGGACACCGCAAACCAGCTAGGGTACCATACATTTGAGCCAACATCCCAAATCTTGAAGCTTGCGGACCAAACCAGGAGATGGCCTTTATGCATGCTGTCAAACACAACTACAATCATCAGAGGAGTCCCTTCAAGTTGAATTACATTGAGTTGAGACCAGTGACCAAAACTGGTTACCCATTGTTGATCAGAAGGCCTTGGTTGTATAGTGCCTAAGTTGTTGTGGATTGGCACCAGCAAAAGCTACGGTTTGAGGACATATCATCCAAAGACCAGAAGTTGGTGATTGTGAGTTGGACAAAGGTTCCCCACCTTGGGGAAATTACTTCATCAAAAGATGTAGATGAATCCAAAGATTCATCATCTTTGCCTTCCAAAGACTCCAAAGACAAAGTTCAACTCAATTACTTGGAGTGCTATGAGGTAGAGGTTAAAGAAATAGACACATACAACATTGCCTTGGGTGAAAACAATTTTGAGGAAGGGAGTTTCACTGTAGTTCAACTTAGGTTAAGCTGAATCATTTATGTTGAAGGAGTCATCAACCCTGATGATTGTCAAGACATTGATGATTGTCAAGACATTGTCGTGTCCAAAGGCAAAATTTTGAAAATTTCAAAGACAGTCACTTTGGAGGAGTTGGCATGATACATTGCATTGTTTATAGAAATCCAAGATGGATTCACCTTGTTGATTGATCAAATGGCTAGTGTTCCATGGAGAACATCAGATTGATCTTGTTGAAGGTGCAGTTCTTGTTTGTCACCAACGTTTGTCACCGACTAAACCTGAAGTACTCACTCTTGTTGAAAGTTGAAATTGTACAAGTACTTAGGGGCCGGAATAATCTTTCGTATCTTGAGCAATGAGTGGGTTTTGCCCATTGTCATTGTTCCAAAGAAGAAGACTAGGAAGATTCATATATGCCAAGATTTTTGGAAATTGAATGCAATTACGAGGAAGGATCATCATCCCTTACCTTTTATTGATACAATTTTGGACCAAGTAGTTGGTCATCCCTGCTATAGTTTTCTTGATGGATTTCCAAGCTATACTCAAGTATCCATTCAAGAGGAAGACAAGGACAAAAATACATTCACCACCAATTGGGGCACTTTTGTTTACAATCAAATGTGTCGTGCGTATATACATTGCTACACAATATACATTGTTGTCAAAATCATACACTATAGAAGCACAACTCACACAGAAGTCATACATAGACTCTAAAGTGCCACAATAATCAGATTATTTACCACTCTCAACTCAACTCAACTTAGATCAGTACTTGATCTATCACTCTATAAACTGCCAACAATTGAGCACTGATTACAGGCAAGCCACACCCACTCCAGCATAAAGAATCCAGGTGATGCTCACCGGCCTCTGTCCACCATAGCCAGGAACTCAAAGGCTCAACATCAAAGAAGTGAGCTCTCTGGAGCTGCACTTCAAAAGTATACCCCCTGGACTTGAGCTAGGTCTGAACCCTAACGGTGTCGCATGGATTGGTTGGTCTCAAGAGTGCGCCACGCACATGGCTGCTTGCGATTAGACTGTTTGGCTTGTCAACTATTCAAAGTCTTTTGTAATCAGACTTTGTCTCGGCTGGCAGTCCTTCTTGCTAGAGCAGCGTGCTACTAATCCTTCTAAATGTAGGCTCATGGTGAATGGTTTCTTGGATTGGGCTTCATTGAGGCAAACTTAATCTCCAAGCTTCATTGCTAATTTTAAAGTGCTGTTCATATCAAATTTGTGTTTAATGGGCAGTGATGTATTTCCTCTAACTAGTCACAGTCAATTCTTAGACCTCCATTTTGTTGTGATTCCATCTGAGATCATCTTTGGGTCTTTTCTCTGATCAACAGATTCTTATTCATAACTTCTTCCTTCTGTCCAAACTCATAACTCATTCTTTCCCCCAAGAAAAACACCACATTCTCTCAAAAGGCATAACAGATCTTCCATTCTCTCCCGAAAGCTCCTCACATTCATGTTCTCTCCAAATACAGCTTCACATTCTTCCAAAGAAAGAAAGCACCACATTCTCTCAAAAAGCACAACATGTCTTCACATCTTCTCCTAAAGTTTATCACATTCTCTCAAAAGGCATAACTGATCTTCACATTTTCTCCTAAAGTTTTATCACACTCTATCAAAAGGCATAACTCATCTGCCATTCTCCAGTTCTCCAAACAACTCCACATTTGCTTCCCATTCACCTTCTTTCGGAATTTCTTGTTCTTCTCCCGATTTCTGATCCTATCTCTCTTTTCTGCCAATTTCCTCCTTTTGATTAACTTTCTTCTGCCGTTCCTGTTTATTCCTTCTCTATCACCCTCCTTCGATCACTCTTGTATTGTTCTTCCAAAATATCACATTCACTTCAAAGCTTCACATTCCTCTCGAAGGCTAAACTTGTTTGCCATTCTCCAAACACAACTTCCCATTTTTCTCAAAAGCAATTGCTCCTACCATTCTCCTGCAATCCCTCACATGCTTTCCTGAACTAACCACACCTTCTCTTGAAAACCCTCACATTCCCTTCTGAAAGCATTCCATTCATGTTCTGTGTCATTCTCCCGAAACTTCCCTATCATTTTCTTGAAAAGCTCTCACATTCTTGTCACGAAAACTTCACATGGAAAATTTCTCTGTTCCTCCAATTCCTGCTCTCCAGCTCTGCTCTTGACATCCTATGAATCCCTTGTTGTCCTGAACTTCACGTGGAAAAATTCTCTCTTCATTCAACTCCTATTATCCAGTTCTGCTCTTCTCTCAAAATTCTGTCAATCCCCTTTTTGTCCCAAAAACATTCCTACTGTCAGCCCTCAGGGTTTCCCAAAACTCCTGCTGTCTACCCTTCAACTCCTGGCAACATTGCTCCTTCAAAAGCCCATTGTCACTTCTCGAAACCCCCACTGTCAGCCCTCTATTTTCTCGAGACTTCTCCATGTAGGAAATTCAACTCCTGGCAAAATTGCTCCTTCAAAAGCCCATTGTCACTTCCCAAAACCCCTACTGTCAGCCCTCTGTTTTCCCAAGACTTATCACTCTAAGAAACTCCTGGGAAACATTGATCCTTCGAAAACACCTTTGTCACTTCCTAAAACCCCCTATTGTCAGCCCATGTTTTCCCAAGACTTCTCCATGTAGGAAATTCAACTCCTGGCAACATTGCTCCTTCAAAAGCCCATTGTCACTTCCCAAAAAACCCTACTGTCAGCCATGCTTTCCCGAGACTTCTCCATGTAGGAAATTCAACTCCTGGCAACATTGCTCCTTCAAAAGCCAGTTGTCACTTCCCGAAAACCCTACTGTCAGCCCTCTATTTTCTAGAGACTTCTCACTCTAAGAACCTCTTGGAAAACATTGATCCTTTGAAAACTCCTTTGTCCTTTGCTGAAAACTGCACACTCAACCCTCTGTTTTCCTGAGACTTCTCCATTTAGGAAATTCAACTCCTGGAAACATTGCTCCTTCGAAAGCCCATTTTCACTTCCCAAAAAACCTTACTGTCAGCCCTCTATTTTCTCAAGACTTCTCACTCTAAGAACCTCATGGAAAACATTGATCCTTTGAAAACCTCTTTGTCCTTTCCCAAAAACCCCACTGTCAGCCCTGTGTTTTCCTGAGACTTCTCCATGTAGGAAATTCAACTCCTGGAAACATTGCTCCTTCAAAAGCCCATTTTCACTTCCCAAAAACCCCACGGTCAGCCCTCTGTTTTCCAGAGACTTCTCCACGTAGGAAATTCAACTCCAGGAAATTCAACTCCTGGAAACATTGCTCCTTTAAAAGCCAAAAGTCACTTCCCGAAAACCCTACTGTCAGCCTCTTTTTTCTCAAGACTTTTCACTCTAAGGGAGACATTGATCCTTTGAGAACCACTTTGTCCTTCTTTGCTGCACTCTTCTTCAAACTCTCTAGCTCTTGTTCCATTACTGCTACAATCACCCCCAAGCGTATGACTTCTATTTGTACATCAGCAACTTCACATTTCATTTTCTTGACCAATGCCTTTTGCTCCTTCAGTTCTTTGCTGCACTTCACAAAGTTCTCTTGCAAGGCGTTTGAGCTTTTCCTCCAAAGAACTGCTTCAGCCCAACGTTCTTTGGCTTCCTTCTCTCCTTGGGTTAGCTTACCCCTCAACTCTAAGGTCTCCTCACTCCATTTCTTTACTACATCAAACTCATCCCTCACTTCAGAATGATGGCTCTTGAACTCTGCTTCCTTTTGCTGCAGAAGCACCAACAAGGGATAGATGATATTTGATAGACATTTGATTCCCCCATATCTTCCTTCATTGTATTTGATGTCTTTATCTTTGGCAGGCCTTCCTTTGGCTGGTGCCTTACCCTGAAGACACAATCTTTGTATCTTCAATGTCTTGCCCTCCGAGCTCTTTTCTTCATCTTCAGCTTTCCTTGGTCTAGGGATGACCATTTGATTGAGACATTGTAACTATCATGTCATCTGGAAGTTGGAGATGAATTATCCTTCACTTCAGGCAGCATTTTGCCTTTGAATGTGAACTGGAACAATTATTAAGTACATCATTATGCTTAAGGTTCCCATAGCCATGTTTGAATCTATCTTTTTTGGTACTATTGGTCCTAACTGCACTATCTTGCAACAAGAAGGAACCTGGAGACGATCCCGTGGTAATCAAGGAAGTCCTTTGAATCTTAGAGGAAGGTCTTCCCACAAGGGTATTCCATAGTCTCTTCCTTTGTGATGAAGAAGCACCAAGTTTCATATGGTATATTTTCTTCTTTGTCTCTCAATTGGATGTAGTGCGGACTATATGGTCTGCACTTGGCACCATTGGTACTGGATTCCAAGAGTTCTCCATCCAACCTTTCCAACTGGCCTGACCCATTATCAAACACTTCCCATATCTGATAGCGACCGAGCCATTTTTCCATGAACGTGTTGGAAAATTGGCCAACTCTGTCATAGAACTTTAACACTAAGTTCCAATTGTAAGGTGTGACCTCCTTGGTTTTGTGATCAAAGTTAGTTTTGTGCTTTGCTTGAATGGTGTACTACATGTAGAGTGCCCTTAGACGTGTTTCTGTCAGAATATGCAGTGCAAATCTCTTTCTTCGTCTATTGTCTCCCCGCCAAGAGAGTCAAGACATCCCTATCAAACTGCTGTTAGCAAGTGAAGTGAAAGAATTACAAATTCTGTAGGTAAAATCACCTCTTGGCCGTAGACATGCTGGAATGGGTCGTAGCCTGTAGTGAGTTTTATGGTGGTGCAGTAAGCCCAAAGAGCACCTAGGAGCTTCTAATCCCAATCTGTGTGGTTTATACTTACCACTTTCTTGAGGAGTGTTTGGAGAATTCCAATGGTGTGTTAGACTTGACCATTTGCATATGGGTGGTAAGGCGTAGGGTAGGTGGTGCTGGATCCAGTTCGCGGTTAGCTAAATCATGTACCCCTTTGTTGATAAAGTGGGATCCATTGTCCGCAACATGACTTCTTGGTAGAATCCAAAACCTCAATAAGAAACCTTCTTCTTGAGGTTTAGATTCTTCAGTTGGAGGTTTCACATGAGGGGTAAACTCCTACCGAGCTATACAGAAATATACTCTTGGAAGAGGACCATGATAATGACAGCAGCAGCTCCTATAATGACAAACTTGATACACTCAACAACGCAGCAACCCCGGTAGGAAAGCCACAAGATCAGTAATTTTTCCAAAATTCAGAATTTGGCATTGAAAACAGAGAAACACCAGAACGAGAGGCAACAGCAACTCCAGAGACTCACTTTGAATACCCACCCCTGGAACATTTAAGTCGCAACCACACACAAAACCTGCAGCACGGAGGACAAGAGGAAGATGAAAGAAAGCTGCGGTCACCAACGTTGAGCCTAGGCACTCAACGAGAACAAGGCAGCTGGAGATGTTTCCTTAGATAGCTATCTACAGTTGAGGTATATTTACTGTTACGGTTTTGTGAGCAAAAGTTGAGTTTTGTCGTCTCGTGTAGAACGGACGATCCATCTGTCCACCACCTTCGCCCACGAAGTGATCTAGCCAAATGGCTGGGGACGAAACACTCTTGATTGCATAATGTCCTATTCAACATCTCCCACGCCGGTCTTTGAAGTTCCCGCCTATTCGCGTCAGAATTTAGAGCGGATGCGAGGAACCCGTTAATGGTCCATCTTCAATCCTATAAGGGGGCAGGATGAAGCACGTGGAGGAAGGAAATCCACCATTTGGTAAGCTCTGTTTCTTCTGAGACAAGTTCATACATAAAGTTCCATCAAGTTCCATCCACTTGATGGCTGACAAAAGTACCTATTCTAGTCCGAGTTAGTAGTGGAGTATTTGTTAGTATCAGATGATGAAACTCAGGAGGATATGCTCGAAAGACTGCATATTGTTACGAGGCCATTTCAAGCTTGCACGCCTCATATATATAGAACATTAGCTTCCTAAACATCGACAAGCATTGCACTACGGATGCACATCGTAGCTCCAACTTAAGCGTAATCTGAAGCTCTCCATCTTGCGTTAGCACAGAGGATAGAAGACCCTCCTAGCAGATTATTTGCAGTTCACATACCACAGGAGAACCTAGCTAGACAAGTATCTGATAGTCTAAGAAGCCTGCACAAAATGGTGAAATCATCTGTGTTTTCTGCACTTCTCATCATCGCAGCCCTTATCAGCGTAGAGTCTTCTGCGGCAAAGACGACAAAGACCATGAAGTCGGTGGGCTATGACATTGGCAGACCAATTGGTGAGGCTCCACAACAATTTGAACTTGTCAAACTCTTGTGTGCATGTGGTCTAGATTCAGACAAAGCTCTAGCAACCATGATCATGACACATCTGGTTATTAGATTTTATACCTGGTAAATCGCATTACCCAGTATGAGAATTCAGAGCGCAATTGTCTCAGCGGGTTCATTCAATTCAATTGCAGAAACCGCATGCCATGGAGATGATATCAGCTTTCAAGCGGACACGGGTGGGTTGTACGTCGGAGTACCAACTTCACTTTTCATCGGAGACAATGGCCAAAATAACTGCGGAAAGAAGATTCGAGTGTCATGCGTAGGAGGCTCAAAAATATGCAAGGGTAAGAGGACTGTCCAATTGACCATCATCGACACGTTGGTGGGTGATTTCATCGAGATCTCAAATAAGGCTTTTAACACCGTCTCCGACTTCGATATAGGAATCATCACAGTCAAAGTTACGAGTGATTGACATCGAGTTCGTAAGAATACACCTACTTCACATTGCTAATGGAGGTTCAAATATCATACTGGGGGTTTATATTACGTAGACAGTAAGCAAGCAAGCAGCTGAACCTAGTTAATAGCTAGAGCATGACCAACTGGTTCCGAATAAACCATCTATTCCTTAATATGTATTGAGTTGCGAAGACGAAAAAAATTTGTAACACCTCATTGGTTCTGAAAAGAAAAGAACTGTTCAATATTCCTAATAGAATGGGAAAGCATCACATGAAATGCATGGGTCAGCCAGAAAGCAATTTGCAAGATCTGTCCAAAGAGAGTAGAAGAAAGTGGTTGCCATTCTTGGCTATCGGAATCATCAGCAGAATTATCGTACTCCCACATCCTGTTATCATAATTCGTTCTCCTGCATCTTCGCCAGAATTGGCCGTGGTAGTCTCAATCGCTAACATAGATACTGATATTGCACACATGTGTAAACATATCTAAGACCCTCAAGGAACAGAGACTATCAACGGTGTCTTTCAGTTATAGATGCACGACAGTATCATCCTTGGCTTATTCATTGTTGATGCCGACATCGACATACTTCTGCCTTTCCATACTACATACCCTTTTATATATGTTTCAATCTGGAATATCCATATGTGGAATATCTGACTGAAGTTTCGAAGAACTATCAGCATAGATAGATCCCAGCAGCTAGATCTGGAGATTTTGATTTGGTCCGAAGAAACAGTGAGGGAAAGCGTATCATTCTGAATCACCGGAAACGTGATGAGAATGGAACTTGTTAATTCCTTGCTAGTGCCTTGAATATGGGAAGGATCGAAGCCTGACTCAGGCTTATCACCTTTCAATCAAGATAGACACACATTACTGGCTAGGAATTCAGTTTTTCTAATTGATGGCCATTTTGGTAAAGCGTTTTCACGGGTTAAGTACATCCAAGAATACTGTATAAATGCTAGATTCAAACTTGAAACATGAGAAGCATGTATGCCAGCGATCACACTATTATATTAGTTTCTGTAAGTTTTTGAAGTATAGTATATGCAAGCGGTGACCAAGCACTGCTTGAACACCAAAGGCTCGTCAGTGTTTTAGCATGGGTATAAAGGGCCTAAGTTTTCACAAAGATAGCATCTTCGTCTCCAGATTTTCTCACCTCAAGCATAGCTTGGAATAGAAGATCTCTAAGACGGTTATCAAGTCCCTCTCAAACTTCAAGCATCTAATTCATTTGTTCTTTTTTCCTCATTCCCCCTGAGATACCTTACATAGATTTAGATCCACTAGTTTGTGTTATATAGAGCTCACTTATCCCAGTTCCAGTTTATCTTTTCAATTAATAAGAAGCAAATATGGTTGTTAGGCCTATTCGGGGCCCTTGCTCTTGCGGCTAGTTCTGTTGATGCCCAGCTCTCGACGACGTTTTATAGCTCTACATTTCCTAACTTGACAGCCAGGGTGGCTGAGATAATTCGAGAACATGTTCGAACCGACAGGGGATTGGCTCCGGCTCTGCTTCGTTTGCACTTTCATGACTGCTTCGTCCGTGTATGTATCGGCAACTGATCACTAGCTAGAGCTGCTGTGGTTATGAAGTGATCCTTTTCTTGTATTTCTGCATTGAAGCAATGATTTCAGCTCTCTGCTTAGTGGTTGATTCCATGTCTACGTTTTCCCTTCCAGAGAACATAAGTGGACCATGTACATTCAAGTTCACATCTATCTTTCATCACCTGAAAACATTGGAACGTGTATGTTGTTGATTCCAGGGTTGCGATGCCCCGGTACTACTGAATGGGAGTCAAGGAGAAAAGGAAGCGTCAGGTAACAAAGACTCCATCAGAGGTTTCGAGATTATCGACAATGTTAAAACCAAAATTGAAGCAGAGTGTCCGGGAGTGGTGTCTTACGCTGACATCCTCGCTCTTTCGGCGCGAGATGCAATGATAGCAGTAAGTTTCTTCTTCTCTTATAATTCTGAACCTTGGCATTTGAACTCCCCTCTCAATACTTATAGGAACATACTGACGTACGTTCTTTGGAATGCATCCAATTGCAAATATTTTTGTTTGAGCCAAATTGGATTTGGTCCATCGGACATTTTGGCGAATCCTCGAGTTAAAGCGTTCATATAACTGAGAGAGGTACAGATTTCCTACCGTGAAGACTGATGCGGTTATTTGATGCGGATGACTTGTCAATAGTTTGGAAACATCACCAGAGGAGTGTGCCATTGGGCAGAAGAGATGGAACTAGGTCATCAGCCACTATAGCTAACAACGATCTTCCACCTCCCTTTGGAACCTTCAGCGGTTTGTCGGCCATCTTCAGGAGGAAGGGTCTTACAGAGCAGGACATGGTTATCCTCTCAGGTACAGCATGGAAACTTCAGATGATACAAGATTTGGAAACTTCAGATGATACAAGATTTGCTTTCCTGAAGAGAACAGACAGTTGTGCGCCCTATATGCATAAAAGTGAAGTGGTTCGTGCCGCTGTATGAAGGAGCTCAATATCACGGTGCTAGATACTAGTAACTAAGACGATGACTAGCACGTGCACTCGGTTTAAACTGGGAGTCTAGACCAGCTTGATCTCCGTCTCCAACCATAATTGATCATGGATATGCGAATTAACTTAATCGTTCACGTATATTTTTAAGTACAGGTGCTCATACCGTCGGTGTTGCACGCTGCGCGAGCTTGCAAACTCGCCTATACAGCTTTTCGTCGACAGCTGCCACTGATCCAAGCATCGACCCTACCTCTGCCACTGTCTTGAAAAGCCAGTGCCGCCAAGGTGACAGCGATACTCCTATTAACCTCGACCAAACAAAGCCATTTGACACATGGAATTATAACTACTACTCCAACGTTCTTCGAAGCAAAGGCCTCTTCGGATCCGACGACGCAATGAAAAGAGATTCCGGAGCTCGCCGAACTGTACTTTCGCTTAATAAACCAGGTTCCTCTTTCAGTAGCGAATTTGCGAAAGCAATGGAGAAGATGGGGAGGATCGGTGTGCTCGCAGGCACCCAAGGCCAAATCAGACGAAGATGCAGCAGAACTAACTAAGGCGCAGTAGTTTATAGGAGGATGAATTGCTGATTGGAGAAGTGGCTGCAGAAAATATTTAGTGAACAGCAGGTCGTACATAGATAGATACATTTTTTGATGGTGGTCTGTCATGGAATTTTTACTCCGGATTCCAAAATTGATATCTTGTGGTTCTTTCCTCCTTTATGCAAAAAATTGAGGTGACGAGCTCATACTCTTTTACAATTCCTGTACAGTTCTCGCCAGAGTAACCAATAAAGAGTTTTATAGTATAGAATCTCATTTTATTCCTTTATCGATGTCGATAAAGGAATAATTCCTTTATTCCTTTATCGAATAAATTGATGATGCTGACACTAATAATTCACTTTGGAACTTTGGCACTAAAATATCTGGTGCAAAGTAGATTCGTCCTAAAGTAGATTCATCGGGGTTTCAATCTTTGATTGGAAACTCCTTCTGCTACATATTAAAAGATGTTTTGTACTATTGATTATTCACCTCTACAATGCTTATAAATAAAGAGCGTGAAGCTAGTTTCATATATGATAGCTCATGTTGTGTTGTTCCATTGTGTCTCCTTTTCAAGGTTACAAGTATAATATAATTTTTGATATTTCGGGAGTAAAGGTTGCATCACAAGTATTAATTGCTCTAATTCTTGCACCCTTTCGTCATAAGATCTATTTCAAACTATCCCAGGATCATTTACAAATCTCAAGATTAATGTGATACAACTCTGGAAGAAAAAAGGTGGATCAAAATGTGGGGAGACTGTCTAGGAGTTATAGAAACTATCCATATAAAGTACATCAACCAACCAACAATTACAATACTAGAAATTATTTCAGTTATGGAGTAAAAGGTCACATCTAAAGTAATTACACAAATTTATTTACCATGGAAAAAGGGGTTATGAGGGAGTTAATAGAGGGAAAGAGGGAGGTAGTGAAACCCAAGTGGCTCCTAATCCAAACAAAGGTAAAGGGATAGCATCCATAGATGTGGTTGAGAGCAAGCATGAGAAGGAGGAATGCTCAAACTCAAAAGGTCTTAATTTGGAGCTTTTGGCACAAGAGAAGAAGAGAATTTATTTTGCCGAGGATGTACATTCTTGTCAAGGATCTACTCCTAGCAAAGATACTCCTATGACTACTAGGAGCATTCACACTAGCACCTCAACACCATCAATAACAAAGACCACAATGAAGAAGTTGGGGATGGAAAACTTCTTGATCTCAAAGCAACAATGGCACTCACTGTGTTGGAGGATTAGGTAGTCATAAGGGTAACATCACAATGGGTCAATTGTTTCCTTTGAATCCTATATTGAGAAAGGAGCTTAGAGGTGGTTTAAATTCTTCAAGAAGCAAGCAAGAAGAAGAAAGTAAAAGCTCCATTATCAATTGGGATGGTGGATGCCAAACCAACACCATAGGAGACTTGTGAAAATGCCTCCAAGATTGATGTGAGAGTGAATGGTCACAATATCAAAGATGCACTTATTGATGGAGGATCTGTATTGAATGCATGAAGGATCTGTAGTTATGAAGTTATGAAGTGATCTATGTGTTTTCTTTTAGTTACAAATATCTAAAGGAAGTCACCTTGGAGGAGCACAAGATTGAGGTAGAGTCATATGCAAGACCAGTCCGCCAAAAGCAATGTCGCATTAGTCCACCAATATCTTTGGTTGTGAAGGTAAAAGATTGATAAACTCAAGAAGGCTAGATTTATCTTTGAGGTGGAGGCTTCCAAATGGGTGTCTCTAGTTGTGATTGTGAAGAAAAAGAATGACAAGCCTTGAGTATGTATGGATTACAAGAAGCTCAATGTTATTACTAAGAAGGACTATTACACTTTACCATTCATTGATGAGATCTTGGAGGATGTTGCAAGTCATGAGAGGTATAGTTTTAGAGACGGTTATAGTGGGTATAACCAAATCAAGATTACATCAAAGCATCAACAACTCATCACATTCACCACACCTTGGGGGACTTATGCTTTCAAGGTTATGCCTTTTGGGCTTTGTGATGCTCCAGCCACATTCCAATAGTTCATCAACAAGGTATTTGAACTTTTCATTGGGAAATTTGTTAGACTTCATTGATGACTTTTGTGTATATGTGAGCAAGGAGGAGCTTTTTGAGCACCTAATCAAGGTCTTGCAATGCTTGGATGAAGAAAATGTTTCCCTCAACCTAGAGAATTGCATTTTTAGTTGTGAAGAAGGTCTACTTTTGAGGCACATCATCTCCAAGGATGGAATAGCAGTTGATCCTAAGAGATGAAGAAATTCTCAGACCTTCTACACCCTTCAAGCTTGAGAAAGTTACACCAATTCTTGGGGATGGTTGAGTACTATAGGAGGTTCATCTTTTCATTTTCCAAAAAGGCTTATGCATTTACAATCCATTTGCAGAAAGGTGTAAAATACATTGTGATTTTAGAGGACAAGAAGGCTCTCAAAGCTTTTAAAGAGCTAAAGCAATCCCTTGTTGTAGCTCCAATTCTTGCTAAACCTAATTGGAGTAAACCTTTCATCCTCTACATTGATGTTTTAGTGTAACTATAGGATGCACTCTTAGTCAATTAGACCAAGATGTGCATGATCATCCAATAGGTTATGCTAGTAGACAAATTGTGACAACCCGACAAATATCACTTTTGTGGTAATCAAGTAAGTAAAGTTTGTTCCCATAGAGATACTTGTCAGAAATGTCCAAATACAAAGTCAAATGTCACAATGTAGTTCTTCTTGGTTTCATCTTTAATCTCCTAGGTAGCAACTACACCCAAAAGAGAGTAACAAGCACTAATTTGTAGTCTTGTCACAATAATTTTTCACACTTAATCACAACTTCATCAAATCTTTCCAAACAATCTTCATTGTGATGATTCAGTCTCTCCTAAAAAAATGGCACTTCATTGCAAAACAACTTCACCTCAGAATTGTGTTCCACTCCTCCATTGAAGGCACAATTTACTCAATCAAAATTGCTTCACATCAACACTGCATTGCACTCACAAATGCAAAATACTACCAACACTACAATATCTCTCAAATCTATCAAGGCATTGCTCCAATTGCACTTCACTGAAGATCAAACACACAAAATGAAGATCAAGGTTGCAGAATCCAACATCCAATAAACACACTAACGTGCACTTCAAAATTCTCCACACACACAAACACAAACACAATGAGGATACTTGGAATTAAGCTCAAGCGACAAGCCCTACTTCATAACACTTTACTTTATCTATTCTTAGAAATTATGAGCATTGAACAACATATGACTGTGAATGCCACCTTTAAATAGGCAAATCACTTCAGCAGTTATCTAAAAACTATACCGTTCTACAACAACTTTTCTAACCTATAAATCCAAAATGATAATGCACTACTTCAAATCTACCTCTTCAAATCTCAAAATTGTTACTACTCCAATCCAATGTCTACCTCTTCCTTGGCTTCCAAGCCCGATCCCAAAGTAACCTTACATACTGCTCTATCCTTGGGTTTCACAACTACTAATTCCTCCACCAATTCTAACACTCCTTTCTGATCTACAATTCCCGTCATAGGTAACCTTTCTAATTCTATATCTCCCAACCCACTCTTCTCTAATATCTCCAATGATAACTCCAAAGATATATGTATTTCTATGTCATCTACTTCGGGCTTTGCTCTTACATCCTTCCAAATTTTATCTATCTCCAACTTTACTAAATCTAATATGATCGTGATATTGTCTTCCACTTCCAATATCTTCGTATCTACATGAGTTCTGAGACTAATCAGCAAGGCGTTCACGTCTTTTTCCTTCACATTTCTCCTCCTCGTCTCCTGACCAACAACTTCAACTTGTGCAATTGTGTTTCTTCAATTCTCACACTGGCTTTTGTACTCAACATTGCCTTCATCTTTGTTACAAGCTCCTTCAATGGCTTGAGTCTCATCCTTCTCTCACGTTCTCGATCCGCTAGCCAATCTTCTCTATATGGTGCCAATTCTGCCTTGAATTTGGCTTTCACAGTTGCCTCCTCCTTCTCATTCTAAACAATCTTCTCTCCCAAACTACGAAGTATCTCCTTTAATCGTCCTTCTTCTCTATATCTCACCGTCAACTCTCTTTGCCAAAGTTGATTCTTCTCTTCTACATTCTCCGTCACTCTATCAAGCTCTTGCTCCTTCTCTTCTACTTGTGCCATAGCATGGATGATTTCTAATCATGAATCAACAAACTGTTGTTTCAAGATTTCATACTCCGCTATATGTCTTTCCCTCTCT
This sequence comes from Lunularia cruciata, assembly GCA_948567375.1. Lineage (NCBI taxonomy): Eukaryota > Viridiplantae > Streptophyta > Marchantiopsida > Lunulariales > Lunulariaceae > Lunularia > Lunularia cruciata. Next base: position 50,644,647 of record OX419757.1, on the reverse strand, counting down.
ATGACATTCTGCTCTATTGCTCTCTCTCTCTCTATTCCCCACTTCCTTCTTTAAGTTTCCAATCACTTGGTTTTGTACTACTACATCTACTCATAATATTTCCCTCTCCTCCTCACCTCGGATTATACTCTCTATCAACTACTAGTTCTCTTCCTCTAACTTTGCTAACACCTGCAACACAATCTTCACCTTTGGACACTTTGACTGCATCTCTTTCTCCTTCTGCTCCAACTTTGTTAACAACGGGCACACAACCTCTTGTAGATACTCTACTCTTCACTTTGATTTACCTCAACTTGTGGGCTTTTCTCTTTCTTTGCTTCTTCTTTGCTTGATACCCTTCTTCTCAACCGCAATTGCCATATTGGAATAGACTCTTCACCCCCCAAACTTCCACTCTCCACTTCTCTCCTCCTACTTGGTCCCGCCTCACATGTTGGTTTTCTTCTAGAGTGAACACCTTGCTGAATGATCACCCTCTTCTCCTCCTTTGCTGGAACTTCATCTTCAGGTTTCGGGTTATCTTCTACTATCTCCAGCTTTCCCTCTTCTTCCTTTGGAACCGGCTTCATCTCTACTCCATCTTCAATGGCATTGCTCTCTTCCCCACTCTGCAATGTGAATTTGGGTTTTCTCTCTCTCTCTCTCTCTCTCTCTCTCTCTCTGAGTCTTTTGACTTGTACCCTGCTTCCCCTTTTGATTCTTTGTCTGACAACACGATTTCCACCAAGTCCTTCCTCAAGTTTACCTTTTTGGTCTTCTGAGATCTTGTTGCCGATACTTCTTCTTCTTCTCATCTACTCCTCTTATTTGACTTTGGAGTATTCACCTTCAACTGCACGCTCTACCCTGTCACTGCATAGTACTCATTGTTGCTTCTAATCTATAGAATGTAGTGTTGCTCCTCCGCATCAACATCTCTTCTCAAATCAGGATGGAAGTGCAACATCATCTTGTGTCTCTCTGCCACATTCAACAAATTCAATCCCAAATAAAAGTGGGCTGCAAATGGCACAATGTAGTGTGGAGGCAACTTGTCTCACAAGTTCCACACCATTTTTCTTGTGTGATGATGAAAGCACTTTGCCCAATTGATTGGCTCCCTTGCAAACATCTTATGAAAGAACACCGCTTGATGTTTCATCGCATAAGTAGTTTGCTCCGGCTTCAAGATTCCATCATTGCTCCTATGATGCCTCTCCTCACAGGGTCCTTGTAGCTCTCAACTTCATAACCATTCTTTCTACGCTTTGAAGAAAATGTGTCTCTCACCTCTTGGGTTTCTTCAACTACTTCTCCTTTCCCCAAGAATGTGGCTCCATGCTCTTCACCCGCCGCTCTTCTCAATACTAACCTCCAATCCGACTCTATCCATCAAGCCTCGATGGACAGAGCCGGATTTCCTCTCTTACCTTCTTCCTCAAGTCCATTGAGAGATTTACTCTTGATGATCTTGGTCATGAAACCTAGAAAACTAAGGTTTCAATTCCATGCCAAGAATGTGATCCAAAGCCTGCTCAAGACTTCTATTCTTGCAATCACAGCTAATCTCCAAATTGCATGATTTCTCACTATGAATTTCAAGTTATTCTTCCCACCTCCCATCTTACTCTCCTCCACTCTGGGTTGGTGGCTACTATTCCAACTGACTCCCGGACTTACTCTCTTGACTTCCTCTCTGCACACTAGACCGTCTCTTACTACACTTCCTTTTCCACAATCTCCCTCGAGATGACTCCTTAATGGCAATGGAAAATTACTTGTCATCTCTTTGTCTCTATCCCGATTCTTATAGTGGCACGCCTCTTCCGTCTTTCTTCACTTTGAATTTCTACCAAGAAATCTCCTACCACTGTCAATTTTCCCCTGCTCATAGGTCCACTATTTCTATATGCGGTACCTTCTTGAATGTCCAACACCGAAGGAAAGTTATTACACTATCCTCGTGTCGGGTTGAGCACCCCCAAGCCAAAGTCTCCTTGCTTTGGGTTGAATGCTGATAGGGCCAATTTGAGTACTTTGTCTTCTGACACGAAGTCACTTTACTTCAGGTTACAACTCAAAGACACCATTCTTTACCTTCTGATGTCATATAGGTGCAATACGACTTGATCTGTACACTTCTTTTTCAAAAATAAGAAAAAAAAACAAAAATGTGGGTACCATACAAATAGTTTCAACAAAATAAAATTATTCTATCATAGAGGGAGAAGGGTTGGTAGTGATCTTTGGTCTCAAGAAGTTTATACACTACTTGATTGGAGGGAAAGCAACCATTGTCATGGATCACAAGACTTTGAAGTACATCTTGTGGTACCCAAATTTTTTGTTTTGATGAGTTTTTAAGAAGAAGTGCATTGTGGAAACCAAATTTCAGCCAAAGGAAGAAGAAAAGAATGTGTCTGAAGAGTAGACACAAAGAATTCAACTTTGGGTTAAGAGAGGAAGTACTCAAAGGGAAGCTATGAAGGAAAAAACTTGAAGGAAACAACTTGAAGAAGGGCATCTTTGGAGTGGGAAGTTCAGCCCAATATGAAGAAGTTGTAACAACTTTTCTTTGGGGCAGGCCAGCCAAGAAAGTACGATTAAAGGAATGGTTGAGGTAGGAGAAAAATGCTCTCAGAGTGACAAGAAACAAACACGCAAAAGAAGTGAGAGTCAATTTCAAAATTGATTGAAGAATGACTGCATCTTGAAGCACTATAAAATTAATACTGCACTAAGGGGAATCTGAAATGTCAAGAAGATATTTTTTTCCTCTTAGTAGCTATCCTACAAGAATGCAAGTCACAAAGCCAATTGAGAGTGAAATTTTCCAGAATTAAGAAGGGTTTAGAGTGTCACATCCAAGTGAGAGGATAATCTTCCAACTCAGGGAACTTGTGAGCAGGTAATAGTGAGGACAAGCAAGAAGAACTCACTTGTAGTGAGGAGTCGTACAATTCAGCAATTAGATGTAGTAGCACAAATTGAGTCCTGAGTGCACTTTGTATTGAAGTCCTGAGTAGACTTTGTTCTTGGCCTATAATTAGAATGTGAGCTTTCCAGGTTTCATGGTAGAAATAATTGCTAGTAATTGTGAGGAAAGTCCCAAAGTTATGGGGAAGAGAGAGAATCCAGCTTAATGGACTAAGTCAAATTGGAAGTTAGTCTTGGGGAAGGCAACACAAGATGCAACTAGAGTCACTTTCTATTGAAAGTGTGAAGCTTTGGAAGAGACTGTAGAGATCAAGAATTCATTCTTCCCTCTACGGACCAGCAATGTCTACAAGGTGGAGTCCTATTAGGACCCAATAAAATCAATCATTGTGGGGGCATTGATGGCAATGTTCAAGCCAGAGCAAATGACGTATGTTAATATGCAACATGCAATTTTCTTTCACCAAATGTTTGTAGGAGAGAAGATGAATTAGGCAAAGTATTTCCATCAAAGGATGAGGCAGATGATTGTTAACTGGAGGGAAATTTGCCACCTCAATATTTTGTACACTTTGTAGCACATTTCTACCTTGGGCTAAACTTGTTGACAATAGAGGAGAAGCATTAGATGGTCTCACATTTCCATTCCAATCTACATCATGATGCAAATGACAAGGAGCAACGATACATCTTGCAAGTATAGTCCAACAGTGAACATTTTTCTAGGAGGGGACATAGCAAGATTGTGGAAGGAAGAAGTCCAAAGACCAAGAAGCGGGCTAAACTTGAAGGTGTAGTATTACCTCTCCTACCCCAAACAACACAAAGATTAAACCCAAGAGGTAAGGAAGTGGTGATGGACCAATCATTGGGAATAGAGTCTAAAGGAGAGATAGAGTCAAAGAGAGAGGGCTTGGAAGAAGAAAAACCCCCAATTCAGGGTGAGGAGTCTAGCAATGAGAGTGAAGGTGAGGATGAAGTCTAGTAGTTAGTTGATGCAAGGATGGGAGAAGATGATGAGGAGTTCTATGTGGTGATCGATTGTATGGAGGAAAGAGATGCTCCTTGTTTGGAGTTACCTATAGAGGAGATGGACAAAGAGCTGAAGAAGGTAGTCCAGAATGGAGTGAGGTCAAAGAGATTACTATAGGCTGCACTTGCATGTCCAAGCTGAGTGATGGAAGAACAAGTGAGCTCGACAGAGATGACTTTGAAGGTGCAAAGATTACACCTTTGGGGTAAGACCCCTATTGAGGAAGTGCAGATGGAGGCCAAGTACAAAGACCAAGGAGGGGCAGAAGACTTTGATGGAGTGGAGTAATTATCAAGAATTGTGTGTCCGTTGTTGCTACTATTAAAGCAAAAGAAGGAAGAGATACAAAAAGATGATCAGGAGGTGGAGAACAAGTTGGAGGTGATGAAGTATTTTCTTGAGGAAACATGCAAATTGAAGGCAAGGCTAAGCCAAAGGGAAGAAGAATCCAAAGAACTTTGGGTTAAAGCAAAAGATGTTAGAGAACTTGCAAGAGAGTCTTGAGAGTCAAGGAAGAGATTTGGATTATAAAGAAAAAGAGTTGAAGAACCAGAAGGTCATAGTTGAGAAGATGAAAATTGAATTGAGAGAAGCTCTCATTGAAGTAATACATGTAAAGGCAATTTCAGCATTGATGGAGCAGGAGTTAGAGAGTTTGAAGAAGAGCATGATAGAGAAAGATCAAGCATGGTAGCAGGAATTGATGATTCAACATCAAGAAGAAAAAAGACGGTGAGGTCTAGTAAGAAGGGCAGAAAGTCAGATTGCCCATAATGCAAAAGAGAAGAAGATGATGGCAACTGAGTACAAAGACAAGTTGAAGATGTATTGCAGATGTATTGAAGATGTATTGAGAACTCGGAATTGAAAAAGATCATAACCCAAGGAAAGGACCATAGGGAAGTACCACGAGTAGATGCAGTAGTACTAAACCAAGTAATTGAGAATTTAAAGAGGGAAGTGTGAAGTAAAGAGAGAGTAATAGAGCAGAATGTCATAGCGAGAGAAAGAGAAATAGTTGAGTATAAAATCTTGAAACAGCAGTTTGCTGATTAACGATAAGAAATCATCCATGCTATGGCAAGAGTAGCAAAAAAGGACCAAGAGCTCAACATAGTGATGGAGAGTGTAGAAGAGGAGAAGCAGCTTTGGCAAAGAGAGTTGACAGTGAGATATAAAGAGGAAGAAAGATTAAGGAAGTTACTTTGTAATCTGGAAGAGAGGATTTTTCAAAAGGAGAAGGAGAAGGAGACTGTGGAAACCAAATCAAGGTAGAACTAGCAATGTATAGGGAAGATTGGCAGGTGGATCAAGAACGTGAGAGAAGGATGACGCTCAAGCCACTAAAGGAGATTGTAGTAAAGATGAACGCAATGCTGAGTACAAAAGCCAGTGTGAGGATTGAAGAAATGAGATTGCACGAGTTAAGGTTGTTGGTGTAGGAGACAAGGAGAAGAAATATGAAGGATAAAGATTTGAATGCTTTGCTGATTAGTCTCAAAACTTGTGTAGATAGGAAGATATTGGAAGTGGAAGACAATATCACAATTAGATTAGATTTAGTTAAGTTAGAGATAGATAAACTTGATAAGGATGTAAGAGCAAAGCCCGAAGTAGATGAGATAGGAGTACCAATATCTTTGGAGTTACCATTGGAAATATTAGAGAAGAGTGGGTTGGGAGATAAAGAATTAGAAAGGTTACACATGAAGGGAAGAGAAGATGAGGACAAAGAAGTAATAGAATTAGTAGAAGAGCTAGTGGTTGGTAAACCCAAGGATAGAGTAGTATGTGAGGTTACTTCGGGATTGGAAGTTGAGGAGGAAGTAGACATTGGATCAGAGTAGTAACAATTTTGAGATTTGAAGAGGTAGATATGAAAAGGTGCATTGTCAGTTTGGATTTGCAGGTAGGAAGAGTTGTTAGGAAACAATATAGTTGTTAGATAATTGTTAAAGAGCTTCACTATTTAAAGGTGGCATTTGGCATTTGCAGTATGTTGTTGTTCAGTATTCATTTTCTTGAGAATAGATAAAGTGAAATGTTGTGAAGTAGTGCCCGTCGCTTGAGTTTGATTCCAAGTATCAGTGATGTGTTTGTAATTGTGAGTGTTTGGAGAATTTCAAAGTGCAAATCAATGTGTCTTGGATGTTGGCTTCCGCAACCTTGATCTTCATTATGTGTGTTTGATCCGGAGTGAAGTGCAATCAAAACAATACCTTGACAGATCTGAGAGGAATTGTAGTGTTGGTAGTATTTTGCATTTGTGAGTGCAGCGTAGTGTTGATGTGAAGCAATTTTGATCGAGGAAGTTGTGCTTACAGTGGAGGAGTGGAATGAAATTTTGAGGTGAAGTCATTTTGCAATGAAGTGTCGTTTTTGGGAGAGACCAAATTATCACAATCAAGATTGTTTGGAAAGATTTGGTGGAGTTGTGATTAAGAGTGACAAATTAAGAAGAACCACATTTGTGACATTTGACTCTGTATTTGACCAATTCTAAATAGTATCTCTCTATGGGAATAAACTTTACTTACTTGATTACCGCAAAAGTGATATTTGCCGGGTTGTAACATGATTTTTGGTGCCGCTTCCAGGGATACAAATCCCAGGACTGGAAGAATACAAAGCCAATTTTGAAACTGGGTGTCAAAGCAATATGAATGTCAGCATTGAGAGAAAAATGGGAAGAGAGAGTTCAAAGACAAACATTGCATTGTGAAGAAGACAAACACCAAAAGATCCAATCTACTTTAGATGAAATCAAACGGGAGGCGTTGGACTTTAAACTTCTTCACAAAGTGCAAGAAGCCTTGCAAGAACTCAAACAAAAGAAACACAAAGGCGGTTGGCAGGGCTATTTCTTGTCTTCCTCTTCCAAGAAGAAGAAAGACTTGAGCGGGCAGACATATTTATTACGATCTAGTACACAAACTTCACCTAAAGTTGTAAAGGAAGTCAAATTTATAACAAAATTTGTTTGAGAAAAGACAACACAAACCCTAACGAAAGAGGAATGTTAACACATCTTCTACGCATGATTCCTCAATTGTCTTAAATAAAAAAATTTGAAGAACACTTCGAAAGTTTTGAGCCTCTTTCTTCTACCCGAGTTGAAGTCAACTTAGTTAAAGAGGAAGAAATTATCGAAGAAGACCCAACATTGAACGTGACTAATTGGAATCCTTGGGCTTTCAATATGGCATCAATACCAGCCAGATCCTTGGCTCCATCAAGTTCAACTTTACCACAGCCAATTCCACCGAGCCAAACCATGACTTCACTACCTATCATGCATATCAAAAGTGCAACGACACAGAACAAGACAAATACCCCAATGAATTCATCAAAGAATTCAAAGTCATTTCCTTTGCCAATAAGGAACATGACTTGGCGGATTGACTGGGGATTTTCCAAGTCTGCTCCAAAAGAAGGATCGGAGTTGGTATACTCATGTAACTCAAAAGAGGTTTGTACCAGCGGACTAGGAAAAATTGAGAAACAATTTCTTGGAACAATTTTGAGAAGTTGATTATTACACGAGTGTCTTTGCAGCACTCAACGGACTTGGACAAAGGAAAGAAGGAGAAGTTGAGAGACTACTCTGAGCGGTTCATGGTGCTCTTGAACTAAGTCCTAAAGCAATCAAGTGTGGTGGGTTACTCCGATCCCCAAGCCATTACCTGGTTCTTGGGTGGACTTTCACTAGAGATTTGGATTTTTGCCAAGGAGAGGAATGTTACTTCCCTGGATAAGGTACTCAAACACGTCGCCCATTATGAAGTAGCTCACTCTCACTTTGCCAATAATCAAAGAAATTGTGAGAAGAAAGGCAAGAAGCCCAAAAGAAGAGCTTCTCATAGTACATCCCCTTCTTTGGATGAATCCTCCACATCTTCAAGTTCTTCTTTGGAATCCAAAGGAGAATCAAAGCCAAGAAGAATACAATGATGTGAGGCAAGAAACCACTAACACCCCCAGTGAAGAGTGTACATAAGGCAGACAACAAGCTGGATGCTCTTATAAAAGAGTTTTGGATTTTAAAATCTAGATGATTGGGGCGAAGGACTGAAGAAAGCCTCCATCATTTGGTAGATCCAACATATGGTGCGCCACGTGTGGCAAGTCAGGCCATGCAAATACAAAATGCAATACTCATAATGCAGTTTTGGTGCAGCAGATTGATTGGGTTGTGGGACATGACCAAGAAGAGGAAGAGGAGGTAGTGTACCAAACTCAAGAGGTACCTCCTCAGGCAAGCACATCATATCAAGGTCTGAGATATAGACCAAGGGAGTATAACCCCAATGCTCCCCCATGAAGACCACCGATGAGCAATCAAAACTGACCTCAGAATGTTGCACCCGGAGCATGTTACAGTTGTGGCTCAATGGGGCATTGGTCTCCAAACTATCCAGAGCTAAGATGGAAATTTGGGTATGTTCCCTTATATGGTAATTGTAAAGGATCGGGTCAAACGGGCAACCAATGCCCTCATCCCCCAAACAACAAGCCGCCTATGAAATATGTACAGACCCCAGTTGAGCATGTTGCGCTTTAGGTGAAAGGGGATACAAATGTAAATTGTATAACACTTGAGGAGGAGAGACCTCAAGAAGAGAGCCTGACCTCTGAAGGTGAATGGCCGGTCAAGGGGATCAGATTGTCTCAAGAGTGCGCCGGGCACCTAGCTGCTCATGCTTAGGTTATCCTATTCGCTGAAGAGTTAGAAGTTCCCCTGCAGTTTATCGTAGGCTTTGTTCTTTCATATGATTGTAGTTTCCTTCATGGAATAGAGCAGCTGCCTATAGTTGCTCCTATCTGCATGCTCTTCTTAGGACTGTTTGGTAGGATTTCTTGGGTTGACGCTGAACCTAATGTATCACTATAGCCTGTTCATGTTTGTTAAGCTTTGGGTTGAGGTTTATGGCTCTGGTGGGGTCTATTTGGCAGGTCACAAGGTATGGCTAGACCCAATCCAGGCAAATAGATCAATGCCTTGAGCTGGCTACACATACCAAACTAGAAGCCGAGAATGAAGTCCTTCTTCATGGCCCTATTCATAATTCTCAAATACAACAGTCATCCACGAGAATTGCACAGCTTTCAACACACCCTCATCTCACTATTTACAAATCCACTTGGGAAATAATCAGTTCCAAGTAACAAACTGAACTCACCTAAGTCCCCTATGACTGTCAAATAAGCAAAAGGAAGGAACAATAACAGCCAAATTTGAAGTTGGTCTCTAACATGTTCTCTCTCACTTGCATGTTAATTCAGAGCAGTCCAATTGTGAACAATTTCTCTATTCCTCTGCCACATCAAGGTCTAAGTGTCCTGTTGCAGTCAATGTCTACAGCTCCGATTGGAGACGATGCATAAGCTTTTGTCACAGCAAAGTCCAAGCTCCTGACGTACCCAGTTCTATCTGCGCTCAGGCCAGACCAAACCGGCTTTAGGCATTTCTCCTTCTCTTGCCTCTCTGTCCAGCCAAATGCAACTCCGAGTTGTCTTCTCTTCATCCGATGCTGGTCACTTCTCCCCGGAGCAAAACTCCTGAACCCTGAACTCCTTCCCCTCTGTTTCCTTCGTGAGAGTTTCCTTTTGCAACTCCTGCAGCCTACCCTTCAGTCCTGCAAAAATTCCCTTTCCAATACTGTCCCTCAACACTCTATCAACATTTTTACACAGAAATCTGTCTTCTCCAGTCATGTTCTCACATTTGTGAGAGTTTCCTTTTGCTACTCCTGTACCCTGCCTTCAGACCTGCGAAAATTTCTCTTCTCCCAAGCAATTCTTCTCCTGCACATTGTTCATTCCTTCAAGAAGAAACACTTCTCCTCCCTGCACTTTCAAGCACTAACAGTCCCTGCAAAAATTGCACTCTCCTGTCCAGGCACTTTCTCTCTTGCACATTGTTCATTCCTTTGAGAGAAAACCTTTTTCTCCCCTCCACTCTCAAGCCCTAACAGTCCCTACAAAAACTGCACTTTCCTGTCCACGCACTTCCTCTCCTGCACATTGTTCATTCCTTTGAGAGAAAACCTTTTTCTCCCCTGCACTCTCAAGCCCTAACAGTCCCTGCAAAAATTGCACTCTCCTGTCCAGGCACTTCCTCTCCTGCACATTGTTCATTCCTTCGAGAGAAAACCCTTTTTCTCCCCTGCACTCTCAAGCACTAACAGTCCTTGCAAAAATGGCACTCTCCTGTCCAGGCACTTCCTCTCTTGCACATTGTTCATTCCTTTGAGAGAAAACCTTTTTCTCCCCTGCACTCTCAAGCACTAACAGTCCCTACAAAAATTGCTCTTCTGTCCCAGCACTTCCTCTCCTGCACATTGTTCATTCCTTTGAGAGAGAACCTTTTTCTCCCTTGCATTCTCAAGCCCTAATAGTCCCTGCAAAAATTGCACTCTCTTGTCCCAGCACTTCCTCTCCTGCATATTTTTCATTCCTTCGAGAGAAAACCTTTTTCTCCCCTGCACTCTCAAGCACTAACAGTCCCTGCAAAAATTGCTCTTCTGTCCCAACACTTCCTCTCCTGCACATTGTTCATTCCTTTGAGAGAAAACCTTTTTCTCCCATGCACTCTCAAGCCCTAATAGTCCCTGCAAAAATTGCACTCTCTTGTCTAGGCACTTCCTCTCCTGCACTTTCTCATTCCTTTGAGAGAAAACCTTTCTCTCCCCTGCACTCTCAAGCACTAACTGTCCCTGCGAAAATTCCTTCTCTGCTCAGCCCTCAGTCTCCCAACTTTGAAATTTTCCTCCTGAGCTCTTCTTCCTATCCCCCGACGACACCGGACCTTGAAATTTTGAAGGTTGAGACACATGCAAGTAAGAAGAAGCTTGATCCCGAGGAATTAAGTATGACCTCTTCATCCTCACAAAAGGCAAAGAGGATTATGCCCAAAGTCAATCCTTTCTGCCAAGGAAGAAAAGATTCTAGCTAAAGCTTTGCAGAAAGAACTCAAGGAACCAATACTCAAAACTCGAGAGATGAGTTTGGAGGAGGAGACAAAGATGAAGCCTCCAGTTTTTTGGCAGACATCAGATCCAAAGTGAAGAATCTGATTCAAGCCGAGGTGGGCCAACCCAAGGAACCTTGGTTTAAGACTACTAGTACTCCAATCACCATCATGAAGCATCCCCAAGTCAAATTTGAACATGGTGAGACTTCGAACCCAAAGACAAAGGCAAAGAAGGTGAAATTGGGGGAAGTACCTCAATACGATATTGTAACAGATTTGGCATCCACGAGTGTGAATGTCATATTCAAGCAACTATGGGAAGACAATAAGTTGTATAAGAAGCAGCTAAATTCTGCCCTCAAGAAGGGCGATGTCTAAAAAGGACCTGCCTGCTATTTATCAAATTGAATATGAAGATTTGGGATGTGAGAGATTGCAAGGTGCATGATCACGTTGATACCCATTGATTTTGGTTCCAATGTGAATGTCATGACCAAAGATACTGCAAATTGGCTGGGGTATCATACATTTGAGCCAACACCTTGAGTTTTGAAATTTGCAGGCCAAACCAGGAGACGGCCATTGGGCATGTTGTCAAACATTACCACTACCATTGGAAGGGTGCCCTTCAAGTTGAATTACATTGTGCTGCAACCAGTGACCAAAATTGGTTACCCACTGTTGATCGGAAGACCTTGGTTGTAAATTGCCCAATTTGTGGTGGATTTGCACTAGCAGAAGTTGTGGTTTAAGGACATTTTCTCTGAAGATCAGAAGTTAGTGACCATGAGTTGGATGAAGTTTCCCCATCTTGGGGAAACAACTTTGTTTGAAGACAAGGATGAATCCATCTTTGTCTTCCGAAGATTCCAAAGACAAAGTCCAAGTCAATTGCTTGGAATGTTACGAGGTGTACATTGATAACAAAGACCCATATGACCTCACCTTGGGTAAACATGACTTGGAGGAAGAGGTTTTGATGGCAGCTCGACTCGGATTGAGCCAAGTAAGTCATGTGGAAGGAGTCATCAACCCCGATGACTATCGAGATGTTGTCTTGATTGAAGGAAAAAATTTGAAAATTTTGAAGATAGTCACTTTGGAGGAATTGGCAGGATATATTTCCCTATTTATAGAATTCCAAGATGTATTTGCCTGGTCTATTGATCAAATGTTGGGTATTCCATGAGAATTTGGAGAACACCATATTGATCTGGTTGAAAGCGCAGTTCCAGTTTGGCACAGACAATACCACCTCAAGTACTCCCTCTTGGTGAAAGATGAAATAGACAAGTACTTGAGGGCCAAAATAATCTTTCCTATCTTAAGCAGTAAGTGGGTCTCACCTATTGTCATTGTCCTGAAGAAAAAACTAGGAAGATTTGAGTGTGCCAAGATTTTTGCAAATTGAATGCAATTACGAGGAAGGATCATCATCCCTTGCCTTTTATCGATACAATTTTTTATCAAGTGGCTAGTCATCCTTGCTATAGTTTCTTGATGGATTTTTAAGGTACAATCAAGTATCCATCCGAGAAGAGGACAAGGATAGAACTACATTCACTACTGATTGGGGCCCTTTTTCTAACAATCAAATGCCCTTTGGGTTGTGTAATGCTCCCGCTACTTTCTAGCAGATGATGAATGCAATCTTCAAGGATTTTATGTGCAAATTTGTGGAAGTCTTCATTGATGATTTTTGTGTGTTTGGGCGAAAAGATGTACATTTGGATTACCTTTGCCAAACTTTTGAAAGGTGTCATTTTGCTGGTTTGTCATTACACCCGCATAAATGCTTCTTCGCAATGAAGGAGTGAATTCTTCTGGGGCATTGGGTGTCAAGCCGAAGTATTGAAGTTGATGTTGAGAAGGTGAAAGTTATCTCAGCTTTGGGATCCCCAAAAAAATCCGGGAGCTGAGAGCCTTCTTGGCACAGGTCGGATACTACATATGCTTTGTTTCAAACTATGCGGTGCTTGATGCACTCCTTATAGAGCTTCTAAAGAAGTCCAAAGACTACTTGTGAGAAGCAAGTCAAGAAGAAGCTTTCCATGTATTGAAGAAGAAACTGGTTGAAGCACCAAGTATGAGGTAACCAAATAGGGAACGCACTTTTCATGTATATGTGGATACTTTGTCCATGGCAATTGGAGTAGTCTTGAGTTAGAAGGATGACAAGAAGAAGGATTACCCAATCTATTATGCCAGCCAACAACTTTTGGTTTCAAAAAGAAATTATTCTACAATTGAAAGGGAAGCACTTGGAATGGTGTATGCATGCAAGAAGTTTCACCACTATCTATTGGGATACAAGTTTTTCTTCTATGTTGACCATTATGCATTGCAATATTTGGTCAAGAAGGCAAACTTGTTTGGGCAAATTGCCAGATGGATTTTGTTATTATAAGAATTCACATATATTGTACAAGTAAGGAAGGGAGCTTTGCATTCTAACACGGACTTCTTATCCACATTAGAAACTCAAGACCAAGAATGGGAGTTCGACAATGCTTCCTTGATGAAGAGGTATATCCTTTGACAGCAATGCAAAGTATGAGTTATGAAAAAAAATATCACTATATGCATACTCTCCAATGTCCTGATGGGTTGGACCTAAAGCAAAGAGCAGTCTTTCTCAGGAAAATGGGGCCGTATCAGCTTAAGCACAACATTTTATTCAAGATGTGCAAAGACAAAGTACTTTCGTGATGCTTGGAGGCATACAAAGTTGGAGGAGTAATTGAGTTTTGACACTCCAAAGCATTGGAGGGACACAACACCCTGAAGAATACTATAAGGAAGATTCTTTCCTTGAGGTACTAGTAGCCTATGATGTATAAAGACACACATGCCCATATCCAAAGTTGTGACGCTTGTCAAAGAATGGGAAAGCCGACAGCTACTTCCCAATGGCCTTTGAGACCAATTTTACCATTGGCCCCATTTGAGAAATGGGGAATTGATTTTGTGAGACCAATACAACTGTAACTTGAGTCATGAGAAAATGATACATTTTGTTTTGCATTGTCTATGCTACCAAGATGGTCGAAGCTGAAGCAACTTGCAGAGATGATGCAAAAACAATTGCAGAATTTTTCTTTCAAAATATCATCTCTAGATATGATGTCCTCTGGAATTGGTAAGTGAAAGAGGTACATATTTCTTGAACTTTGTGATGGATGCTTTAACCAAGTACTTTTAGATTAAACATTGGAAGATGATTCCTTATAATCCCAAAGCAAATGGTCTAACAAAGAAAGCAAATGGGTTACTTTGCAAAATTCTTAACTGTCAATTATGCGTATGACTGGGATACAAAGTTACTAGCCGTGTTCTGGGTATATTGAACAACAGAAAAGATCACAATCAAGCAAACTCCATACTTCTTGACATACGGCTTGCACCGCATTCTACCAATTGAATTTGAGGTACCGACATTCCAGATTTTGTGTGAAGAATGGTTGTCAGAAGAAGAAAGTCAGGATCTGCGGATCCATCAAGTGATGTGGTTAGAAGAGAAAAGAGATGATGCAATGCAAACCACAAAAGAAGTACAAGAATAGAGGAAATTCATGCACAATTAGCACATCAAGCATGTTACTATTTGCAAAGGAGACTTGGTTTTGTTATACAACAATTGCTAAATATTTTTTCCAAGCAAACTGCATTTGAGATGGATGGGCTTTTATCGAGTACTTCATCTTCATGACAAAGGGTCCATTCAACTTGTAGACTTGGAAGAGCAACCATTTGCCACTTGAGTGAATAGGTAGAGAGTTTGGAAATATTGGATGATAGACTCAAAGGGCGGGAAGTAACCCAAGGTCTATGTTTGTAAAAGACCAAAACCGAGGAGAGAAATAGGAGAATGGAAGCTCACATTGGGACACTTGAATGAGGGAAAACTCCGAATGCCTAGCATGAGCTTCGGCCTTGGTATTTATAGGTAGCATACAAGACCCTTGAAGCTTCTCAAGAAGTTTCCTTGAGCCGCTTTCTTGGAGTGCAAGCCAAGTTAACTAGGAAGCTTCTCAAGAAGCTTCCTTCTAGAAGCCGCCTACTTGGCGTGCAAGCTAAGCTAGTTAGAAGCTTCTAGAAGCTTCCTTCTAGAAGCTACCTGCTTAGGGCACAAGTTAACTAGTTGGGAAGCTTCCTAAGAAGCTTCTTAGATGCTTCTAGAATATTCTAGGCTATTTTGTCTTATTCTCTACTTTGTAAGCCCGACTAACTTTGTCACTAAACTCCATATTGTTTCATATTCCCCCGCCGCTAGTTGGTGACGTCCTCGTCGCCAGTGAAGCTTCGAATGCCTTGATGGCGATCTGTGCATTCTGGAGGTGAGAAAGAGGTTCCCATATAGCATCATGAAGGGGATACCCTTTCCAAAGGACCTTGTACTCCGTATGTTGGTGACGGCCTCGTTGAATATGGCGACGTGCAAGGATACGATCAACTTCGTACTCCTCATGATCATTGATAGGGACAGGAAGAGGGGGAGGTTGGACTCGAGAGGAAAAGGAAGAAGGGTTAGGAACAAAGGGTTTCAACTTGGAAATATGAAAGACAGGATGGATACGCATGTGACAAGGTAAGGCAAGACGATAAGCAACAGGAGAGATAATGTGGGTGATATCAAAGGTCCTATCCAATTAGGAGCAAGTTTACGAACTTGGGTATCAAGTGGGAGAGGGAGGTTACTAGAGGATAGCATGACTTTATCACCAACTTCAAAGGTGAGATCACGACAATGATGGTCTACATATTGTTTTTGGCGATTTTGAGCAACAAGGAGGTGAGATTTGGCTTGTTGGAGAGATTGGGATATAGTGGTCAAGAATGTAGAAGTATGAGGAACCTGAGAGGGAGGGGGAGCAAGAAGAGAATCTGGAACAAGCGGATCTTGGCCAAAATTGAGAAAGAAGGGAGAAAATCCAGTGTTTGCCTGTTTGGAATTGTTGTAGGCAAATTCTGCAGCTGCAAGACATTCATCCCAGTTGGTATGGTGGACATTGACAAAGGCCCGCAACATATCCTCCAATGTACGATTGGCGCGTTCGGTTTGTCCATCAGTTTGAGGATGATAGGCCGTGGACAAAGCAAGCTTGGTGCCGAGTATCTAGAAGAGTGCTTGCCAAAACTTCCCGGTAAATCGAGGATCACGGTCGGAGATGAGTACACGTGGCATCCCATGATGCTTGAAGACATTGTCAATGTAGATTTGCGCTAAGGTTGGAGCATCCACGGTATCACAGGTTGGTGCCAAGTGGATTTGCTTACTAAGCTTATCCACAAACACCACAATTGTGGTGTGTCCTTGTTTTGTCTTTGGCAAGGATGTGATGAGATCCAAGCTCACATGCTCCCAACGAGCGGATGGAATGGCGAGTGGTTGAAGGAGTCCACTCGGCTTCTGGTTGCTGGTCTTGTTCCGTTGGCAACTCTCACATGATCGAACAAAGTCTTGAACATCTCGTGTCATGTTGGGCCACCACCATTGGCGTTGGAGGGTGCTCAAGGTCTTGTCCACTCCCATGTGACCAGCTATTGGTAAATCATGGGCTTCTTGAAGGCGCACAAGTCGAAGATCACCTTTGGTTGGAACATAGATCTGGTCTGCATGGAATAAAAGGCCTTCCTTGAAGGAGAAGGTGTTGTACTCCTTGTCACGTGCTGTTAGACGACCGTGTACCATTTGGAAGAAGGGATCTTGCTGTAGGGCTAACCAAAACTCGTTATGAATCTTGGGATCAATTGACACCGTCGTAATTGCTGCCGCGATGAGAGGAAGAGACTTCAAATCAGGTCGTCGTGATAGAGCATCAGGGATGACATGGAACCGACCTGGTTTGTACTCAAGTTTGATGTCGAACAATTGGAGTTGCTCTTCCCATCGATGATGTCGACTCTTCATGTGCTCTAGGTGTAAGGTCTGCAACAATGGCTTGTGATCAGTTCGCATGATCACTTGTTTCCCCAAGAGATAATGCCTCCATACCTTGGTGGCATATACCATTGCAAGTTGTTCCCGATCTCAAGCAGAGTAATTTCTTTCAGCTGTATTTAGTCGGCGAGACACAAAGGCAATAGGATGTAGTCCATCTGGAAATTCTTGTTGCAACACAGCTCCAATTGCAAAGTTAGAAGCATCAAAATCAACCACACAAGGTAGTTGAGGATCATATGGTTGAAGAATGGGTCTTGAAGACACCATATGCTTTAACTTCTGGAATGCTTCTTCATGCTTGGTGGTCCATTGGAAGCTCGAGTTCTTTCCCAAGAGGTCAGTCAATGGTGCAGCCACGTGAGCATAATAGTGGATGAACCGTCGGTAAAAACTGGCCAATCCGTTGAACGCTCGTACTTCGGTAGCATCCTTCGGGGTAGGCCAATCAGTAATGGCCTTGATCTTCTCTTCTTCCATCTTGATCCCCTCTGATGAGATCTTATGACCCAAGAAGGTAACCTCCTTTTGCCAAAAAGCACACTTTGACTTCTTGCAGTAAAATTTCCACTGTCGTAGTCGTCTTAGGACTTCTCGCACATGATTCATGTGTTCTGCCTCTGTCCTACTATAGATTAAGATATCATCTAAGAACACTACCACAGACTGATCCAATAGCCCCTCCAACACCCGATGCATCTGATCCATGAAGACTGCTGGAGCATTAGTGAGTCCAAAAGGTAGAACTCTCCACTCAAAATGTCCATACCTTGTACGAAAGGCAGTCTTTTTCACGTCCTCTCCTTCAATAGGAATTTACCAATAGCCGCTACGAAGATCTAGCTTGGAAAAGTATTGTGCTCCACTTAATTGATCAAGCAAGTCATCGATCCGAGGCAAGGGATATGCATTCTTCACGGTTTGCTTATTGAGCCCACGGTAATCAATACAGAAACAAAGTCCTCCATCCTTCTTTGGAACAAATAGTACCGGTGCTCCCCAAGGAGAGGTACTATGTCGTATGAAATCCTTCTCCAACAACTCTGTAAGTGTTGTTCGCAACTCCTCCGACTCCTTTGGTGAGAGCCGATAGATTGGTCTACTCACTGGAGTACTCCCTGGCAATAACTCGATCTTGAAGGGCATACCTCGATCAGAGGGTAATCCCTTTGGCAGATCATCCGGAAACACATCTGCAAACTCTTGAACTATCCGATCAACCGTCGCTTGATGCGGCACTTGGCCCTCCTCAGATTATTCTTGTGCAATCGGCTTGATCCACACTGCGAATACAGACTTATCTTCCTCCAAAGCTTGCTCTATGGCTGCTTCATTAACAAACTTCCCTTCTAGGGACTCATCTCTCTTCCGAGCTTGCTCCATGGTTGCCTTCCTGGCAAACTTCCCCCATCTTGGGACTCATCTCCCTTCCAGATTCGCTCTATGGCTACCTTCTCGACAAACTTCCCATCTTGGGACTGACTATTCTTAGGTGTCTTACTCAAAGGTGCCAGACAGCCTAATTGGAAATTCCTACCTTGGTGTTGTACTTGAATTTGGTGTCGGGTCCAATCAAATTGAACCTTATGACATTCAAGCCAAGGTAGCCCCAGAATGATATCATAGTGTAGAGGTGCCACTACAAACCTCATACACTCCAAATACTCCTTCCCAATCTTGAAGGTAATAGGATGCAAGGTGCAGAATGCAGAATCCTTTCTACCATCCGCCATCATCAAACTACTTCCAATTACTGGCTTGATAGGAATACCCAATTCCTTTGCTACTTGCATAGACATGCAATTCTCTGAACTTCCAGAATCAACCAAAATTCTACAACCCCGATTAGATATCATACCTTGCAAGTGAAGCAAACTTGCATAGGTCGAGCCTTCAATCCCATTGGAACTAATCAAGCTCCCAGTAGGCGGCTCGAAATCTCCTACTGGGATTCCTTGTTTCCCTGATCATTCCGCTCCACAACCTCCACTTGGGCAACTTGTCGAGGTCGTCCATTCTTGAGTGGACATTCAGCAATGCGATGCCCCAACTGGCGACAATAAAAACAACCTCCATTTTGTCGTAATCTTTCTCTATCTGCTGTGCCAAGTGGTCTTCGTTGGATAACATCAATCTCCATTGGTACCGGTTCTTCCACTCGTGGTACTGGTGGGTTTTGTGTAGGTCGAGGTCAAGACCAAGTTGTCGCAACTAAGGAATCAAAACGCTCAGCCAATTGCATGGCTTGTTCTACATTCTGTGGCTCTCGCATGGTCACCTCCAATCTGGTTCGTGACTTCAATCCTCGCACAAATCGATCCAGAACTTCACCTTCTTGGATATCTGGAATTTGCATGATGATATTTTGAAATTGTGTGATGTAGCTTCTCACTGAGCCAATCTGCCTCAACTCCGCCAATTTATCTCGTGCAGCTCGGGTGGCATTTATAGTTTGAAATTGACCAAGTATTGCATCCTTGAATTCTGCCCATGTAAAAATTGGTGTAACAATTTGTCGTTCAGCTCTTTCTACTCGGAATTGCCACCAAAGTTTTGCCACTCCATCCAATTGGCTAGAAGCCAAGAGAATTTGTTTCCGCTCGTCTTGAAGATTGGTGGTTTCAAAGTAACGTTCACAATCAAACACAAAATTCTCCACTGTGCCTGGAAGATTCTTGCCTTCAAACACCTTGGGTTTCGGAAATCGAATGTGATCTTCTCCATCTCGAACTGGTGCTCTGTCTATCTGTTCTCGTCGTTGCTGGTCTCGTTCATCCAACAATCGAGTAAGATGCTCGATTTGTTGTTGCATGGCAAGGATAACATCCGGTATTGCCGCCATCGCTACTACTCTATTCCACTACCTGCAATTTATCTAGTTGATTAACACGTAGATACAACACGTCCACCGTTCTCCATAAGTTACAACTGGAAGTATCAAGGGTTCCTCTGACACGGTGATCATATGTAGAAAATCCTGCCCAAAGCGTGAGGTGATGAATTGTGTGAAACGATGCTTTGGTAATATCTGGACACGAAAGTCCCAATGGTTTGGCGGAAGTGGATTTGGTGGTCCATAAATTCCATCCATCCCATTCCTGCTCTGATACCAATGTAAAAGACCAAAACCGAGGAGAGAAATAGGAGAATGGAAGCTCACATTGGGACACTTGAATGAGGGAAAACTCCGAATACCTAGCATGAGCTTCGGCCTTGGTATTTATAGGTAGCATACAAGACCCTTGAAGCTTCTCAAGAAGTTTCCTTGAGCCGCTTTCTTGGAGTGCAAGCCAAGTTAACTAGGAAGCTTCTCAAGAAGCTTCCTTCTAGAAGCCGCCTACTTGGCGTGCAAGCTAAGCTAGTTAGAAGCTTCTAGAAGCTTCCTTCTAGAAGCTACCTGCTTAGGGCGCAAGTTAACTAGTTAGGAAGCTTCCTAAGAAGCTTCTTAGATGCTTCTAGAATATTCTAGGCTATTTTGTCTTATTCTCTACTTCGTAAGCCCGACTAACTTCGTCACTAAACTCCATATTGTTACAATGTTTGCAGGGACGCTCACATTTGAGGGAGGAGGTATGTGGTACCCACATTTTAGTTTTTTCTTATTTTTGAAGAAGAAGTGTACAGATGAAGTTGTATTGCGCCTATATGGCATCAGAAGGTAAAGAATGGTGTCTTTGGGTTGTACTCAAGGTAAAGTGACTTTGTGTCAAAAGACAAAGTACTCGGATTTGTCTTGTCATCATTCAACTCAAAGTAAGGAGACTTTGTCTTGGAGAGTGCTCCACCTGAGGTGAGGATAGTGTAACAACTTTCCTTTGGGGTTGGACATTCAAGAAGGTACCACACATAAAAACTGTTGGCCTATGAGCGGGTGAAAATTGACAATGATAGGAGCATGCAAGAGGTGTGATTTCTTGGTAGAAACTCAAAGTGAAGAAAGATAAAGGAGGCGCACCACTATAAAATTTGGGATAGAGAGAGATGACAAGTAATTTCCCCTTGCCATTAAGGAGTCGTCCTGAGAGAGATCAAGAAAAAGGGAGTGTACTAAGAGACGCGCTTGTACATTGAGAGGAAGTCAAGAGAGTTAGTCCAGGAGTCGGTTGGAAGATTAGTCACCAACCGAGAGTGGAGGAGAGTAAGATGGGAGGTGGAAAGAAGAAATTGGAATTTCTAGTGAGAAATCATGCAATTTGGAGATTAGATGTGATCACAAGAATCAAAGTCTTGAGCATGCTTTGGATCACATTTTTGGCATGGAACTAGAACCTTAGTTTTCCAGGTTTCATGACCAAGATCATCAAGAATAAATGTCTCAATGGACTTGAGGCAGAGGGTAAGAGAGGAAATCCGGCTCGATGGATAGAGTCGGATTGGAGGTTAGTACTTGGAAATGAGGCAGGTAAGGAGCAAGGAGCCACATTCTTGGGGAAAGGAGAAGTAGTTGAAGAAACCCAAGAAGTGAGATGCCTTTTCTTCAGAACGCACAAAGAATGGTTATAAAGTTGAGAGCTACAAGGACCCGAAGAGAGGCATCATAAGAGCAATGATGGCTATCTTCAAGCCAGAGCAAACCACTTATGTGATGAAACATCAAGCGGTGTTCTTCCATAAGATGTTTGCAGGGGAACCAATTAATTGGACAAAGTGCTTCTATCAACGCACAAGAAAAATGCTATGGAATTTGCGGGACAAGTCACCTCTACACTACATTGTGCCGTTTGCAGTCCATTTCTACTTGGGATTAAATTTTTTGAATGCCGCAGAAAGACACAAGATGGTGTCGCACTTCCATCCCGACTGAAGAAGAGATGTTGATGCAGAGGAGCAACAATACTTTTTGCAGATCAGAAGTAGTGATGACTACTATGCACAAACGGATCAGAGCATGTGGTTGAAGGTGAATGCTCCAAAGTCAAAGAAGAGGAGTCAACCAGAAGAAGAAGAAGTAGCGGCATCAAGACCTTGAAAGACCAAGAAAGTAAACCCAAGGAAGGACATGGTAGTAATTACGTCATTGGGAGAAGAATCAGAAGGGGAAGCCAAGTACAAGTCAAAAGACTCGGAGAGAGAGGAAAACTAGAACTCACGTTGCTGAATGGTGAAGCAAGTAGCAAGAGTGAAGATGGAGTGGAGATCCAGCTGGTACCAAAGGAAGAAGAGAGAAAGTTGGAGATAGCAAAAGAAGATAACCCAAGACAAGAAGATGAAGTTCCAGAGAAGGAAGAGAAGAGGTTGATCATTCAGAGAGGTGTTTGCTCCAAAAGAAAGGTGACATGTGAGGCGGGGCTGAGTAGAAGAAGAGAAATGGAGAGTGGAAGTTTGGGGAGCAAGGAATCCATTCCAATAAGGCAACTACAGTTGAGAAGAAGAGTGTTAAGTGAAGAAGAAGCGAAGAAGGAGAAAAGCCCGCAAGTCAAAGTGAATCTGAGTGAAGAAGTGGAGTACTCGGGAGATTGTATACCTCTTGTTAATGAAGTTGGAGAAGAAGAAGAGAGAAATCTAGTCAAAGTGTTGGAAGGTAAAGACTGTGTTGCAGGTGTTGGCAAAGTTAGAAGAAGAGAACTCGGAGTTGAAAAGATCATAACCCAAGGAGAGGAGCAGAAGGAAGTACTACGAGTAGATGCAGTAATAAAGAACCAAGTAATTGCAAATTTAAAGAAGGAAGTGGGAAGTAAAGAGAGAGTAATAGAGCAGAATGTCATAGCAAGAGAAAGACATATAGCTCAGTATGAAATCTTGAAACAACAATTTGCTGATTCACAATTAGAAATCATTCATGCTATGGCAAGAGTAGAAGAGAAGGAGCAAAAGCTTGACATAGTGATTGAGCGTGTAGAAGAGAAGAAGCAGCTCTAGCAAAGAGAGTTGACAGTGAGATGTAGAGAGGAAGAAAGATTAAGGGATTTACTTTGTAATCTGGAAGAGAGGATTGTTCAGAAGGAGAAGGAGAAGGAGATTGTGAAAGCCGAATTTGAGGTAGAACTGGCAATGTACAGGGAAGATTGGCAGGCAGATCAAGAACATGAGAGAAGGATGAGGCTAAAGCCACTGAAGGAGATCATAGTAAAGAGGAATGCAATGCTGAGTATAGAAGCCAGTGTGAGGATTGAAGAAACGAGATTGCACGAGTTAGGTTGTTGGTGCAGGAGACGAGGAGAAGAAATGCAAAGGATAAAGATTTGAATGCTTTGCTGATTAGTCTCAGAACTTGTGTAGATAGGAAGATATTGGAAGTGGAAGACAATATCACAATTAGATTAGATTTAGTTAAGTTAGAGATAGATAAACTCAAAAGGGATGTAAGATTGAAGCCCAAAGTAGATGAGATAGGAGTACATATATCTTCAGAGTTACCATTGGAGATATTAGAGAAGAGTGGGTTGGGAGATAAAGAATTAGAAAGGTTACTGTAATACTTGGAGGACAAAAGAAGAGAGAAAATATAGATTTCACACTCAATCATCCAATGCTCCAAAGGAGCACCTTCACTTTATTATATAGACAAAGAGGATCTCCTCCAAGGAAGCTCCACCATAGGATTAGGCACACAAATAGGTGACATGTCAGCAAGCTCCACCCTTGGATTACTTACTTGGATGGGTGACATGTTGGTCTAGGTTCTATCTAGTTGGTCAAACAAGCTTTGACTAGAGAGAATCTTTTAGGGAATCTTCTTGTATGAATCTCAAAATCACATGGGTGAGGTACGATTGGAAAGCTCTTGATGAGAAAAAGTCGAGGGAAGGAAGGCCAACCTACCCTTCTATGAGGAGGAATCCGCACATTTTCAAGGCCTAATTCATCCGTTTAGGCCTCCAAAATTGCCTTCAAAGATTCTAGGCATATTTTGGTTCCTACTCTATTAGTAGAAGTCCACTTTTGGTGATACCTCTTTCTGATCTGTTTAGTCCATCATGTGTAACATCTTTCCAGATGTTACCAAACCAATTCTCTCACCTCTAAATCATATGTCTAGCTATTGGTTCTAAGGTTTTCAAGTCTATTTTAGTTTTTGCCCTATTAGTAGAAGTACTATTTTAATGCTACTACTATCTAATCTATTTTGACTATCATGTATGAAATCATTCTAGATGTTACCAAACCAAATTTCACATCTAGATCATATGGCTAGCTCTTGGTATTACAATTACACATGAAGGGAAGTGTAGATGAGGAAGAAGAAGTAGTAGAATTAGTAGAAGAGTTAGTGGTTGGTAAACCCAAGGATAGAGTAGTAGGTGAGGTTACTTTGGGAAAGGAAGCCAAGGAGGAAGTAGACATTGGATCGGAGTAGGAATAGTTTTGAGATTTGAAGAGGTGCATTGTTAGTTTGGATCTACAGGTAAGAAGAGTTGTTAGGAAACGGTATAGTTGTCAGATAACAGTTGAAGAGCTTCACTATTTAAAGGTGGCATTTGCAGTATGTTGTTGTTCAGTATTCATTTTCTTGAGAATAGATAAAGTGAAGTGTTTTGAAGTAGTGCTCATTGATTGAGCTTGAGCTTGATTTTGAGTATAAGTGTTGTATTTGTAATTGTGAGTGTTTGGAGAATTTTGAAGTGCAAATCAACGTGTGTTGGATGTTGGATTCTGTGGCCTTGATCTTCATTTTGTGTGTTTGATCTTGAGTGAAATGCAATCAAAGCAATGTCTTAACAGATCTAAGAGGAAATTGTAGTGTTGGTAGTATTTTGTATTAATGAGTGCAGCGTAGTGTTGATGTGAAGCAATTTTGATCAAGGAAGTTGTGCCTTTAGTGGAGGGGTGGAACACAATTCTAAGGCAAAGCCATTTTGTAGTGAATTGCCACTTTCAAGAAAGATTGAATCATCACAATCAAGATTGTTTGGAAAGATTTGATGGAGTTGTGATTAAGTGTGACAAATTATTGTGATGAGACTACAACTCAGTGCTTGTTACTCTCTTTTGGGTGTGGTTTCTACCCGAGAGATTAAAGAAGAAATTAAGAAGAACCACATTTGTGACATTTGACTTCATATTTGACTAATTCTGAACAGTATCTCTACGGAACAAACTTTACTTACCTGATTACTGCAAAAATGATTTTTGCCAAGTTGTCACATCTTGACTGCAATTATCCTCTCCTTACCACTCTTCAAGTAGTAGTCATTACCTTCACGCACCCACTCAATTTTTTCCATTCCCCTCCACTTCTCTTTGTAAGTTAGGGTGAAAGTGGAACACCATCCGTTCTCTCTCCTCCAAGCTAAGTAGGTTCAATCTGAAGTAGAAGTGGGCTACAAAGGGTATGAAATAGGGGGGCGGTATATCCATTCTCCAATTGGTAATCATCTGCCTGACTTGTTGGTGCAAAGACTTGCCTAGTCTACCGTCTCTCCTACAAACATCTTGTAGAAGAATATTGCTCGCTGCATTGTTACATAGGTGGCTTGCTATGGCTTAAACATAGCCAACATTGCGCTGATGATCCCCCTTTGTATTGGTTCCTTAAAACTATCCACCTTGTACCCGTTCTTGAAGCAAGGTCTATTGAAAGAATTCCTCACCTAGGCAATTTCTTCCAAAGACTCACACTTCCAATAGAAGGTGATGCCTCCTACTTCTCCTGCTTCTCTCCCCATGACTAATCCCCAATCGAACTCAATCCATCAAGCCAGATTTCCTCTCTTCCCATCATGCTTAGACCCATCTCTACAATTGTTGGCAATGATTTTTTTATTTGAACCTTGGAAAGCTCAAATTCCAATTCCATGCCAAAAATGGGATGCAAAGTCTGGTCAAGACTTCAATCCTTGCCACTACATCTAATTGATGGATTGCTAGACCCCTCACTACACTCTACTTATTTCCCTTTGGAGATATTGTGTGCTTCCTTACTCTTTGTTTATGAAAGATCAAACCCAAGACTCTAACTCACTCCTCTTGTGTGCTCGTAGTTTACATTCCTTTGGGACAACTTTGAATAGAAACAAGATATCATATAGATATTACAGCACTTCCTTGTCAAAATCTTCATTTTTTAGTCCTTTGCTGATTGGTAATTCTTGAGTTGATTCCCTATTTACCTTCCAATTCCATAGGTTGGTTTCTTGTCACTCTCAAGGTCATCTTGATCTCAAGGTAAGCACTTTCTTCCCACGTACTTTCTTGATTGGTTGAACCCAAGGAAACCTTGTTATTCTTCAAATTGGGTTGCACATCCCAATACAAAGTCCTTGTCTTTAGCTTCATACTTTTGTCTATCTGACCTGAGTCATTTTGACTCTGACCCAATGTCAACTTTGGTTCTATGCCAAACACCCAACTCTTCATGTTTCTTCCATGTTTAGCCTTCCTTCGACTTTACCAATGCACTTCTTCTTTAAAATTCATGAAAAACAAAAAATATGGGTACCACACCTTTCATAGTGGAGAAGATGGCGGGCAATTACACTTATGATCTCAAGGAGTTGGGAGGAAGACACTTTGATTAGGATTAACCATGATAAGTTGAGGATGTATTATAGAAGGTAGAGAGACCTTCACTTTGAGGACAAAGTGAAATCTTAGTCCGGGGGTAAATGTAACACCCATATGTGCATGTATTTATTATTGTTATATGTAGTTTGGTATTGTAAGTAATTGAAAGATATAATTTATATAGAGATAAAAGATGGTTCTACATTAGTTATGATTAGCTAAAGTTAGTCATAGCTAAGATAGAGGGGACTTTACTTTAGAGGAAATGGAAAAGAAACGCACCATTATTTTGGATTTTAGTGTATTGACTTGGTATAATTCCTAGGTGTTTGGCTTTGAGGAAAGAGTTGAGAATTCTTGGGATCCCAAGCCTTTTTGTCTCAGATTTTTCTATAGTCTAAGGAAAGCTCATTCTTCTATAGTCTAAGGAATCCTTGACAAAGTGGTTGGGTCAAGATAAGACTATATGCTTAGGAAAATATTCCCATTAGTATGGATATTCCTTTAGCTTTTTGATTTTATTTGACTTCTAGCCTAGTAACTTGAGTTACTCTAGTAATTAGTAACTTTAGAGCATAACTATTTCACAAGTATATAAAGTAGGAGTGAGGAGGTACTCATCATCCTTTCATTTGCAACTATCATTCTCTCATTGAGTTCTTTAGTAAGCAATGTCTTGAGACTTGGAGTGTTAGCCTTGGAGGAGTATGATGGAATTGGGGTTCCTTGCCTTCTTAGTCCATGGTGCGCTACCATAATAGCCATCAGAGGTTCATCTTGAGTGGAAGACATGTTGGCTCACATGCCACTTCCTCTATTGGCTACTAGACCTTGGGCTCTGCCTTGCTCTTGCTACTTGACTCCTTACTCTCAAGAGTTAGCTCCTCATTAGAGTCCTCATTAGTGGACTCTACTTCTTTTTCTTCCTCTACCCTTCACAATCAATTGACCATTGCTATAGCCTAAGTTGGGTTCAAAAAGCCAAGTTTTTCATCTCTTCATTGGAGAAACCATGTCTGCTAGTCGGCTTCTCTTCTTAGGTTGAGGTACTGAAATTGATAAGGTATTCTCTCTTATGGTTCTTGGGTAATGCTGGTCACTCTCTCTGACCATTGCCATATATCATCTTTCCTTTGCATCCGCATCCCTACATAAGTTTGGAGGAAGTTCAATACCATCTGCCTTCTCTCCTTGGGGTTGAGTAAATTTAATCCTAAATAGTAATGGGCTATGAAAGGTATGAAATAATGGAGTGGCATGTCCATTTTCCATTTCCCTATCATCCACCTCATCCTAACATAGAAACAACTTACCCAATTTACACTCTTGCTTGCAAACATGAGGTGGAAGAATCCTACTTGTTGCTTTGTTACATAAGTAGTCCATGCCAAGAAAAAGATTCAAAGTTGGCTCAAGACTCTAAATTTAGCTACCATATCAACACATCTAATTGCAGGATTTTGGATAGAGATTGCCAAAACTTGTCTTCCCCCCTTGAGCGGCATTGTGCTTCTCTCCTCACTTGGCTTTGCACACAGAAATCCCATGACTTGGTGTGGTACTCACATTTTTCATTTTGATGAGATTTTAAGAAGAAGTGCATTGTGGAAGCCAAATTGTAGCCAAAGGAAGAAGAAAAGAATGGACTCATGTGTCTACAAAGTAAACCCAAAGAAGTCAACTTTGGGTCAGAAGAGGAAGCACTCTGAGGGAGCATACAAAGGAACCAACCCAAAGAAGAGTGTCTTTGGAGTGGGAAATTCAGCCCAATACAAAGAAGTTGTAACAACTTTCCTTTGGGGCAGACCAGCCAAGAAAGTGCAATTAAAGAAATGGCTGAGGCAGGAGAAGAATGCTTTGAGAGTGACAAGAAACAAACAAACAAAATAAGTTAGAGTCAATTTCAAAATCAATTGAAGAATGATTGCATCTCAAAGCACTATAAAATTAAGACTATGCCAAGAGGTATTGGAAATGTCAAGAAGATATCCTATTCCTTTGAGTAGTTGTCTTATAGGAATGTGAGTCATGAAGCCAATTGAGAGTGAAATTTTCCAAAATCTAGAAGGATTAGAGTGTCGTGTCTAGGAGAGGGGACAGTCTTCCAACTCCAAAGAACTCATGAGCTGATAATGGCAAGAAAGAGCAAAAAGAACTCATTCGCAATGAGGAGTCTCACAATTTGGCAACTACATGAGTAGCTCAAATTGAAGTCTTGAGTAGACTTTGTATTACGTTCTTGGCCTAGAACTAGAATGTGAGTTTTCCAAGTTTCATGGAAGAGAGAATTGCTAGTAATTGTGAGGAAAGCCCTGAAGTCACGGGGGAGAGAGGGAATCTAGCTTAATGGGTCAAGTCGGATTGGAAGTTAGTCTTGGGGAAGGAAGCAAGAGATGCAGCCGGAATCACCTTCTACTAGAAGTGTGAAGCTTTGGAAGAGACTATAGAGATTAGGAACTCATTCTTTGCTCAGCAACCAACAATGGCTACAAGGTGGATTCCTATTGGGACCTGATTAAGCAAAGCATTCCGGGCATGTTGATGGCAATGTTCAAGCCAGAGCAAATGACATATATGAACATGCAGCAGGCAGTCTTCTTCCACCAAAACAAGAGTAGGTGAATTGAGCAAAGTGCTTCCGTTAGAAGACAAGGCAGATGATTGTTAATTGGATGATGAATTTGTTGCCTCACTACTTTGTACTCTTTGCAACACATTTCTACCTTGGGCTAAATCTGCTAACAAGAGAGGAGAAGCATTGAAGGGTCTCAAATTTCCATCCCAATTTGTGTCATGAGGCGGATGACAAGGAGCAACAATATATCTTGCAACTTTGGTCCAATGATGAACATTTTGCTAGGATGGGATAGAGGAAGATTATGGAAACAATAAGTCCAAAGACAAAGAAACGGGCTAAAACCCAAAGGAGTAGTATACCCCTTCTACCACAAAAGACACAAGGACCAAACCCATGAGGTAAGGAGGCAATGATCAACCAGTCTTCAAGAAAAGAGATTGAAGGAGAGACAAAGTTGAAGAGAGAAGACTCAAATGAAGATGAATTGACATTGTAGAGTGAGGAGTCTGGCAATGAGTGAAGGTGAGGATGAAGTCTAGCAGTCAAGCAATGTAGGGATTGGAGAAGATGATGAGGAGTTCCATGTGATGATCAATTGTATGGAAGGAAGAGATGTTTCTTGTCTAGAGTTACCTATGGAGGAGATGGACAAAGAGCCAAAGAAGGTAGTCCAAAAGGGAGTGAGGCTGAAGAGATTACTGCATGTTTCACCTATAGGTATGAGTAACGTGAAGGAAGAAGAGGTGAGCTCGGAAGAGATGACATTGAAGGTGCAAAGTTCATAACTTTGAAGTAAGGCCCTTGTTAAAGAAGCACCAATGGAGGTCAAGTACAAAGACCAAGAAGGAGAAGAATACTTTGATGGAGTGGAGTACCTGTCAAAGATTGTGTGTCAATTGTTGTTGTTGTAGAAGAAGAAGAAGAAGAAGAAGATCATCTAGAGGTGAAGAACAAGCCGGAGGTGATGAAGTATTTGCTCAAAGAAATGTGTGAACTGAAGGCAAGGTTAACCTAAGGGGAAGAAGAAGCTAAAGAAATTTAGGTGGTTGCAGTTTTAAAGAAGAAGACTATGGGAAACTTGCAAAAAAGTGTGGAGAGGCATGGAAGACATCTGGACTGTCAAGCCAAAGAGTTGAAGAACCAGAAGGCAATAGTTGAGAAATGAAAAGTAAAGTGGGAGAAGCTTGTATTGAAGTGATACATGCATAGGCAATGACAATTGTGATAGAGCAGGAGTTAGAGAGCCTAAAGAAGAGCATGGTAGAGAAGGACCAAGCATGGTAGAGGGAATTGACAATTAGACACCAAGAGGAAGAAAGACTATGAGGTCTGGTAAGAAGTGTAGAAAGTCAGATTGCCCAATATGAAGAAGAGAAGAAGATGATGGCAGCTGAGTATGAAGACAAGTTGAGGATGTATAGAGAAGAGTTGAAGGTGGAACGCTCTCTAGGGTATGTATCGGAATCTGTAGGAAAGATCATTGGGAGAATGGGGGCAATGCTGAGGATAGAAGTTGAAAGGAAGTTGGACAAAGCAAGGCTACACAAATTGAAGTTGCTTGTGCAAGAAACTCAAAGGAGGAAGGCAAAGGATGTAGATACAAACAAAAAAATTTGATTTTTCTAAGAGATAGAGTAGATAGGAAGATGGTAGAAGTAGGAGACAATTTTTATCTCAAATTAGATTTAGTAAACTTGGAATTAGAGAAAATCTGGAGTAGTGTGAAGAAGGATAAGAAGTCTGAAGCTGTAGAAGTAGGAATGCAGGTGTCTTTGAATGAGTTACTTAAGATATTAGAGAAGAGTGGGTTAGCGGATAAAGAAGTAGATACATTACCCATGTCTAGAATTGTAGTTCAGAGTGAAAAGATAGTAGAAATAATGGATGTAGGAGCAGTATTAGATAGACCAGAAGAAGTACAAGTACTTGAAGGAACATCGGTTTGGAAGCCAAAGTTGAAGTTGACATTGGATCAAAGTAGTAACAAATTTGAGACTTGAAGAAGTGGATATGAAGAGGTGATTTATCATTTTAGATCTGCAAGTTGGTAAAGTTGTTGTAGAATGGTATATTTGTTAGATAACTATCAAAGTCCGTGCCTATTTAAAGGAAGCATTCACATTTTGGGAATCAAGAGAATAATGGGAAGGAAGAGTTTGTAAACAAACTTGCATTGTGAAGAAGAAGAATGTCAAAAGAGCCATATCACCATTGACAAAGCTGAGGAGGCATTGGATTTGCAACTTCTTCACAAAGTTCAAGAAGCCTTGAAAGACCTTGAGCAGAAGAAACAAAAGATTGGGTGGCGAGGCTACTTTGCACCTCCAAATTCCAAAAAGAAAAAAGATTCAAGTGGACAAACATATTCACTACAACCCAATACACCGACTTCCTCAAGAGCTCTCAAGGGATCCAATTTGATAAAAGAATTCATTTGTGAAAAGACAGCACGAATCCTAATGGAAGAAGAGTGTCAATACCTTTTCATACAATTCCTCAACTTGTTTAAAGGGATCTGAAAGAGCCAACTGAAGATATTGAACCTCTATCTCCGACTTGGGTTGAAATGACTTACCAATGAAAGAGCAATCTGTCAATGAAGACATCATTTTGAACTTGGTGAACCCTTGGGCTGAATTTGACAAACAATCACCAGCCAGTACCTTGGGTCCATCAAGCCTCATAGTACTGCAGCCTATTCCTTAGAGTTATAGAATGAATTTGCTACCCGTCACCCGACACATCTATCAAAAATACAAGGGGATATTGGGATAGATGTCTTTAGGAAATAAAATGATTAAATTTTTGGTGTAATTATTTTGATAAAAATAAATTGGAAATTACAAAGTTAGTCACAAGGACTTAGAAGAATAGGTTCTTCCATGAGATGATACTTAAAGGAAATTGTAAACTTTAGATTGGATTATATAGAAGGAATTTGGTAGAAAATTTTCATAATGTCAAATTGGTAAAGAGAGATCAAATGAGAATTCATGTAACAATATAAAGTTATAGAAAAGTTAGTTGAGACTAATGAAGTAGCAAATAGGCCAAATTAACCCGGAGTTATGATAATATTTTAGAAGCATCTAGGAAGCTACCTGTATTTTTCAAGTATTGGGTATGTGCATGCCAAGTGGTGACTTAAAGAAGGAAATTTCTTGAGAATCTTCTTGGCTAGCTTAGCTTGCACCCCAAGTAGATGGCTTCAAGAAAGGAAGCTTCTTGAGAAGATTCCCGATTAACTTGGCTTGCACTCCAAGAAGGTGACTTTTGGGAAGCTTCTCAAGAGCCTTGAATGCTCCCTATAAATACCAAAACCCAAGCTCCTGCTAGGCATTTGGAGTTTCCCTCATGCAAGTGTCAAGATGTGATCTTCTACTCCCGGTCTTCCATTCTCCTATTTCTTTGTCCAGTCTTGGTCTTTTACAATTCAGATGTTTGGCATATGCCCCATACTTCAACAAGCACTATTGCTACAGAATTTTAATTCTTCTTAATATTTCCCAAAGCTAAATATCAAATTTATAATAGAATTTTTTTGATGATTTTACAGTTTAAAACTTTTTTCATGTAAAGATCATTTGTTGATTCCATAAATTAAAGAATATTACCTCCTAACATTATAACAAGTACAAGGACTCAAATCTACATCAACTATTTTTTCATGAGCAAGAAGTTGTAATAAAGTCAGTTAAAAACAAAGACTTAGAAGAGCATGTTCTCACAACACTAAAAGAAGATATTCAAAGAAAAGTTACATCTCTATTTTACTACCAAGAAGCGGGCAGAGGAGATATAGTTAAACTCCACTTTCTCATATGATAGTAGTTCCATATATTCCACTGTACACACTTAATCTTAATAGGGTTTATTAATGTAAATCTTGCAATATATAAATGAAATTCTCTAAATTGAGGAAAAATTAAAAACTGAGGATTATATATTTAAATCTGTTTTTCAATATTTAGACCATTAAATAATTTCAAATCTATTCAAACTCATCAATTTTGTAGAGGAGGTAAATTTTGACTTAATATGTTTTGAAAAATAAGTAAATTAGTCCCCCATAGCAGTCAATCAAATAATCTTCACTAATCTTCGAAATATCCTTAAATGAAATACAGGGAAACAATAATTAATTGTTTCACTATCGTACCCTTTTTCACGCTCTGTTTGGCAACACGAGAGGATGGAATACTTGTCTGTGGAGTGCCTTGCTCTTTGATGCTCTGATGCTAAGTGCAACTAAGTTAAAAGTGGACTACTATAATCTTGATGCTAAGTGCAACCGAGTTGAGAGTGGATTACTATAAGATCTAATTTCGATTCTATGACCTTGATAATGGGTTCTTCGTGTGAAAATTTCAAAAGAAAAGTATGATAATTTATGGTAGAATAAATAAATAAGAAAGATTTCGAAATATCAATTCACTTTATTAATTTATTTTCTGAAAACAGATCATGGGTTGTGACGTGTGATACATATGAGTATAGATAGAGGATGAATCATCTCAGATTTCATTTCATGAGAGGCTAATTAAGGGTTGCAGATTTAGGATTCTTAAAGATCGTTAGAATAAGTTATGGTTTAAGTTGTGCATTACACTTTGTGCAAGTGTGTTACATTTCGTATAATATGCAAGTAATAAAGAGAATAGATATTGAGTATAAGTGAGACTTACATTTCAAATTTCAAGCTCGTCCAGTAGGAAGAGCAAATAATCTAAGAGCAAGATGCTGAAAAACAGAAATGAGAGAAGTTTTTGACGTGAATGTGAATTTGAATATGAATATTTTGACGTTTCATGAAATAGAGAAATGTATCTCGTAGTGATAAGACGACGCAATAAAACATACATATTGATGGCCTTCTACATTTCTACGTATATTTTATGTACTTAAATCTCTGTCTATCTACACATGTAAAGGCTTCTGCCCATTTCTCTTTATCTGAAATTTTCTTCTTAGGTTTAAATCTAGAAGGATCCATTTAATTGCAGTGTTTCTTTTATTGCTTCAAAGAGCATGGAGAATGTTTTTTATTCTGTCAACCTTTTTTGGAATGCTTATATCAGAATGGTTATTTCTTTTACTCAAACCTATATCATAAAATTATGTTCTCCCATTCTTCATTGATATTCTTCTACTCTCGACCTAAAATAAATAAATGTCTCATTGATATCCTATATCTAATATTAAATAACCTTTCTATTTTTCTGCTGTGATCATTGATGAAATAAGAACATTTAGTCAATGTGATCTTATTTAGTCATTGTCCTTTAACTATATTTCCGAAAACTCAAAATCTGCTCGTGGACTCTTCTATAAGTTGAAGACGTTCTTTGAAAACGTTTTTCCCTTGTAAAAGCAGACTCAGTAAAGAAGCTTCATTTTTACCAATCTTCCCATCCTTCTTGTTATCACATGCGGTCGCCTTCTTCGATTTACCAATCTTACCTGACGTCATACCGTACAACAAATAAACCACTAGAAGGCATTAGGTGGTTTCAGAAATAGTTATATGAAGTTTCATAACTTTTGACTAAATAGCGTTTACTAAATAGGTACGGTGTGTGAACGGGTGGTAGAAAAGATATTGATACGGAGATTGGGCCAAGTTTCTTATTATAAGCATACTCCATATGAGGTGATTTGTAGAAAATAAGGAATAAGGAATTATCCATAATCACTCTACAGTGCATTGATTACGTATTAAGGTTAATAAAATTTATTGTTTAGGGTTAGAGTGAAAGTGGCAGCCACCAAAGGGAGCATCCATGATGTTCAAAAACACCCATGGTAATCAAAAGTTGACAAATTTATGCACTTGATGACCGGGGCCACCAAAGGGAGCATCCATGATGTTTGAGAATACCCATGGGTTTCAAAAGTTGACAAATTTATGCACTAGATGAGCGTGAATGCAATTTTTTACACAGAGGAAGATTGGAGTGAACATGAGTGGAAAGATTTGAGGGCATGCAAAAATTAACCACGGATGAAGATTTGAGAGATCCATAGCCAGAGTTGGAAGGGGGAGTGAATTTGTTTGGAGTGGTAAGATTTGAGTGCGGGCTGTGGGAAAGTTAGAAGGAGTGATTTTGTTTGAAGTGATTTTGTTTTCTTTTTCTTGTGCATAGAGAAAAGAGATGCACTTTGCTGAAATTTGACCAAGAAGAGAGATGCCTCTTTGCCAATAAGAAGTTATCTGTGGTGATATAAAATTGAATCAAGTCATGCCGAGAGGGAGCACTTGTGTAGAACTAACTAGAAATATTAGAAAATGTATTCAAAGGATGATTTGGTTAGATTTGGAGATATTGTTATAAGGATTAGAAGATGAAGACGAATACAAAGAATAAGGAGGAGATTTAGATATGCTAGAATTTTTTATTAGTGGGTGGAAGTATGCACATACTCATTGATACTTGGAACCCCGTGTTACTTACCTTCGTAGTAGACAATTTGTGAAGGAGTATTTTAGAAATCTTGATTCTAAGGCCTTTCGCAAGTTTACTAGAATGGATAGGGATTCTTTTTCAACATTATAGGATTTGATTAAGGCTCACACAATTTTTGAGAAAAGCTACCGAAGAGAGCAAACACCCGTGTGGATCCAAGTTGCCCTATCCTTGGATAGATTTGGGCATCACGACAATGCAGCTTGTGTTTCACAGGGTTTAAATATTTGGGGCATTAGGGTTGGTTCAACAATTTCTTTTACTTATAGAGTTATGACAGCCATATTAGATGTAATGAGGAGTCAAGTTGCTTGGCCCGAGCTCAAGGAGAGAAGGAGGAGGATATCCACTATTTTTGCACAAAAGGTTTTCCTGGTTGTGTTGGTTTGGTAGATGTAACATTGTTTCCACTTGCAGCTCAACCAACACTGGACGGGGAAATATATTTCAGCCGCAAGGGTTCATATTCTATAAACGGCCAAGTTATTTGTGATGATAAAAGGAGAATTATACATTTTTCCAGAGGTATGTTTTATGTTATGTGTTGTTTTGCTAGGTATTTTTGCAATGCATTGGTGATCCTTTACTAAAAGTATAATTTGATTATACTTTTAGTTTTAGTTTTAGTTTGACTTTACTTTTAGTTTACTTCATTTATTTGCAAGAATGCCAAGGTCATGTCATAACATGACTTGTTTGCAAAAATCCTCACTATGGAATGATTTGAACTAGAGAGGGAGTCGTCACACTTTTGAGGCAAAGGAGTACCTTTTAGGTGATTTGGGTTATGTACCCATGCATCATCTAGTCCTTGCTTTCAAGCAAGCTCTATCAAAGGACAAGCATGAGTTTAATAAATATGTAGCAAATGCAAGAGTGATAAATGAGCATTGTATAAGAGTATTGAAAGCTAGATGACATTCTCTTTGTGAGCTCAGAGTGCAACTCAAAGACAATAGTAGAAATGATTATTTGTTAAAGTGGGTATCAGTGTGTATTATTTTACATAATTTTTTAATCAATAGGTCTGACCTTTGGTCAGATGACGATGGCGGATTTATAGAGGAAACTCAAATAGATTCAGAAATGTCTTTTCATAGTATAGAACTTGGTAGAGAAGAAAGTAGATCAAGGATGATGCAAAATTGCCTTGATTATCACAATGATGATATAATCAATTGACTGATTTTCCATATAATAAAATATATATTTTTCAATTATTCATCTCATATCTCATATCTCATAGTTTGTAACTTAGACCATGAGTCTTTAACTTAGACCATGAGTGTATCTTGATGTAATATTAGGATAAGAATTCACAAGATGCAAAAAGAATTCTCTGGAGCTTAATCTGTATATTTGGAGCTTAATCTGTACATTCGTAAGGTCTGAGCTTACACTTACACAATGTGGTGTTGGGCAAGTTTACTCTTCAAAGTCGCTAGACTGATGTTGTTGGAAAAAATTTTAAGTGGGCCAATTACTGTTGTTGATGCCATGCGATGGCACTTGTACATGTTGGGGGCTGCCTGCCAACTTACCAAAAAATGGCTTGCGCCCATCGCCACCATATGCACCGTTAGGCGCCACTTGATGACGCTCGTAAACACTGGAGGATGCTTGGGACCGCACTCCAAGTTCAAAAAAATAATAATTGCACTTGTCGGTGCTGAGGGGCATTGGTAGGCGCCATGAGGTGGCACTAGTAAGCGCTTTGCAAAAGATGTAATGCTTGCTTGCACTGGTTGGTGACATGGAGTGCCGTATGTCAAGGGTCGGGATTTGAATTCTTTTGGCTGAAATATTGATTTTTTCGCTAGATGTGTACATTTTGGATGTTTGGTATTCAAATTTTATTTCTAGCCGCCTGGGGTTATATAAACCTTACTCTTTTCAATTCATGTAATT
The DNA here is from genome assembly GCA_948567375.1 of Lunularia cruciata. NCBI lineage: Eukaryota > Viridiplantae > Streptophyta > Marchantiopsida > Lunulariales > Lunulariaceae > Lunularia > Lunularia cruciata. Next base: position 50,607,387 of record OX419757.1, on the reverse strand, counting down.
CTTGTGGGTGTGTGGGGTATTAGAAAGACTCATTTCATGAGTGTGTGGGGTGTTGGAAAGAGAAAGTCTCATTTCATGAGTGTGTGGGTGTGTGGGTTGTTCGAAGGAGAAAGGGTCATTTCGCAAGTGGAGTGTTGGAAGGAAGCATACTCAAAGGAGGCAAACTTGCTGAAGTTGAAGGAGGCAAACTTGCTGAAGCTGAAAGAGGCAAACTGTTTGGAGGCCAACTTGCTGTGGTGCATGTTCAAGTTGGAATTTTGAGAGGAAGAGCTCCATCCAGAATTCTAATTGAAGGAGTGCTTTGGAGATTTGAGAGAAACAACAAGAGAGTATTTGAGAGATTGAGAAGAGAGATAAGGAGAGCATTTGAGAGATTGAGAAGAGAAACACAAAGGAAGAGCAGACTCAACCATGGAAGAAATCTGAGGAAATGAAAAGATAGTTGACGGGCCCGACATGAGAAATACTCAAGAAGGAGATTGGCTGGACAAACATCATATTCAAATTGCTGTCTTTGGAATTTTGGAGATCAATCTAGACATAATTGGGCTCAAAATTACTCTTGGACTTCACTATCCATGGATAAGGTATTATTCAAACCTCCTTCATTGTTTGCTCTTCATTTCTATCTACGTTCAAACATTCCAACACCTCATGATTTTGATTTATGCATGTTTAGCCTTTCAAATCATCAGCGCATCCTAGTGCCTCCCATCCTGTCCTACAATGCCTCCCAACGTCTACTCCCAGTGCCATCTTGCACCGACCCTAAACCCTAAAGCCTTCACACAAGCACCTTCCAACATCTCTGTGCATCACCTAGTGTCCCCATGTCTCTCCCTTCTTGTCCCACAGTGGCTCCCAACGCAGCTGCACTTGCGGACAGCGTCTCTGAGCGCCTATGCACGGTGTCGGCTGTTTCTCCGATGTCATGCGTGGGGTGCCCCCGAGTGGTGCCCAACAATGCTTCTTGCATTTCTACTATTTGGGGGTATCTACGAGCGGCTCCGAGCGGCACTCCATGGCTTCAGTCCTTAGGATAGAAGTAAGAGCTGATTTCCTTGGTGGATTTTGCAGGTCCTTCTATGTACAGATTTTGTGAGTTCATTGGACAAGGTCTCTTGCACAGGTTTGGTAAGAAGGAGGCAGTTTCAATTGACTGCAGATATATTTAGAGATGCACTTGCCATGCCAAAGGAGAGAACACCAAGACGGAGGACAATTCCTTACACAACTATTTCAGACTGGTTTCCACAAAGGGACAGGGTTGCAAAAAGATATCTTGTAAGGCAATGTGTGTATCTTGTGTTTTGAGCTTTCTTCCAATTGTTGGGTGCACTTGTTGCACCCACTATTAGACCCAAGATTGTACATGGGCATTTGGTACTCAACACCAAGATCAAGTTGAGGAAATTTGGTGTGGAGGATTATGATTGGAGAGAGTTAGCTTTTAGAGCTATCATTGCAGAAGTGGGGAGTTTGCAAAGATAATTGAGTAGTCCTAAGGGGTGCGGGTTTAGGGTCACCTTCCTTGGGCAGATAGTCACTCATCTCTTTATGGAGAGAGAGGTTTCATTCCAAAGGAAGACATGATATACCTGAGTGATAGAGAAGAGGAGATTATACACAAGGGAAAGCATGATGATGATCATGAAGATGCAAATAGCTCAGATGAGGACGAGACTACTGATGATGGGGAGGATGAGGATGGTGAGTGATTGATTGATTAGGTTTGAGTGTTGTCTCATATATATATATATATTTTCATTTACTATTATCGGATATAATAAATAAGTTCATTTAAGAAGCTTGAATTAATGAACTTGTGAATTTGTATATTTTTTGAATTCAAATATAAATTTGTACTTGATGGATAACTAAATGTACCACTTATGAATAGGTGTTCAACAGATTTGTGTTGAGACACAACCCTTACCCTTTGTTGAGATAGCTCCTTTTCACTCTTCTTCTTCTTCACCACTTTCTCCATCTGTGGAGGGGGTTGGTGACCCCATGCATTTCAGAGTACTTTCACCTCCTTCTTGTTCTATTGACATCACTCGCATTTTAGATGATTGTGTTTGAGTGGCTGAGTGTAGAGAGAGAAATCTCCTTGAGCGTGAGAGTAGACTGGAGAGTGTAGAGGAGAGAGAGATTAGTGCTTGAGTGTGAGAGTAGATTGGAGAGTGTAGAGGAGAGAGAGAGAGAGATTAGTGCTAGAGCAAGAGAGACTCCTTTGTGAGCAAGAGGATTTACTTGCTAAAAAGGAGGAGAGGCATTAGACCTTGCTTACTTTTTTGATGGAGAGAGAGTAGAGATCAGCTGACTTGGACTTGGACATACTGGGTGCCATTGCCATGGCGGAAGGTTATAGGGTCCAGTTACAAAATCAAGCACGAGAGTTATCATATGCTATGGAGAGGTGCAAGAGTGCACATGTTTAGGTAGAGGAGAGCGAGAATAGTCTAGCTCAGATGAGGGCTCGTGTAGAGGAGAGTGAGAGTAGTCTAGCTCATTTTAGGGCTTGTATGGCTTATCTTGGACCAAGACTACATACTATTGCTTGCCAGACCCATACTCGTCATGAGATGCAGACCCAAACTAATGCCACCCATGTGTTACCTCATAGTGTGGGGACTCAAGACACTCAAACTGAGTTTAGATAGAGGATTTGTCTATCAGGAGACTATATTCCATGTGTCCTCTTCCCAGGCTTCTTACGGAAAAAGATTATTCTTGTGGATGTTACTTATTATCATTATGGTGCTATCTATTTCCATGCATGGGAGAGCGGGACGACTAGGCATGGTTGGTGCTCTCACACACCGTCCGAGCCTGTAGGGTGGGTAGCCCGTCTTGGTGTTAGCCATTTCATCCAGTTCTATTTGCTGCGCTTTGAGGTCTTGTGGATAGATCTTACTCCAAATGGAGTGGAGTGGTTGCTACGGAGCATGTGGAAGTGGTCCAAACTCCCAAAGGGAGTTCACACTAGGTCTTGCCTCATGGCTTGTTTTTTTCTGCAGATATCCAGCAAGATTCTAAGTTTAGAGGACTTAGAGTTAGATCATATGAGCATCTTACTTCATTAGGTTTACCTCTTTGTGATCTTTTGATCATAGATAGTTATGCATTCTCTTATTATAGGAACCATCCACATGGTGCTATCCACCCTACCCACTTCCATACTTATAGGGTACAAAGAGCATCATACACTTTGTCATTTGACCCTTTGATGAGTGCTTTGGATAGATTTGTCCATGACGATAAGCCTGCTGTTAGTTGGGCAAAAGAGGAGTGGACATTAGGTAGACAGAGTTCTTATAGTTGTGACCTATATCCTCTTCTTGCTAACGGTATCAGGCATCAAGACTTGGATGAGAGCGAGTGGCCCCTATGGTGGTCATTGAGTCCATTTAGGATTCAACATCATGTATACCATCGTAGACTTGAGGACGCAATAGTAGCACTTAGACACCGTGGTGCATCTCACTCTTCTTCTTTGCCTCCTCGGCCTCCATAGTCACAGGTTTAGGTTTTATTGGCTCCCCATCTATATAAATATTTTTTCCATTTATCCCCATATATACATTTATCTTTTAGTTTACACTTGTGAAACTCTCATATTTCTATCTAACTCTCATATTTTCATGTGCTATATACTCAATTGTGCCTTGTGTATCAAACAGGTCATCACCTTGCACCTATGTGCACCATTCACATCAAGAGTCAACACACTTAACCCATCATAGGCGTCCCTCAGTGCCAATGAGCGTTGACGCGTGTCTACGAGCCATGACTTGCAACCAACGAGTACACCCAAGCGCCAACAAGTGCCAAGACTATTTCCAAGCACCTGAGAGAGCAACCAAGAGTCTTTGAGCGCCTACAAGCGCTAGCTAGCCTTGAGAGCACTACCAAGCATCCACAAGTGCCTACAAGCGCCTATGAGCGCTAGCTAGAATTTATTCAACAATGTGGGGCATTGAGCGGCAACTAGCGGTGGCAAAAAAGACTTTATGGGTGGCTATGAGTGGCAACTCGAGGCATCTTGGGCTGACTATGTGCGGCCAAGGAAAAAAATGAGAGGAACTAAGTGGTAACGAGTGGCATTACGTAGATACTAGCAGCATCGGGCAAGTTTCCATAACTCATCTTTATTATAATCATAATAAAGGTTACATGGTGGTATACTATTCGCTATCAGTAGAGTATGATGGACATTGAACCTTAGTGAGCACTTTGAAATAGTTACTTATTTCCTTGAGATTTTTCCCTACTTGTATGAGACTCATTTTGATTTCATGAGTGCGCTTTGATTCCAAACTCTTTTCCTTAAATTTGTGTTTGTCTGTCCTAGCTTTCCTTTTATTTGCGCTCAATTTTCATCTTCTCTATCTCTAATCTAACACGCTCTGCTTCCATTCTCATCATTGTTTTCTCTCTTTTCCTCATGTTGGTGGCTTCTAGTTCAACTAGTCGTAACCTCTCCCTAGATTTTATAGTATTTGCCTTCAACATGGTAATTTTTGCTAAATCATGAGACAATGACATACTAGGTGACAACTTCAGTACCTTACTTGCTGATATTCCACCTTCCCTCCTCTTTGGGTCACGTTCCCCTTCTTGGGTGGTGAAAGCACACTTGGATCCATCCAGCGTAGAAGTTAAAGGCGGTGGTGTAATGAAAGGCAAGTCCTCGATTGGTGGAACAAATGGAGACTCATCCTCGGGTGATAGGATTCCATTGTCCATGGCACTTGGTATACTTTCCACTCCTTTGGTGTTTACGACCAATTGGGCCCGAGTTAGGGCGCACCACCTCTGGAGGAGATGAGAATTGCGAGCACTCATGTGTACCTTCATGGACCTCCTCCTTGCCAGCCTTGTAAATCTTGCTCGAATTGGGATTAAAATCCCCTAAACTTACCATTGTAGGTGGACTTATGTTTACTATGGTCCCAAACATGGCTTCTATTCTTGCAAAATGCGGGCACATTCCATTCAATCTATCTTCTATAGTTCTCCCCCCTTTTCCATATTCCTTCTCTGTGAGACCTTCTCCAATAGACTTGTTCTTAAGCTCCCGAGTTTCTTTGTATTGTTTCATGTACTGCAACCATTTCTTGTAAAGTCGGTCACTTGTCATAGAAGTAGGAAATCCTTGTCCCTCCCTAATCAAAAAGGTTGCCATGAAACTAAATGTTGTCTATTTTTGAATGGGTTTTTTGCAATTCCCACCATGAATCTGTGCCAAGTGCTCGGGGTCCTCCAAATAGTCCAGGATTTGGCTATAATGGTGCATTGCTAGGCAAAATCATTCATCCTCCTTGGTTTTGCCCGGCACTAAAAAAGCAATCCTTAACAAGTCTCCAAATTTCCCTAATGGTTGTTGAGGTTGCAAATCCAAAGATGACTCTATAGGTCTTGGATCAACATCAAAAAGTGAGTCCTACACAAAAACAAGGTACTTGATCTCCCACTGCAAAAATATTGGTGCACTCTTTGCATAAAATTCCTTGACACCTAATCAATTTCTTGGTTGTCACACGGCGGTGCTGATCATTTCACACACCAATGCAAAACTACAAAACCGCCGTTAGTTGCCTGACAACTTGTACATTTGCTCGGGAGGGTGGTGAATTTGAGTTAAAAAATTTGAATTCTTAGGGGGGGTATTTTGGATCTTGAATAAGTAAACCAAATCTTAGATCATATGTGATTCAAGTGATCACATGGCCATCCTCTTGAAGAAACATGCCACTCTATCTGACAATTATTCATTTATTTATGGTATTCCTAAAATTCGTAATATATGATTTGATTTTTATAAATAAATGTAATTTGCGTAGAATATCTTTTAATTGAATTTATAGAGCGTTAAATTATTCACATTACAATCTCGTCTAGTTATAAAATTAACTAAAAATTATTATAAAGTTTGTTGTTTATCCCATAAATATCCATCAAATCTATTTATGAAATCTCCTATTGTGGCCAACCCGACAATTCTGATACTTAAGAAGTGGTTGACTTGCCCTGCTAAGTGCAGCGCCTAATTTGCACTGGATCTTGTGGTATGGAACCCCGTGATAGGCCCACTACTGAAATCCGTACCGATGTCGTAAAATGAATTAACGTGAGTGATGAGTGATCTCGTGATATTGTCCCATACGTTTATCGAGGGAATACATAGAGATTATGAAATTTTTATATAAAATATTTTTTTATAATTAAAAGTAAATATATTTTCATTAATATATATCTATTTGTATTTAATTAAAAATACAGATTTAATAAATAGATTTAATTTATTTTATACTAGTGTTTTAAACGAAATGAAATTTATTTGATATATGCTTCAAACTATACAACAACACCACGTGCATCCATATCAACTAGTTTAGATTACTGGCCTATCGTCGCCACTCAATACTAATTACCTTCCCTGAGAATCTCAAAAGTTTCCGGAATCGACTGTGTACGGCGTCGCTTAAATGCGATGCGTTTACTCACTAAATCCGGAAAATGTTTACGGCACCGCCTTCACTCGCGTGGCATCCCGTAAAATGATTGGCAGTTCTACTGTACTGACTTCTTCCAAGCATGGGAATGCAGTGCAACGTGTCTGTTGTGGACATGCTTCAGAGTTGCTCTGATGAAATGAGTGCATCCGTCGATGATTGTGAAAACTAGGCGGCTAGGTTGCATCGTGGCGGACTGTCAAACACACCATTCTTGCGTGCCTGAACTTTGTTTCCCGCGAAGAGTCGACTTTAGTCGAACGTAATGACAATTTCCTCAAGCGTGCAACGAACTCATCCACGCGTCGCTCGTCTACGCTGTCCATGACGGTCAGGCACAGAATATACTGTACTGGATTGCTCGTAAGCTTTCTGCCGTGGTTGAGGAAAAGGAGGGAATCGAATTTTGGTCGGAGGAGTTAGTCTCATTCGACAATCGATTGAATACTATTCCAGTTCCCGGTGCATCTCACGAGGGCGTGAGACTCGTCTCTTGATCTGGGAGTCGCAAATCTTGACGACTTTGGAGCTAAGAACTGAGGCTGAGTTGTGGTCATCGTGTACCGTGAAAGATAAGAATGTTGTAAGAATGTAGAGTAGTAGAGTAGTATAATTTGGAAGATTTCTGTGATCTGGATCTGGTTTAATTACTCCGGAACGTGTTCCTAGGCGTTGAGGAACGAAAGTCCTAAGGAGATTGGATGGAAAGCACTAGAAGATCGAACTATGAAGGAGCTTAGTTTCAGAAGGTTCGTTTCCCGGCGTCTGTTCCTTCCCGTTGTACTCAAACACTAGTCCAGCTTTGCCTAGTTCAAATATACAAGGACACCTGCATGAGTGTGCACTCTTGAGTAATAGGCCGACTCGCTTTCAGTAACTTGTGGCGAGTGCAATCAGTTCAAAACTTTGCATTCATGGAACCGACGCAGACAACAGCCATTCTCTTTTCTTATTGATCCATTGACGGGCAGGCATTGTGAAAGGAATTTATAGTTCTGATCACTGATTTCTACGTCAGATCAAAGAAATTTGTCTGAGCTAAAAGCGAAATGTTCTGGCGGGTTTGGAAGCCTTACGTCATGTGACTAAGTGACGCGGACAAGAGGAGATCGTTATGTTTAATGGAAAAGTGCCTTCCACCAGGCATAACCAGCCGGTTGTTACCCGAGTTGCAGTCCGTGCAGACCGTCGTAATTTTTTAAGGCCAAAAGAGTTAAAGGCTCTGTACAGTCAGTACAATCAAATGTTGCTGTCCTAGCCAGCTCGGCCATCTACAAAATGGAGCAAGATGATTTGATGACACGTGTCGAGCTGCCCAGTTGGATACTGCACTTTGCATGCCAGAAGAATAAACCAGAAGATCTATTTCCCAACAATCCGACCAAATTTGGGTTATCCTGTGCTGTTAGCTGAGTCCAGGGTCTTCCTGCGACCTAGAGTTTCGACCTCTCTTTCTCGGTTTCCGACGTCTTCTAGCAGCTGCTGAAGCGACATTGACAGAACAGTGTAACTCAAAATTTGTTAAATGTGCTTGTAGATTGGAATTTCTCTTTCTACCGGAGATCCACCTGACAGTAGTTTTGGGAGAACTCTGTTTTAAGTCACTTTGGATACATGACAAGTGCTGAGGACGACAGCCTCACCTGAAAGACTGTTATTTTAGAGGAAAGAGCAAGAAATATGATCACCTTGTGGTACACGAATTCGTCCTGGACAGATTTGTGAAATGCAGATGAGAGTCTGAGATCGCGGTCGAGTTCTTACTGGGTGGATAAACATGGGTGTTCTGGATATGTGGCCTCTTGCACTGTGCGTGTTGCAGGTACTAATTTACTTCGTAGTGGCAATAATCCTGATCATTCTCAATGAGTATCCAAGACCGCAGCGTGAGGAAGAACATGAAGAAGTCGAGCAATACGCCGAAGAGGTGACTTCAAACACTGTGGTTCTACGACGAGAGACATGGGAGGCATGGGCGGGAAGAATGCACCCAGGCTGGTTACTTGCAGTTCGGATTTCGGGGTTTTTCTACCTGCTAGGATTACTCTTCATGGTATATTTCACCCGTCAGAATTGGGTTCAAGTTTATAAGTTCTACACCGAGTAAGCACTCTATCGCAAACGTGCAGGTCGTACAGGATTGCTCTCTGTTCAATTGTACAGAAGTAGCTAATAGTACTGTTGAGGAGAAGTAGACACATTACGGTTAAGAATTATGGCTGTGGTTTTTTCACTATGATGCAATTGATAGCTGGTGAAGACAAGTCAATTGGCCAGAAAACCGATTTCCTCAGTCATCGCAAAGAATTGATGATTTGATGGATGAATTGACTGATACCTCGGATGTTGCTTGCTCAGGTGGTCGCTTACGCTGCTGATCATATATTTTGGGGTGTGCAATTTCTTGTTCTTTCATTATCTCGGTCGAGGAATATATCTTACTACTATGGGATATGGTCCCCATTTCCTGACTCAGTCTTGCTCAGAAGTATCTGCCAGCTTGAAAGCGAACCACTTAGAATCAATTGATGCTGTGAGATTTTTTGCATTCTGCCAATTATCTGTATTTGCACTGACCGAGAGTGTTTTGATGTGTAATTCTAGCTGGCAAGTTACGTCAGTATAATCGAGATGGTTCATTCTTACAACAAAAAACACAGCGGGAATGGTTACTATTCTAGAAGGCATGAAGTGGAGGAAGGCTTGTTGGGTAAAGATGGAGATTCTGAAGATCAAAAATTTGACAAGAGACCCGGAGAAAAGGAGCTGGACCCCTACGCGAGCACCGAGAATCCCCAGGAGAAGGCTGGATACTTGGGATACTTATTACAAGGCTTATTTCAGGTTCACACCCTGAACTGCTTGCATTCTTGTTTCGAAGTTTGTCAGTTGATTAGCTTTCCTAGTTTTGTCAGTGCTAGGGGGCCCTGTGGTCCAGGAACCTCCTGTAAATCGGTGGGCCTGATCGAGTGAGTTCGTTCAGCTCGTGGTGTGTTGGAAATTGAGTATCATGGGCTGTCGCAGATATAATTCAATTCCTTTGGCGTGTACGGCTACGATCAAGTTTGTCATAGAGTGGAGTAGACACCGGAGGAATTGCTTGATATCTGACGTGTGTACTTATTTTCTCTTAGCTCTTATGATTAGGGCTTACGGTGAGGTTGCTCGATCGTGCACAAGAACCAAGTGGCAGCTATAAAACGTAGAAGGGATCTGAAAAAAGTTCGTTGCAAAGGATGAACTTTGACAGTATTGAGTTTTCGCAGACTGTTGCTCCAGCAGTGGTACTAACAGACGGAGTATATTGGACGTTTCTCTACCCGTTCTTCCCTGAAAACTTTCCGCACACTTGGGTGAGTTATATGGCTACTAAAACGCTCTTTGTCTCAGTTGTTGGAGAAGAGAATCTACCTAAAGTTAGGAAGATTTAAATTAGTTTTCCTGTATTTCTAGCTTTAGCTGAGACATATCAACTGTTCCCACGACATGATCTGACTGCCTTTGGTAATTTTGACAGTCGGAATGGAATCTGCATGCTGTAAACGCTGTTTTCCTCCTTGCTGAGCTGTTTCTTAATTCCATGGTATGCTGTCTTACCTCTCATACTACTTCAATTTGATGCCTCACATAATCAGACTTCAACCTTCCTTTAGACACCATCATCATAATTTCCCACGACCCAATGCTGCACTCATAGTGCATCGTTGAGTACATCTTTATGGATTTTGACTTCGTGCGTCCTTTGACAGAGGTATCCGTGGTTTCGGGGAGCATACTTCTTCCTGTACAGTTGCTTTTACACCTTCGTGCAGTGGGGTTTGGTTTACTTCTACCAGTGAGTACTCGTCAGTGGGATATTTGTTCATGAGCTATAGATCAGCTTTTGTACCTTTCATGATTATATTTAATAGAAAAGATTGAAACGAAGATAAAACATCCTCAGAACAGTAACAGAGTCCTAGGTAAACACAGGATTGACAGCTTGCTTATCCTGCAGCATACCTTGGGCATATCCATTCATGGCAGTGGGAGCTAACCTTGCTCCAGTTTGGTAAGTACCCTTCCCTCAATCACATAAACCTGATGCTACATCAATGGTCATATTGATACAGTAACATGTGTACAGAGTGCATTTTATAAAGTTTGATGCTTCTTGTAGGACGAAGAGGTGCATTGGACTTACTAATGTCAGCTAACGTCCTTGCAGGTATTTGGTTGTCGGGCTTCTGCACTTGACAGCATATGCCATCGTTACTTTTCTCGACAGAGCAAAACTGACGCTCCAAAACAGGGATATTGAAATCTCGGGAACATCCAGATTCTGGTCATGGACAAGATCGTGGTTACCGGGCCAATTATTGAGGCTATGATCTTAGGCTACGCCCGGAGGAAAATATGCTTGCAGAGGCGATTAACAACAATTTTGATGAAGTGAATGTCCCACCACCTTGGGCAAAGAATGGTTTTCTGGGCCTTTATTGGCGGCTCCCTTTAGTTGGGTTTAATAAAGATCTCTAATTTAGACGGGGCTTCCTCAGCTTGATTACATCAGATTCATCGACTATCAACAGTGCAGACATCTGGAGTGGTGGAGGACTTAGATTAGGATGGTTTGTAAACAAAATTATCTCAACTTGTTGTCTCATGTTGTATCTCTTGGTATAGCATTTGTGGTAGCTATGAGTTTTACGTCAATAATAGTTTCCCATGGGAAACTATTATGGGATAGTGCAAAAGATGCTTGCTATTTACTACACCAACCGATTGTTCTCCACTAAGTAAGATTACATATCCACTAGTTGATCTATTATTATAAGAATCATCTCTCCAACCAGCATTTGTGTATACTTTTAATTTACACACTTTTAAAGTAGGAGAAAGTGTACTCTAGGAGAATTTGTACTCTAAGAATGCATCTTGAATGCCTTTCAAATATTTGAACACTATCTTCAAACCCTTTCAATGTGTAGCATAAGCCTACTACTGTACCTCGCAAATGCTCATATTGCATCACATATATTAAGTCTTCTGCAAACCATGGCAAACACAAGAGAACTAAGAGCATTTTAACATAGAAATTAAGAGGTTTTGTCATGGTCTTTCACCTCTCCTTCCATGCTTATGCTGTGCTTCTATTCTAGATTTAGAGGTATAAAGATAAGTGTTGCCTTGGTCATCTGACACCTAATCGGTATTGCTTTCACGTAGTGTGGTTGATTAAGCTGAATCTAACTTTCTTTCCTATCGTTGGTCACCTTAATCCCACGAATAAGTGTCATTGGAAAAATATTAATCATTTCAAAGATAGAACATAGGAAAACTATCATCCCATTGGTAGATTCTATATTTCCTAATAACAATAGATCTCCAACAGATCGCCAACATATAAAGGGACGTAAACATTGTCCTTGTAGTAAACACTCATGTTTGGATTTGCTTGGTTGAAGGCACTCTTAGCTATGAATCTAGTTTTTCATACTAGGACGTAGATGCTCCCTTAAGGCCTTCTTAAGCAAGTACAATGTTATTTTTCCTTCAACATACCCATATGAAGCATTCATATAGATGGTTTCTTGTAGAGCTCCATTAAAAATGTTGTCTTTGAATCTAATTGCTCCACTTCCCATTCTTTATCTACAGCAAGTCCTAGAAGCATCCAAATAAATCCATACTTGGTTATAGATGCAAAGGTTCTATGTAATCAAAAAATGTTTTTTAATTGAATCCTTTTGTAATGAGTCTTGCTTTGTAGTTCAAGATGTTGTTCTAAGCTCTACAATTGACCCTAAATACCCATCTACAACCAATTGCTTTTCTACTTGGTGATAAATCAACTAGTACCTTTGTATTGGTGGTGTGAAGGGACTTCTTTTCTTTTGCTACACCAATTCCCATTGACTCCAAACTGGTCTAAGCATTGTTTGTTATGAGGTTTCAAGATAACCATCTATCTCACTAAAGTTATAAGTTTTATTTGATGTCACTTTTATCACTTGTGATTATTGCTCAAAGGGAAAGCTGAATCTATCAATAGACTTTCTCACAGTAACAATATGGAGTTAGTCGAGCTTACGAAGTAGCACATAAGACAAATTAGCCTAGAATATTCTGGAAGTATCTAGGAAGCTTCTAGGGAAACTTCCCGGTTAACTTAGCTTGCACCTTAAGTAAGTAGCTTCTAGAAGGAAGCTTCTAGAAGCTTCCAACTAGCTTAGCTTGCACGCCAAATAGGCGGCTTCTAGAAGGAATCTTCTTGAGAAGCTTCCTAGCTAACTTGGCTTGCACTCTAAGAAAGCGGCTTGAGGAAGCTTCTTGAGAAGCTTTTCAAGGGCCTTGTATGCTACCTATAAATACCAAAGCCAAAGCTCATGTTAGGCATTTGGAGTTTTCACTCATTCTAGTGTCCCAATGTGAGTTTCCATTCTCCTATTTCTCTCCTCGGATTCGGTCTTTTACATTGGTATCAGAGCAGGAATAGGATGGATGGAATTTATGGACCACCAAACCATTGGGATTTTTGCGTCTAAATATTACCCAAGCATCATTTTACACAATTCATCACCTCGCACTTTGGACAAGATTTTTTGCATATGATCACCATATCTGAGGAACCCTTGGTGCTTCCGGTTGTAACTTATGGAGAACAGTGGACGTGCTATTTTGATGTGTTAATAATTAGATAGATTGGGAGTGGTGTGATAGAGGAGCATCCATGGCCGCAATACTTGATGTTATCCTTGCTATGCAACAACAAATCGAGCACCTTACTTGATTGTTGGATGAATGAGATCTTCGACAACAAGAGCAGGTGGAGAGAGTACCAATTCGAGAAGGAGAAGATCGGATCAGATTCCCTAAACCCAAGGTATTTGAAGGCAAGAATCTCCCGGGTGTAGTGGAGAATTTTGTGTTTGATTGTGAACGTTATTTTGAAGCTACCAATCTACAAGATGAGCGAAAACAGATTCTCTTGGCTTCTAGCCAATTGGATGGAGTAGCAAAGCTATGGTAGAGATTTCGAGTGGAGCAAGCCGAACGACAAATGGTTGCACCGATCTTGACATGGGCAAAATTCAAGAGCGCAATAATCAGTCGGTTCCTAGCTATAAATGCCACACGAGCTGCACGGGATAAGTTGGCAGAGTTGAAACAGATTGGCTATGTAAGAAGTTACATCACGTAGTTCCAAAACACCATCATGCAAATTCCAGATATTTTGGAAGGTGAAGCTCTGGATCAATTTGTGAGGGGCTTGAAGGCAAGAACCAAATTAGAGGTAACCATGCAAGAGCCACAACACTTGGAGGAAGCTATGCGGTTGGCCGAATGTTTTGATTCCTTGGTGGCAACAACTTGGTCTCGACCTCGACCCCCACAAAGCCTGCAAATACACTACACACAAGTAGAGGAGCCAGCACCAATGGAGATTGATGCAATTCAACAAAGACCACTGGGCATGGCAGACAGGGAGAAACTACGACAAAATGGTGGTTGTTTTTATTGTTGCCAGTTGCTCAATGTCCACTTAAGAATGAACGACCTCGACAAGTTGCCCAAGTGGAGGTTGTGGAGCGGAATGATCGAGGAAACGAGGAATCCCAATAGGAGATTTCGAGCCGCCTACTGGGAGCTTGATTAGTTCCAATGGGATTGAAGGCTCGGCTTATGCAAGTCTGCTTCACTTGCAAGGTATGATATCTAATAGGGGTTGTAGGATTTTGGTTGATTCTGGAAGTTCAAAGAATTGCATGTCTATGCAAGTAGCAAAGGAATTGGGTATTCCTATCAAGCCAGTGATTGGAAGTAGTTTGATGATGGCGGATGGTAGAAAGGGTTTTGCATTCCGCACCTCGCATCCTTTTACCTTCAAGATTGGGAAGGAGTATTTGGAGTGTATGAGGTTTGTAGAGGCACCTCTACACTATGATATCATTCTGGGTCTACCTTGGCTTGAATGTCATAAGGTTCAATTTGATTGGACCCGATGCCAAATTCAAGTACAACACCAAGGTAGGAATTTCCGATTAGGTTGTCTGGCACCTCTGAGTAAGACACCTATGAATAGTCAGTCCCACGATGGGAAGTTGGTCGAGAAGGTAGCCATAAAGCAAATCTGGAATGGAGATGAGTCCCAGGATGGGAAGTTTACCAGGAATGCAACCATGGAGCAAGCTTGGAAGAGAGATGAGTCCCTAGAAGGGAAGTTTGTTAAGGAAGCCGCCATAGAGCAAGCTTTGGAGGAAGATAAGTATGTATTTGCGGTGTGGATCAAACCGATTGCACAAGATTAATCTGAGGAAGGCCAAGTGCCGCATCAAGCGATGGTTGATTGGATAGTTCAGGAGTTTGCAGATGTGTTTCCGAATGATCTGCCAAAGGGATTACACTCCGATCAAGGTATGTCCTTCAAGATCAAGTTATTGCCAAGGAGTACTCCAGTGAGTAGAACAACCTATCGGCTCTCACCAAAGGAGTTGGAGGAGTTGCAAACACTTACAGAGTTGTTAGAGAAGGATTTCATACGACATAGTACCTCTCCTTGGGGAGCACCGATTCTATTTGTTCCAAAGAAGGATGGAGGACTTCATTTCTGTATTGATTACCGTGGGCTCAATAAGCAAACAATGAAGAATGCATATCCCTTGCCTCGGATTGATGACTTACTTGATCAACTAAGTGGAGCACGTTACTTTTCCAAGTTGGATCTTCGTATCGGCTATTGGCAAATTCTGATTGATAGAGAGGATGTGCAAAAGACTGCCTTTCGCACAAGGTATGGACATTTTGAGTGGAGAGTTCTACCTTCCAAACTCACTAATGCTCCAGCAGTCTTCATGGATCAGATGCATCGGGTGTTGGATGGACTATTGGATCGGTCAGTGGTGGTGTTCTTGGATGATATCTTAATCTATAGCAAGATAGAGGCAGAACACGTGAATCATGTGCGAGAAGTCCTAAGACGACTACGACAATGGAAATTTTATTGCAAGAAGTCAAAGTGTGCTTTTGGCAGAAGGAGGTTACCTTCTTGGGTCATAAGATCTCATCAGAGGGGATCAAGATGGAGGAAGAGAAGATCAAGGCCATTACTGATTGGCTTACCCCAAAGGATGCTATAGAAGTACGGGCATTCAATGGATTGGCCAATTTTTACCGGTGGTTCATCCACTATTATGCTCATGTGGCTGCACCATTGACTGACCTCTTGGGAAAGAACTCAAGCTTCCAATGGAACACCAAACATGAAGAAGCATTCCAGAAGTTGAAACATATGGTGTCTTCAAGACCCATTCTTCAACCATATGATCCTCAACTACCTTGTGTGGTTGATTTTGATGCTTCTAACTTTGCAATTGGAGCTGTGTTGCAACAAGAATTTCCGGATGGACTACACCCCATTGCCTTTGTGTCCCGTCGACTAAATACAGCTGAGAGAAATTACTCTGCTTGAGATCCGGAACAACTTGCAATGGTATATGCCACCAAGGTATGGAGGCATTATCTCTTGGGGAAACAAGTGATCATGCAAACTGATCATAAGCCATTGTTGCAGACCTTACACCTGGAGCACATGAAGAGTCGACATCATCGATCGGAAGAGCAACTTCAACTGTTCAACATCAAACTTGAGTACAAACCAAGTTGGTTCCATGTCATCCCTGATGCTCTATCACAACGACCTGATTTGAAGTCCCTTCCTCTCATCGCGGTAACAATTATGACGGTGTCAATTGACCCCACGATCCATAACGCGTTTTGGTTAGCTCTACAACAAGATCCCTTCTTCCAAATGGTACATGGTCGTCTAACAATAGGTGACAAGGAGTACAACACCTTCTCCTTCAAGGAAGGCCTTCTATTCCATGCGGACCAGATCTATGTTCCAGCCAAAGGTGATCTTCGACTTGTGCGCCTTCAAGAAGCCCATGATTTACCCATCGCTGGTCACATGGGTGTGGACAAGACCTTGGGTACCCTCCAACGTCAATGGTGGTGGCCCAACATGACACAAGATGTTTGAGAATTTGTCAAATTGTGTGAGAGCTGCCAACGTAACAAGGCAAGTAACAAGAAGCCAAGTGGACTCCTTCAACCACTCGCCATTCCATCCGCTCGCTGGGAGCATGTGAGCTTAGATCTCATCACATCCTTGCCAAAGACAAAACAAGGACACATCGCAATCGTGGTGTTTGTGGATAAGCTTAGTAAGAAAATCCACTTGGCACCAACCTATGATATCGTAGGTGCTCCAACCTTAGCGCAAATCTACTTCAACAATGTCTTCAAGCATCATGGGATGCCACGTGTACTCATCTCTGACCGTAATCCTCGATTTACCGGGAAGTTTTGGCAAGCACTCTTCCAAATACTCGGCACCAAGCTTGCTTTGTCCACGGCCTATCATCCTCAAACTGATGGACAAACTGAACGTGCAAATTGTACATTGGAGGATATGTTGCGGGCCTTTGTCAATGTCCACCATACCAATTGGGATGAATGTCTTGTAGCTACAGAATTTGCCTACAACAATTCCAAACAGGCAAGCATCGGATTTTCTCCCTTCTTTCTCAATTTTGGCCAAGATCCGCTTGTTCCAGATTCTCTTCTTGCTCCCCCTCCATCTCAGGTTCCTCATACTTCCACATTCTTGACCATTATATCCCAATCGCTCCAACAAGCCAAGTCTCACCTCCTTGTTGCTCAGAATCGCCAAAAACAATATACGGACCACCATCGTCGTGATCTCACCTTTGAAGTTGGTGATAAAGTCATGCTATCCTCCAATAACCTCCCTCTCCCACTTGATACCCAAGTTTGTAAACTTGCCCCTAATTGGATAGGACCCTTTGATATCACCCAAATTGTCTCTCCTATTGCTTATCGACTTGCCTTACCTTGTCACATGCGTATCTATCCTGTCTTTCATGTTTCCAAGTTGAAACCCTTTGTTCCTAACCCCTCTTCCTTTTCCTCTTGAGTCCAATGTCCCCCTCTTCCTGTCCCTATCAATGATCATGAAGAGTATGAAGTTGATCGTATCCTTGCACGTTGCCATATCCAACGAGGCCGTCGCTAACATACGGAGTACAAGGTCCTTTGAAAAGGGTATCCCCTTCATGATGCCACCTGAGAGCCTCTTTCTCACCTCCAAAATGCACAAACGGCCATCCAGGAATTCGAAGCTTCACTGGCAACGAGGACGTCACCAACTAGCGGCGTAGAAATATGTAACAATATGGAGTTAGTCGGGCTTACGAAGTAGCACATAAGACAAAGTAGCCTAGAATATTCCAGAAGTATCTAGGAAGCTTTTGGGGAAGCTTTTGGGGAAGCTTCCCGGTTAACTTAACTTGCACCTTAAGTAAGTAGCGTCTAGAAAGAAGCTTCTAACTAGCTTAGCTTGCACGCCAAGTAGGCGGCTTCTAGAAGGAAGCTTCTTGAGAAGCTTCCTAGTTAACTTGGCTTGCACTCTAAGAAAGCGGCTTGAGGAAGCTTCTTGAGAAGCTTCTCAAGGGCCTTGTATGCTACCTATAAATACCAAAGCCAAAGCTCATGCTAGGCATTTGGAGTTTTCCCTCATTCAAGTGTCCCAATGTGAGTTTCCATTCTCCTATTTCTCTCCACGGATTCGGTCTTTTACACTCACTATCTTTGATCATGGACCTTCACTAAGAAGTTTCATGCCATCTCTTGAACTCTTTGGAATTTCACTCAAAGATTCTACACCTAAGGTTACCTTTTGAGGGTATTTTTCTCTTTATTTAGCATAAGTATAAAAAACCACTAACTGCTTCAAGCACCTCACACATACCTTCAAAGTCTCTTTATATTAAATGGCTCTTCAAGTTCAACTAAGGATTGCTCTTTTGATGATTGATTTAAAGAACTGACCTCATAACTTGGAAAGATAGATTGATCAAGTTGATTAGTTAGCTCTAACACTTCATCCTCTTTTTCTCCCCAAGTCATCAACTCATTGAAGAGAATATCCCAACTTCTAATAAGAACGCGTCCAATCTTAGGATTTAAAAGAAAGTGCCTTTTCAAACCCTCTTCATAAGCTACAAGAATCATCCTTGCTACTTTCTTGGTGAACTTTCTCCATTGCTCCTTAACAGTATAAGCATAGGAAAGACAAATAAAGTATTCCAATATAGACCAAAATGTGATATATTAGTAAGAAATAGGTCGTTCACATGGAAATGAAGTTAAAAAATGGCTAGATTTGAAGAAAAGTGTCATAAATTGTAGTTCTTTCTTGTTACTTATTTAGCCTCTTTGAAAAGAATTTCTCTCAAAAGAGGTAATGACACAACAGAGATACACTACAAAAAAATAAACAACAACCAAAAGATCACATTTACTAAGGATAAGTTCCAATTATAACCTAAAAGTGATTACCCAACCTACTATGAAGAGGATACTTAACTATAAAGATTCCTACTCTAAGACCACATTCTAATCTTCACAAAAGGTATAACTCCATTGTATCTTTTGGGACCTTTTTAGATGCATTAGTGACTATTCTTTGTCTTTGGTTTTGTTGAATATTGTCAACACAATAGTTCTCTCCCAAAATCCATCAAGGGCATTGCTTCTTTGGAACTACCAAGGATTACATCCCCTAGCCTCAAGTACTACTAGTGTGTGTGTATGTGATCACACACACTCAATCACTCAAGTTCTCACTACAAAGATTCTTTACAATTACTCAACAAAGATATGACTCCAATACTTGGAATTAAGCAAAGCAACAAAGAGATTTTTTCTTTTTCACTTTATTTGTACTTGATTGATTGAATGAATATTTATACATGCCTTGCAACCTTGAATAGTATCTCCTACTTGGAAGCTAGGAAATCTAAAAATTGAGGAAGTGCAAAGATCTATCAAGATTGCACTTGCTTGTATCTAACTTTGTACATTGGATATTTTATTATCTTGCCTTATCTTATCCTACTGGCCTATACACTGCTAATTGTGATTCATATATCTTGGGGAATATACTAATTCTTCCTTAAAGAAATCTCCTACTTTGTAGTCTTTGGGCTTCTTTTTATGTCAAAGATCATAACTACATAGAACCTTCAACTAAGAGAACCTATTTAGTGAAGGATCTTTGGCAATAAAATTGTTGCAAAGAGCTACCTTTGCCTCTAACTATTATAAAGAGAAGTTCAATTATCTCCTTATAATCTATTATTTCTAAGAGAAAAGTACCTCAAGATTCATTGAATTTCCTATTACAATGCTCCTTAGGATCTCATACTAATCTTTCTATACCTCTATCTTCTATGGTCTTTTCACTTAAGTTCTTGATTTGCAACT
The DNA here is from genome assembly GCA_948567375.1 of Lunularia cruciata. Lineage (NCBI taxonomy): Eukaryota > Viridiplantae > Streptophyta > Marchantiopsida > Lunulariales > Lunulariaceae > Lunularia > Lunularia cruciata. The sequence goes on along the minus strand of OX419757.1, from coordinate 50,587,537 downwards.
TCATTTTATGTAGCTTTGTCTTTGTGATTCTTCCTTAGGATGCCTCTTTTGCAATTTTTATGAGCTCATGTAATACTATTAGCTAGACAAATTATCTAGAATTGTTGCTATGTTAAGGGAAATATGGAGTACTAAACATTACCAAGCCAATTGGCTTGGTAATATATTTAGAGATGTTATATATGATAGTCTAAGTAGATTAGATAGAGGTGTAACTAGAAGAGTATTTCCACTAATAAAGAAAATTTTTTGGAGGCCCAAACAAATGAATTAGGCCTCAAAAAATAAGATTATTTCCCTTTAAGGTTCAAGGTGTTTCCTTCTCACCTTCTTGTTTGTCTCATCAAGAGCTTTACAACGGTACCTCACCCATGCTATTTTGAGCTTTATATATGAAAATTCCCTAAAGATTCACTTTGGTCAAACTTGTTTGACCAACCAAATAGGACAAAGATAGACATGTCACTAATCCATACAACTAATCTAAGGGTGGAGCTTTCTAATATGTCACCAATCTATATATATGATCCAATTGTGTTGGTCCCTTTGAGTGGATCCTCTTTGCTATATAATCAAGACAAGGTGCTTGCAACAATATGAAATTTAAAAATGAAGTTAGTATGGCTAAGGAAGTAGAAAATAAGACAAATTAGCCTAGAATATTCCAAAAGTATCTATAAAGCTTCTTGGAAAGCTTCTCGGCTAGCTTAGCTTACACCCCAAGTAGCTAGTTTCTAAAAGGAAGCTTCGAGAAGCTTCAAACTAGCTTAGCTTGCATGCCAAGTAAGCGACTTCTAGAAGGAAGCTTCTTGAGAAGCTTCCTTATTAACTTGGCTTGCACTCCAAGAAATCAGCTCCAGGAAGCTACTTGAGAAGCTTGTGACAACCCAAGAAATATCACTTTTGCGGTAATTAGGTAAGTATAGTTTGTTCCCGCAGAGATACAAATAAAAAATGATCAAATACAAAGACAAATGGTAACGAGTAGTTCTTCTTGGTTGCATCTTTAGTCTCTCAGGTAGAAACCACACCCAGAAGAGAGTAACAAGCACCAATTTGCAAGCTTGTCACAAATTAACACTCACTAATCACAATTCATTCAAATCTTTCCAAACAAACTTGATTGTGATGATTCATATCCTCCCAAAAATGGCTACTTCACTACAAAACACCTTTGCCTCAAAATTATGTACTACCCCTCCACTGAAGGCACAACTTCCTTGATCAAAATTGCTTCACATCAACCTTGCATTGCACTCACAAATGCAAAATACTACCAACACTACAATTCTTCTTAGATCTGTCAAAACATTACTCCAATTGCACTTCACTTAGGATCAAAGATACAAAATGAAGATCAAGGCTATGAAATCCAACACCTAGCAAGCACACTAACTTGCACTTTGAAATTCTCCACACACTCACAAACAAAATCACAAGATTGATACTCCAAATTAAGCTCAAGCAACGGGCATTGAAATCAACACTTCACTTTATCTATCTTCAAAAATTATGAATATTGAACAACATAACACTACAAATGCCTCCTTTAAATAGTTAAGCAATTGATAGTTACTAACAACTGTACCATTCTACAACAAACCTATAGATCCAAAAGGACAATGCACCTCTTCATATCTACCTCTTCAAATCTCAATTTGTTCCTACTCCAAATCCAATGTCAACCTCTTCTTTGGCTTCCAAACCCAAAGATCCTCCTATCACTTCTCCTTTTTTGGGTCTATCTGATTCTACTAATTCCTTTTCTATCTCTACCACTTCTTCACTCTGAAATACAATTGCATTGGTGTGTAACTTATCTAACTCTTTATCTCCCGACCCACTCTTCTCTAATGTCTCAGGTAATTGATCTAAAGACACTATACTCCTACTTCTGCAACTTTGGACTTCTTATCTTCCTTCACACTACTCCAAAGCCTTTCTAACTCTAAATTCAATAAGTCTAATCTGAGACTTACATTGTCTCCTATCTCAATGATCTTCCTATCTACTCACTCCCTCAAACAAATCAACAAAGTATTCATTCATGCACAAGCAATTTCAATTTGTGCAGTCTCGCTTCCTCCAATCTCCCTTTAGACTCCATGCTCAACACTGCATGTAATCTCCCAACAATTTCCCCTATTGACTTTGATGCATACCCCCAAGATTTTTTCTACCTTCAACTCCTCTCTGTACATCTTTAACTCATCTTTGTACTCAACAACAAGCATCTTCTTCTTCTCTGCATATTGAGCACTTTGCATCTCAGCACTCTGACCAAGCTGCACAATATTTCCTCTTCTTGGTGTCGGATTGCCAACTCCCTCTACCATGCTTGATCCTTCCTTGCCGCACTCTTCTTTAGGCTCTCTAACTTCTGCTCCATCATAGCCGCCATCGCCTTCACATGAATACTTTCAATGCAAATTTCACTGACCTCTTCTTTCATCTTTGCCAGCACCGCCATCTGCTCTTTCAACTCTTTGGCTTGACTTTGCATTTCCCTTCCATGCTTCTCAAAACTCTCTTGCAAGTTCTTGAAAATCTTCTTCTTCAAGACTGCATCCACTCAAAGTTCCTGAGCTTCTCCTTCTCTTCAAGTTACACTCTCTTTCAATGTCTTTACTTCATGCAACAGATACTTCACCACCTACAACTCATTCTTCATCCTCCCTTTAATTGTGTTGTATCATCTTCTTTTATGCCTTTAGCAGCTCCAACAATGGATTCACAATTCACCCCATCACCCTATCAAAGTTGTCTTCATCTTTGACTCCATCTTTGTATTTTTCTTCTTCCGCCAAAGCCTTCCCCAAAGTCTTGATCTTCATACCTTCAGCAACAATGCCTCTAAGCTTACTTCTTCCTTACAAACTAAGCTCGGACCTACAAGTTCAGTTGTCACCAACCTCTTGGCTCTTCCTCTCTTCCGGTTTTCCTTCATTGGTGCTTCATCCATTTCCTCCATGGGCAACTCCAAGCAAGGGCCATATCCTTCCTTGATACAGTCAATTGCCGCAAAGAATGCCTCATCTTCTTCCGATTCAATTTTTTGATGGACTTCCTCTTTGCCTTCACTCTCACTTTTGGATTTTCTCACTCTATAATGTGAGTTCCGCTTCTTTGGAGTCTCTTTCTCTGGACTTTGTTTCTCCTTTAGACTCTGTCTCCAAAGTCTCCTCTTTCACCACCTTCTTACCTCACAAATTGAGTGTTTGGGTCTTTTTTTGTGGCTGGAGTAATGAAACTTCTTTGGGTTTAGTCTACTTCTTTGTCTTTGGACTTCTTCCTTCCACCATCTCCCTCTATCTTGTTCTAATGAAGTGATCATTGCTGGCTTGTAATTGTAACATATTTTGCTGCTCTTCTTCATCCGCTTCTTGTCAAAGATCAGGATGGAAGTGTGACACCATGCACTACCTCTCCTCCATTGTCAGAAAATTTAATCCGAAGTAGAAGTGTGCTGCAAATGGTGCAAAGTAATGTGGAGGAAAATTGATTCTCCAATTGACAATCATTAGCCTTGTTTGTTGGTGGAAACACTTTGCCCAATTCACCTTCACTCTTGCAAACATCTAGTGGAAGAAGACTGCCTACTCCATGTTCACGTATGTTGTTCTCTTGGGCTTGAACATGCCCATGATTGCTCCCATAATGCTATGCTTGATCAGATCCCAATAGGACTCCACTTTGTAGCCATTGTTGGTCCACAAAGCATAGAATGAGTTTTTGATTTCTGTGGTCTCCTCTATAGCATCACACTTTTGATAGAAGGTACCCCAATTGCCTCTCCTGCTTCCTTCCCCAATACTAATCTCCAATCCGACTTTGTCCATTGAGCCAGATTTTCTCTCTTCCCCTTGAATTTGAGGCCTTCCTCACAATTAGTGGCAGCTATCTCTGCCATGGCACCTGGAAAACAAAAATTCCAATTCCATGCCAGGAATGTAACCCAAAGTCTATTCAAGACCTCGATCCTAGCTATGACATCTAATCTCCAAATTGCAAAACTCCTTACTGTGAGTCCATTCTTAGTATTCTTAGCCATGATTTGGCACTAGTTCTTTGGCACTGGAAGACGATCCCGTCTCGTGGACATGACACTCTTATCCATTCTAGACTTTGGAAATTTCACTCTCAATTGGCTTCTTGACATGCATTACTGCAAGATGACTACTCGAAGGAACAAGATATCTACTTGACATATTCAATTTCCTCCTATGTAATTGCAATTTTATAATACCCCACAGTGCAATCATTATTTAGTCAATTCTTCAATTGACTCCCACTTCTTCTACGTGTTGGTTGCCTCAGCCGTTTCTTGAAGTGTACTTTCTTGCTTGGCTTGACATATAGAGAGGTTGTTACATCATCTTTGTATTGGCCTTCACTTCCTTGTCCAAAGATGCTCTTCTTTGGATTTGTTTCTTTGTAACCCAGTCCAAGTACTTCCAGTTCCCAACCAAGGTCGACTTCTTTGGGTTTACTCCAAAGAAGTCAAAGTGTGCCTTTTGGCAAAAGGAAGTCACCTTCTTGGGTCACCAGATCTCATTGAAAGGGATCAGGATGGAAGAGGAGAAAATCAAGGCCATTACTAATTGGCCTAATCCAAAGGATGCTACAAAAGTATGGGCATTTAATGGATTGATCAGCTTTACCAACGGTTCATCTATTATTATGCTCATGTGGCTGCACCACTGACTTACCTCTTGGGGAAGAATTCTAGCTTCTAGTGGACCACCAAGCATGAAGAAGCATTCCAAAAGCTTAAACATATGGTGTCTTCAAGATCCATCCTTCAACCATATGATTCTCAACTACCTTGTGTGGTTGATTTTGATGCTTCTAACTTTGCAATTGGAGCAATGTTGCAACAAGAATTTCCAAATGGACATCCCATTGCCTTTGTGTCTTGCTCACTAAATACAATTGAAAGAAATTACTCTACTTGAGATCAAGAACAACTTGCAATGGTATATACCACCAAGGTATGGAGGCATTATCTCTTGGAGAAACAAGTGATCATGCAAACTGATCACAAACCATTGTTGTAGACCTTACAGTTGGAACACATGAAGAGTTGACATCATCAATAGAAAGAGCAACAATAATTGTTTGACATCAAACTTAAGTGCAAACCAGGTTGGTTCCATGTCATCCTTGATGCTCTATCATGACAACCTAATTTGAAGTGTCTTCCTCTCATCATGGCAACAATTACAATGGTGTCAATTGACTCCAAGGTCCAAAACAAGTTTTGGTCAACTTTACAACAAGATCTCTTCTTCCAAATGGTACATGGGCATCTTACAACATGCAACAAGGAGTACAACATCTTCTCCTTCAAGGAAAGCCTTCTATTCTATGAGGACCGGATTGATGTTCTAGCCAAAGGTGATCTCTGACTTGTGCGCCTTCAAGAGGCCCATGATTTACCAATAGTTGGTCATATGGGTGTGGACAAGACCTTGGGTACACTCCAACACCAATAGTGGTGGCCCAACATGACACAAGATGTTCAAGAGTTTATCAAATCATGTGAGAGCTACCAATGTAACAAGGCCAGCAACTAGAAACCAAGTGGACTCCTTCAACCACTCCCCATTCCATCTGCTCGATGGGAACACGAGAGCTTGGATCTCATCACATCCTTGCCCAAGACAAAGCAAGGACACACAACAATTGTAGATAATCTTAGTAAGAAAATCCACTTTTCACCAACCTTTGATACCATGGATGCTCCAAACTTAGCACAAATCTACTTCAACAATGTCTTCAAGCATCATGGGATGCCATGTGTACTCATCTCCGACCATGATCCTTGATTCACCGAGAAGTTTTGGCAAGCACTCTTCTAAATACTCTGCACCAAGCTTGCTTTATCTACGGCCTATCATCCTCAAACTGATAGACAAACCAAACGTGCAAATTGTATCTTAGAGGATATGTTGCATGCCTTCATCAATGTCCACCATACCAACTAGGATGAATATCTTGTAGTTGCAAAATTTGCCTACAATAATTCCAAAGAGACAAGCACAAAATTTTCTCCTTTCTTTCTCAATTTTGGCCAAGATCAACTTGTTCCAAATTCTCTTCTTGCTCCTCCTCTATCTTAGGTCCCTCATACTTCAACCTTCTTGACCACCATATCTCAATCCCTCCAACAAGCCAAACCTCACCTCCTTGTTGCTTTGAATTGTCATAAATAATATGGGGACTACCATCCTTGTGATCTCACCTTTGAAGTCCGTAATAAAGTCATGTTATCCTCTAGTAACCAACCCTTCCCACTTGATACCCAAGTTTGTAAACTTGCCCCTAATTGGATAGGACCCTTTGATGTCACCCAAATTGTCTCTCCTCTTGCTTATCGACTTGCCTTGCCTTGTCATATGCACATCCATCCTGTCGTTCATGTTTCCAAATTGAAACCTTTCGTTCCTCACCCCTCTTCCTTTTCCTCTCAAATCCAACCTCTCCCTCCTCCTATCCCTATCAATGATCATGAGGAGTACAAAGTTGATTGTATTCTTACACATCACCACATTCAACAAGGCCATCAACAACATACAGAGTACAGGTCCTTTGGAAAGGGTATCCCCTTCATGATGTCACAAGGGAACCTCTTTCTCATCTCTAGAATGCACAATTGGCTATCCAGGAGTTCAAAGCTTCACTAGCAACAAAGACGTCACCAACTAATGGTAGGGGAATATGTAACTATATGGAATTTAGCAATGAAGTTAGTATGGCTAATGAAGTAGCAAATAAGACAAATTAGCATAAAATATTCCAAAAGTATCTAGAAAGCTTCTTGGGAAGCTTTCTAGATACTTGTGGAGGAAGGGGCCATATCCAAAGGAATTGCCCAAATTCCACTTACCATGGAGGAAGGGTTATGAGGGAGCCAATAGAGGGAAAGAAGGAGGTCGTGAAACCCAAGTGGCTCCTAATCTAAACAAAGGTAAGGGGATAACATCTATAGATGTGGTTGAGAGCAAGTATGAGAAGGGAGAGTGTTCAAACTCCAAGAGCCTTAATTTGGAGCTTTTGGCACAAGAGAAGAAGAGAGTTCATTTTGCAAAGGATGTGCACTCTTCTCAAGGATTTACTCCTAGCCAAGATACTCCTATGCCTACTAGGAGCACTTGCACAAGCACTTCAACACCATCAACAACAAAGACTCCAAGGAAGAAGTTGGAGATGGAGGACTTCTTGATCTCAAAGCAACAATGGAACTAAAATGTCTTAGAGGATGTTGGTAGTCACAAGGCTACCATCACAATGGGCTAATTGATTGCTTTGAATCCTACTTTGAGAAAGGAGCTTAGAGGTAGTTTGAGTTCTACAAGGAGCAAGAGGAAGAAGAAGGAAAAAGTTACAGTATCAATGGGGGTGGTGGATGCTAAACCAACACCATAGGAGGCTTGTGAATATGCCTCCAAGATTGATGTGAGAGTAAATAGTCACAACATCAAGGATGCATTGGTTGATGGAGGATTAGTAGTGAATGCCATGTCAAAAAGGTCGATGGAGAAGTTGGATATGATACCTCACGACCTTCAAAACTTGTGGTGAGCATGGCAAACAAGCAACAGTTCAACCAGTAGGGGTGATGGATAAAGTGGTAGTTTCAATTATGGGAGTTCAAAATCTCATGACTTTCCAAGTCTTGAAGGATTCAAGCTATGACTTACTTCTTGGGAGTCCATGGTTGAGAGCAGCACACTTAACTGATTGATGTCACAAAGGGTACCTAAGGATTGAGCCATCAAACCATAGAGTAATAATAGAGTAACAGTTCCTATGACTAACACCACCAACACTTCACATTCAGATACACCATCTTCTGATTCTTGGGAATCAGATTTTGAAGAAGGAGTTTTAGGTGTAGACACAAGCATGGAAGAGGAGACTACCATAGAGGAGAATGAATATGAATCTGATTTAGATGTGTATCCCTTGTGTGCTATGGATTTTGCACCTAAGCCAAAGGTTTTTAAGGATCCAAATAAACCACCATTGACACTTGAGGAGGTAGAGAGAAGGTTAGCTACCCTCAAGTATGACCTAAATATTACCAAGGAAGAGAAGGTAAGATTTGAGGAGATTTTTTGCAAGTTCATCCATGTGTTTGCTTTTAGTTATAGGCATTTGAAGGAAGTCACCTTGGAGGAGCACAAGATAGAGGTGGAGTCACATGCAAGACCAATCCGCCAAAAGCAACGTCGCATTAGCCCACCAATATCTTTGGTTGTGAAGGAGGAGATTGATAAGCTCAAGGAGGCTGGATTTATCTTTGAGGTGGAGAATTCAGAATGGGTGTCTCTAATTGTGATTGTGAAGAAAAAATATGGCAAGATTTAAGTATGTGTGGATTACCAGAAGCTCAATGCTGTTACCAAGAAGGACTACTACCCATTACCATTCATTGATGAGATCTTGGAGGAGGTTGTAGGTCATGAGAGGCATAGTTTTGGAGACGGTTACAGTGGATATAACCAAATCAAGATTGCACCAAAGCATCAACAACTCACCACATTCACCACACCTTGGGGAAATTATGCTTTCAAGGTCATGCCTTTTGGTCTTTGCACTGCTCCAGCTACATTCCAATGGTTCATGACCAAGGTATTTGAACCCTTTATTGGAAAATCTGTGAGAGACTTCATTGATGACTTTTGTGTCTATGGGAGCAAGGAAGAGCACTTTGAGCACCTAATCTAGGTCTTGCAATGCTTGGATGAGGCAAATGCATCACTCAACCCATAGAACTGCATTTTTGAATGTGAAGAAGGTCTACTTTTGGGGCACATCATCTCCAAGAATGGAATAGCAGTTGATCCTAAGAAGGTGAGGAAAATATTTGACCTTCCATTCCCTTCAAGCTTGACAAAGTTATGCCAATTCTTGGGGATGGTTGGGTACTATAGAAAGTTCATCTTCTCATTTTCCAACAAGGCTTATGCATTGGCCATCTACATGAAGAAGAGTGTAGATTATATGGTGATTTTAGAAGACAAGGAGGCTCTCAAAGCTTTTGAGGAGCTCAAGAAATCCATTGTTGTAGCTCCAATTCTTGCTAAACCTGATTGGAGTAAGCCTTTCATCCTCTACACTGATGCTTCTAATGTAGCTATAGGATGCACTCTTAGTCAATTAGAACAAGATGGGCATGATCGTCCAATAGCTTATGCTAGTAGGTAGATGGTTTCAGTAGAGAAGAACGACTCTATCACAAAGAGAGAAGAGTTGGCTGTGATCTTTGGTCTCAAGAAGTTTAGACACTACTTGATTGGAGGGAAAGCCACCATTGTCACAAATCACAAGGCTTTGAAGTACATCTTCAACAAGCCTAATGTGGAAGGGGGACTAGCAAGGTAAATGATACTCTTGTTTGAGTATGACTACACCATTGAGGATAGGCCAGGGAAGAAATATGCAAATGTTGATTGTTATCTAGGACCTATGATCATGATGGAGATGAGCCAGTGGATGATTCCTTCCTGGATGAGGAGCTCATGATAATTTCAATCACTCAAGAGGTTCCAATGGAGTACAAGGAGATTGTGGATTTTGTGGCAAGAGGTAACTATCCAAAAGGGATGCATGCTAGGGAGAGGAAGGCCCTTGTAGCAAGATCTAGACCTTACACAATCGTGTAGGAAATTCTTTTTCACCAAGGAGCAAATGGTCTACTCCAAAGAGAAATGCGTAAGGAAGTGTCTATCCTACTTATAAAGAAGTTTCATGAAGGTTTAGTGTGTGGAGGACACTTTGTAGGAAAGGTGACTGCTTTCAAGATTCTAGATGCAGGTTACCATTGGAGAGGGATTTTCAAGGATTGTCTTGATTATTGCAAAACTTGTCATGTTTTTCAAGCTTTTGCTAGAAAGTCTACATCCACTCCACCACTTAGATCAATTCCATTGCTAGGACCTTTTGAGAAGTGTGGAATTGATTTTAAAGATCCTCTCAATAGAATCCCAAAGAACAATCTGTATATTGTGGTAGTTACTAATTATCTTACCAAGTGGGTTGAGGCTAGACCATTGAGGGACAAGAATGAAGATGAAGTTGGTAGATTTCTTTATGAATGCATTATCAGGTTGGATGCTCTTTGGAATTGGTTTCTGATAGAGGAGGAGAGTTTATAGGAAGCATCAATATAGCCATGCTAAAACATTTCTCTGTCACACATAGAGTAACTACATCCTATAAGACAAATTCCAATGGCTTGGCAGAGAGAACCAATGAGACCTTGTGCATGATGTTGGGCAAAGATGCAGAAATGGAGGGGGCTTAACATCATTGGGACAAGAGGATTCATGCGGTTTTGTGGGAGTATAGGAAAACCATGAAGACTTCCATTGGATATTCTCCATTTCAATTGGTATATGGTATTGAGTCTACCCTACCTATTCAATTTGATCTTCCTACCTTCCAAAGCATTCATAGGAGATTGAAGAAAGCACAAGGAGGTGATGCAGAGAAGTCAAGGAAGGAACAACTCATGGAGTTGGAAGAGGTAAGAGCAATTGCTATGGTTTGAGTGGAGCAAGCCCAAAGGAAACAAAAGGAGAGCTATGACAAGAGGCAAGGCAAGAAGAAGGTGAAGCCTTTCAAAGAAGGTGATTGGGAAATATTGTTTGATTCTATCCTATTCAAGAGAGTACAAAAGTTGTTTTTGCCTAAGTACTTTGGACCTTTCATAGTGGAGAAGATGTGGAGCAATTATACCTATGACCTCAAGGATTTGGGAGGAAGACACTTTGATAGGATTAACCATGATAAGTTGAAGATGTATCATAGAAGGTAGAGAGACCTTCACTTTGAGGACAAAGTGAAAACTTAGTCCGGGGTTAAATGTAACACCCATTTGTGCATGTGTGTGGTATTGTGATATTTAGCTTGGTATTACAAGTACTTGAGAGATATTATTTATATAGAGATAAAGGATGGTTCTACATTAGTCATGATTAGCTCAAGTTAGTCATAGCTAAGATAGAGGGGACTTTACTTTAGAGGAAGTAGAAAAGATGAGCACCACTATTTTGGATTCAAGTGTGTTGACTTGGTTTTATTCTTAGGTGTTTAGCTTTGAGGAAGGAGCTGAGAATTATTGGGCCCATAAGCCTTTTTGTTTTGGATTCTTCTATAGTCCAAGGATAGCCCATGTGAAGGAATCCTTGACTTAGTAATTGTGTCAAGATAAGATCACATGCTTAGTGGAATATGCCCATGTGGATAGATATTTGTTTATTATTTTTGACTTGACTTCACTTTTAGCCTAGTAGCTTGAGTTACTCCAGTAATTAGTAACTTTGGTGCATAACTATTTCACAAGTATATAAACAAGAGGTGAGGAAGTACTCGTCATCCTTTCATTTGCAACTCCCTCTCTCATTGAGTTCTCTAGTGAAAAATGTCTTGAGTCTTGGAGTGGTAGCCTTAGAGGAGTATGATGGAGTTGGGGTTCCTTGCCTTCTTAGTCCATAGTGTGCTACCATAATAGCCATCAGAGGTTCATCCTGAGTGTGAGACAAGCTGGCTCATAAGACAACCTTCTACACTTGCATGAAATGCGCAATAATTTTGAATGGAAGGATATCTACAATATGGATGAGACTAGTCTCTTCTTTCGGATGCAAGTAAGTGTTGCTTGGTCCAAGTTTTTTGTAGTTTGTACCATAAATTGACATCATTTTTTCCTATGCAAGCTCTCTTGAAGTCTCTCACAAAGGCCTCCACATCTTTTCCATCCTTGCCAAAGAAAATCGGAAGTTTCATGTCTTAATCCCTCACTATCTTTCTTTTCTCTCAATTTTTTTTCTCTCACACTATAACTAATAGAGTATATACATGACTAACACCATTTGAGAGTAATCGACCCTAGAGAACTCAAAAGGTTTAGGTTGCTCCAAGATTTCTATAGCAACATCAAATCCTAGAGTGCATATTAATTGAACTATCATGGACAGTTTATCCATAAGTTGAAAGATTATCTCCATTATTAATCTTGAGAATTAGCTGATGAAAGTGGTAGTATTTCTATAGCTATACTAAGACTCTCTTCAAGATCCTTCACCAAGGTTTCCAAAAGTGCCTATATTCCACTACACTCATGTCCTTTTGGAAGTCCTTCCACAAACCTCACACAACTTCTTGGTCTTAGATCTTTTCCCTCCCAATCTTGGTGAAGAAGGTCCAACATGCAAACCCAAGTCAATTAAGCCTCTCTTGCTCTCAAAAGTCAATGGACATGAACTTGCCTTATGTTCCTTCTTTCCACATAGAAAGCACTTAGACTCACCTTTTCCTCCAAGTGGCGTAGGTTTTTGGATCCTCTTAACACTCTCCTCAAATTCTATTGTAAACTCTCTTTTCCTCAAATCCACCCCTACAATCACCTCAAACCCTTGGGGAACCTTGCATAGCCTTGATTTTCACTCTTGGTGACCCTTTATGTTCCCAAGATGAGTCTAAACACTCAAACATGCTTTTTGTTGCTCTCACACTCCTCATGCATGAAATCTAAACTCTATAAAATTGACCTTTCCTCACAATGTCACTCAAATCTCTCAATGGTATGTCAGAGTCCTCTAAAATTTTTCACACTCTACCACACCTCCAGGGTGCCCCTCCTCAAAAACTTTCAGATCTTTTCATCAAGCTATTTGGCCTAGGCACATTTCTATTCAACACACATATTTCAAATTTGATATGAAAACCACCCCCTATCTTTAAAATCTCATTATTCATTGCACAAGAATGATCTTTCTCTGACTTTTGTGTTAAAAGGTAGAATATAATGTACTTAATTTTCTTGAGAAGGTTCAGAAAAATCCACTCAAAATTGAAGAAATGCCAAACTCTGTACAATTTTCCAAAGAGCATGCAATTGCGAGAACAATTTACTATATCCACTTCCAAAAATTCTAGCTCAATGTGCACAGTAGCTCTCACAATAATTTCAAAAGTGGTAACTGAAGAATAACCCAAAATTTCATGTGTAGAAATTTCAAGTCCAGATCTCAAACTTGAGATATTGCCCAAAATCACCTTAATCCCCAAAATCCGCAATTCACCTCACACAATCTCTCCAAATCCTCTCATGTGTACAAGATATACAAAATCACCCCAAAGATATCATAATGAACTATAGTGTATACAAATGGGTACAAGTTTTCTAACATAGGTTCAGCACTCTCCTCCCCTAAAGTTCTCTCCAAGTGAGCTGTCATAGCCTCCTTCTGTCTAATAAAGAATTGTACGTGGAGCATTATCTTGCCTTCTAGAGAGGTCTCAACAACGGAACCAAAAATGTGAACTGGCTTTCTCTCACTCAAGTTGAACCTTTGATGGCTATTATGGTAGCGCACCATGGACTAAGAAGGCAAGGAACTCCAACTCCATCATACTCCTCTAAGGCCACCACTCCAAGACTCAAGACATTGCTTGTGGAGGAAATAGAAGATGAGAAAGATCAAGAGCCAATGATGGCATTTCCCCAAGGGATCAAAACAAAGAAGGGTGGGCAATTGGCCTTAGCAGGACCGAGTAACACGCCAAAGGAAGACGACAGCTTGGAGGAGGTTACTCTGAAGGTAAGAAGATTGAGACTTTTGAGTAAGGTGCTGATTGAAGACATCCCAATGTAAGTTGTGAGCAAAGGCAAAGACAATGCAAAAGTAGAAGATTGCATACTTAGCCAAGAGTGTCTATCTCTTGTTGAGGATTTTGAAGAAGAAGAAGGAAGAGCTGAAGAGAGATCATTCGGAGGTAAAGGATGAACTTTAGGTGGTGAAGTATCTAAGTGAAGAGCTAGTACACTTAGAGAATAAGTTACTCAAAGGCGAGAAGCAAGTTGAGGAGCTTTATGTTGATGAAGTCTTGAGACAAAAGAGTTATGAACTTGCAGGAGGCTTTTGAGAAGTGCAGAGTTGAGCTGGAACTGCAGGTTGAAGAATTGAGGAAGCAAAAGACAGCCTAGGAGAAGTTGAAGGAAGAGTGTGATGAAGCACACATTGAGGCTATACATTCAAAGGCAATTGTTGTTGTGATGGAGCATGAGTTGGAGAGTTTGAAGATGATGGCAGTGCAGAAGAATAGAGCCATGCAGCAGGAGTTAGTAGGAAGAAATAGAGAAGAAGATTATTTGCAAGGGCCAGTCATTAATGTGGAAGCCCAACTTGCTTGATACACGAAGGAGAAGGAAGCATTGAAGGCCAAGTTTATGGATGCAATAAAGATGTACTGTCAATGCCTTGACAGATCCATGAAGAATTGTAGTGTTGGTACTATTCTACATTGGTGAGTGCAATACGGGGTTGATGCAAAGCAATTTTAATCAAGGAAGTTGTGCCTTCAGTGGAGGGGTGGAACACAATTTTGAGGCAAAGTAGTTTGCAATGAAGTAGCCTACTTTGGAAGAATTTGAATCATCACAATCATGATTTTTTGGAAAGATTTGATGGCATTGTGATTATGGAGTGTTAGTTTGTGACAAGACTATGGGCCAGTGCTTGTTATGCTCTTTTGGGTGTGGTTTATACCTAAGAGATTAAAGACTTAATCAAGAAGAACTACATTGTGACTGTTTACTTTGTATTTGACCATTTCTGACTCACATCTTTGTGGGAATGAACTTTACTTACTGATTACCACAAGAGTGATACTTGCGGAGTTGTCACATGATTTTTGGCACCGCTGTTGGGGATACAAATCTCAAGAGTGGAAGAATAAAAAGCCAAATCTGAAATTGGGTGTCCAACAAATACGAATGTTTGCATCAAGAGAAAAATGGGAAGAGAGAGTTTGTAAACAATAAGTTCAAGAAGCCTTGAAAGACCTCAAGCAAAAGACATGAGAGACCAGGTAGCAAGGTTATTTTGTGTCTTTGAATCCCAAGAAGAAGAAAGATGCCAGCGGACAAACATATTTGCTGTGACCTAGTACACCAACTTCCTCAAGAGCTATCAAGGGAGCTGGTTTAATAAAAGAGTTCATTTGTGAGTAGACAACACAAAGTCTAACATGTCAATATCTTCTTCATATGATTCACTGACTTGTTCAAAGGGGTCTGAAAGAGCCAACTGAAAATATTGAACCTTTGTCTCTGACTCGGGTTGATGTTAACATATGAGCAAAAGATCCATCTCTCAATGAAGACCCCATCTTGAACTTGGTGAACCTGGGCTGAATTTGACACACAATCACCAGCCAATACCTTGGGTCGATCAAGCCCCACTTTACCACAACCTATTTTTCAGAGTTTTAGAATGACTTCACTACCCGTAATCCAACATGCCTCCCAAAAGTACAAGGAGACGGAGCAAGATGAAGAACCTAATGAATTCATCAAAGGATTCAAAGTCATCTCCTTTGCCAATAAGGAGCATGACTTTGTTGACTGATTGCAAATTTTCCCAAGTCTGCTCCAAAAGAAGTTTCAGAGTTGGTACACACACTTAACCTAGAAGGGGTTCAGTCCAGCAGACTAATTGGACTTGCAAAACAGCTTCTTGGAATCTTTCCGTGATATGGATTATGATACAAGTGTCTTTGTAGCACCCAATGATTTGTATAGAGGAACAAAGGAGAAGTCAAGAAACTACTCTGAGCGGTTTAAGGCCTCATTGAACCAAGTTTTGAAGCAATCCGGTGTGGTAGGTTACTCCGATGCCCAAGCCATCACTTGGTTCCTTGGAGGACTGTCACCAAATATTTGCATCTTTTCCTGGGAGAGGAATGTAACTTCCTTGGATAAGGTACTCAAACATATCACCCGATATGAGGCAACTTACTCTCATTCTTCGAGAAACCAAAGGAATAGAAAGAAGAAAGGCAAGAGGCCAAGACAAAGAGCTTCTTGCAACACACCCCCTTCTTGGGAGGAATCCTCCACATTGTCTAGTTCTTCTTTGGAGTCCAAAGAAGACTCAAAGCCAAGAAGAATATGAAGGCGCAAAGGAAAGAAACTAGTTACACCCCTAGCAAAAAATGTAGATAAGATTGACAATAAGCTAGAGACTCTTATAAAAGAGAATGTTGATTTCAAGATCCAAATGCTTGGGATGAAGGACCAAAGAAAGCTTCCTTCATTTGGCTGAGCAAATGTATGGTGCACTACGTGTGGCAAATTAGGCCATGCCAACATAGAGCGTTTGACCCATAATGCATTTCTAGTGCAACAAATTGATTAGGTTCTAGAATGGGACCAAGGTGAGGAAGAGGAGGTAGTGTACCTGACCCAAGAGGTATAGTCTCAAGCAAGCACATTGTATCAAGGTCTGAGGTATGGACCAAGGGAGTACAACAACAATGCTCCCCAACGAAGACCATCAATGGGCGGCCAAAACCGGCCTCAAAATGTTGCACCAAGAGCTTGCTACAATTGTGGCTCTATGGGCCATTGGTCTCCAAATTGCCCTAAGCCGAGGCATCAGATTGGGTATGTTCCACTTTGTAGAAATTGTAAAGGATCAGACCACATTGGAAATCAGTGCCTAGAGCCACCTAACTTGAAGTCACTGGTGAAGAATGTACAGATCCCAGCTGAGCATGTTGCACTTTAGTTGAAAGGGGATACAAATGTAAATTTTATAACACTTGAGGAAGAGTGGCCTCAAGATGGGAGTCCGGCTTTAGAAGGAGAATGGTCGGACCTCAAAATTTTGAAAGTTGAGAAATGTTGTTATACTTTGATTCTCTCTCTCTAGGAACACACAAGGTGCCTAGCTATGGAGCCTATAGATCAAAGGTTGGAGGTAAGCCTATTCCTTCTAGTGTGAGCATGCATAGATCCCAACCTATAGAACCCTTCACTCTAGGTTTTGCTATTCTTGCTATCGGGTAGAGTAGTAACGGGCAACCTAACATGTCATCATAAACCACACTTCTGGTCTACTAGTCATCACTTCAATCATTACCAAGGAGAAATACATAGCACTCCTAGAAGGAAAGAACCTAAGTGCAATGTCTGCACACCAATCCAAACCAACTGGGCATATAAACATGCATGCAAGCACGGAGAGGATCCAATCAAAAGAATCCAATAACAACTCTCTATGATTTTTGTCAAAATTGAGCTCCAAAGCCCTCTTGCTCTGTCATAAATCCAATTTCAAACTATACTCCAAGCTTCCTCCAATATGTACTTCAACCTTCACCCAATTTGTATTCCAAGTGGAGTGATCCTATATCTTATTGATGAGGAAAATCATATGTAACTCAAACAAAAATTACGTTCTCTATATAACTTAAATAAAAAAATTTCTATAATTCAATGGAAAGCCTGTGAGATAAAATTTCCAATGATATAGAATAAGCCACAATCTGATCCCTACATCTCCCTTGACAAGCTCTCAAACTTTGCCAATTTTTTGCATTTTTTACCCTAATTAGAACTCCTTAATTTTGGGTTTGCTCCTGGTTCTGAGTAATTTCCCCCATATTTCTGAATCAGAGCTGCATCTAATCTTCACAAACACTCTAGCAGCCTAAAATTTTCAGTCATAGATACAAAAATAGGAGAATAGAAACTCAATCATGATAAAAGATAGAAATGCTCTCGTGAGCTTACGATAGTATTTTCAGTAGAGTTTGTTGCATCAGATCTCATTCTCCATGGATCCAAAGTCAACCAAATTTTTCATTGTGTCTTTTTGTGCCCTTTTCTAAAGCTTTGTAAATCTTGGTACCCTAATCCAACCCCAAACCCTAGATATTGATCAATTCTTGAGCTAGGGTAACTTGTGAGCTCTACAAACCTAGGTATGCTTGATCCAAGACCCTGAATTTTCTATTTCAGGAATTCACATGAAACCTTAGCAAGTAAGTGACAACCTAGCCACAAACAATACTGGAATTTTTCACATGGTGATTTGGACCAAAACTTTAGGAATGACCAAATCTTCAAACCTGATTAGAATGTCATCTCCAACTCCTCACTTTCCAAAGCTCCAACTTCAGTTGGCCAGATATGATTTAAGATTAATCAAAATCTAAAATTTCTTAAAATCCTCATTACAAGCACTCTATCAACTCACCAAACCAATTGAAAGATCATTAAAATGTCTCATGAAGCTCTCTAAATAACCTATTTTGTGCTCCTAGGTATGAATTCTATCCACCTTGACTCAATTGATCATATCTCTGGAGGATTGACTCAAGTCACTTGATTCTAGTCTGCAAAATATATTTTTCAGCTCCTCTCTCCCCAAATGCCCTCCCCAAACTCCCCCAATTGTCTAGAAACTCTTGACTTTTTCTTGGAAGCCAATCTCTTGCAATTTTGTCATTTAGCTTCTTCACTTTTTGACAAGTGGACCCCACAACTCCATCTTAAGCCGATGAGAAAAGTTGAGTCATTTTCCAACTACAAGAGCACATATATTTTCAAGTCTCATACTTGCTTGTAAGTAAGCATCAAAAGGACAATAAGATCTGGGTTTTTCCATCATCGACTTTGTGAATACCGCCCCAAAACATGCCACCATCCAATCCCTTAAGTCACCGCGGTGTAGAATCTGAAGCTTGATGAGAAAAGGATTTGGGAGTGGCAGATTGGGAGCATGTGCATGTCCTTATCAATTGCTGTCTTGGACACCTGGCCTCCATGCTCTGCTACAACTCTCATTCTCAACATCCTCCTCCCACTCGAGACTCCTCCAATTAAAACACACCTTCCACCTAACTCTCTAACATCTATATACATAAGGACCCTCAAAGAAGACAAGACCATAATCCATGTGGCCAATCATATACATGTACATAGATTGCTCACATGGCAATAGCTCAACCATGGGATCTGTCATACAACCTACTCCATCTTTATGGAGATAAACCACATCAATTTATTTTTTCAAGGGCTACACAAACAACAACACAACAACGGTCTGGAAAGAAGAAGCATGATCCCAAAGAATTGAGTACTACTTCTTTGTCTTCATGAAAGGAAAAGACGCTGCATCCAAAAGCAATTGTTTCTGTGAAGGAAGAGAAGATTCTAGCAAAAGCCAAAGGTAAGGCCTTGTAGAAAGAAATTAAATAGGCAATACAAAGAAATGAAGAGATGAGTTTGGAGGAGGATACAAAGATGAAGCCTCTAGTTTTTTTGGCAGACATCAGATCCAAAGCCAAGGACCTGATCCAAGCTGAGTTGGGTAGACTTGAGGTTCCCGAAGACTTGAGGACCTGAAGAACCTCATGTCAAGACCATCAGTACTCCGGTCACCATCATGAAGCGCCTTGAAGTCCAATTTGAATGAGGAGAGACTTTGACAAAGGAAAAGAAGGTGAAGTAAGGAGGAGTACCCAATACAATATTGTGGTAGATTTGGCATCCATGAAGGTGAATGTCACATTCAAGCAATTGTGGGAAGACAACAGGCTATACAAGAAACAAATAAGTTGAGCCCTCAAGAAAGTAAGGGCAATGACCAAGAAAGACTTTCTTGCAATTTATCATATTGAACAAGAGGATCAAGGATCTCCCAAAGTAGATGCATAGATCACGGGTTGCATGATTACATTGATACCCATTGATTTGGGTTCCAGTTTGAATGTCATGACCAAGGACATTGCGAACCGGCTGGTGTATTATATGTTTGAGCCAACACCTCAAATTTTGAAGTTTGCAGACCAAACCAAGAGACGGCCTTTGGGCATGTTGTCAAATATAACTACAATCATTGGAGGGGTACTCTACAAATTGAATTACATTGTGTTGAGACCAATAATCAAAATTGGTTACCCACTATTGATTGAAAGACCTTGGTTGTACAATGCCCAAACTTGTTGTGGATTGGCACTAGGAGAAGTTGAGGTTGAAGGACATCTCATCCAAAGACTAGAAGTTGGTGACTGTGAGTTGGATGAAGGTTCCCGACCTTGGGTAAATGACTTTGTCAACAAACAAAGATGAATCCAAAGACTCTTTGTCTTTTGAAGACTCCAAAGAAGAAGTCCAAGTTAATTACTTGGAGTGCTATGAGGTAGAGGTCAAAGACAAAGACCCAAACAACATTACCCTTGGTGAAAAAAATTTGGAGGAAGGAGGTTTGACTGCAATAAAACTTGGGTAAAGTCAAGTCAGTCATGTTGAAGGAGTCATCAGCCCCAATGAATGTCAAGACGTTGTCTTGTCCAAGGGAAATCTTTTGAAAACAATCACTTTAGAGGAGTTGGTAGGAAACACTACCTTGTTTATAGAGTACCAAGATGCATTTTCCTGGTTGATTGATCAAATGCTGAGTATTTCATGCCAATTTGGAGAACATCAGATTGACCTTGTTGAAGGTGTGGTTCCAATTCATCACCGACAATATCAATGGAACCCAAAGTACTTGCTCTTAGTAAAGAAAAGTACTTAGAGGCCGGAATAGTCTTTATTGTCTTGAGTAGTGAATGAGTTTCCCCCATTGTCATTGTTCCAAAGAAGAAGAATAGGAAGATTTACAAGACTTTTGCAAGTTGAATGCAATCATGAGGAACTATCATTGTCCCTTTACCTTTACTAATACAAGTTTGGACCATGTAGCTGGTCATCCTTGCTATAGTTTTCTAAATGGATCTTTAGGCTATAATCAAGTATCCATCCAAGAAGAAGACAAGGACAAAACCACATTCACCACCAATTGGGGCACTTTTTGTTACAATCAAATGCCCTTTGAGTTATGTAATGCTTCTACTACTTTCCAGCAAATGATGAATGCAATCTTCAAAGTGTTTTTGCACAAATTTGTGGAAGTCTTCATTGATGATTTTGTGTGTTTGGGCAAAGTGAAGTACATTTGGATTACTTTCACCAAACTTTTGAAAGGTGTCATTTTTGTAGCTTGTCATTACACCCAGAGAAATGATTCTTCACAATGGAAGAAGGTATTGTTCTGGGGCATCGAGTCTCAAGCCAAGGTATTGAAGTTGATGTCAAGAAGGTGAAAGTCATCGAAGCTTTAGAATACCCTAAAAACATTTGGGAGCTAAGGGCCTTCTTGGGACATGTCGGTTACTACAAATGCTTTGTATCAAACTATGCGGTGCTGGTTGCATCTTTTACAAAGCTTTTAAAGAAGTTGAAAGAGTACTTGTGGGAAGTAGAACAAGAAGAGGCTTTCCAAGTGTTGAAGAAGAAATTAGTTGAAGCACCAAGTATGAGTGCCCCAATTTGGGATACTCTTTTCATGTGTATATGGACACGTTGTCTATGGCAATTGGAGTAATCTTAAGTCAAAAGGATGAGAAGAAGAAAGACCAGCCGGTTTACTAAGCTAGCCAATAGCTTTTAGTTGTAGAAAAGAACTATTTGATGATTAAAAGAGAAGCACTTGGAATGGTGTGTGCCTGCAAGAAGTTTTGCCACTATTTTTTGGGATACAAGTTTGTCTTCTATGTGGACCATTATGCTTTACAACATCTAGTCAAGATGGTGGATTTGTCTAGTCAAATTGAAAGATAGATCTTGTTGTTACAAGAATTCACATACACTATACAAGTAAGGAAGGGAACTCCGCATTCAAATGTAGACTTTCTATCTGGGTTAGAAACTCAAGACCAAGACTTGGAATTAGATGATTGGTTTCCTAATGAAGAGCTATATTATTTAATGGCAATGCAAAGTACAAGATAAGTGGCAGAATATCACTATCTACCTACTTGCCATTGTCATGAGGAATTGGACCCAAAGCAAAGGTCAGTCTTCCTCAAGAAGATGGGACCTTTGTAGCTTAAACACAGCATTTCATTTAGAATGGGTGAAGACAAAGTACTTTGGAGATGCTTGGAGGGATATGAACTTGGAGGAGTAATCGAGTCCTTACACTCAAAAGCATTGGGAGGACACTATGTCCTGAAGAATACTATAAAGAAGATTCTTTCATTGAATTATTGGTGGCCTATGATGTATAAGGACACTCATGCCCATATTTGAACTTGTGATGCTTGTCAAAGAACAAGAAAGTTGATGGATACTTCCCAGTGGCCTTTGAGGCCAATTTTGCCATTGGCCCCATTTGAGAAATGGGGAATTGATTTTGTGGGTCCAATTCAATTGGTGATCTAATTCACGAGGAAGAGGTACATCTTGGTATGCACCAATTATCCTACCAAGATGGTTGAAGCCAAGGCAACTCAAAGAGATGATGCGGAAATAGTTGTAGAATTTTTTTCCAAATCATCATTTATGGATGTCCTCTAGAATTGATCAATGATAAGGAGACCCATTTTGAACTTCATGGTGGAAACATTAACCAAGTACTTCCAGATTAAACATCAAAAGACAACTCCTTACAACCCAAAAGTGAATGGCCAAATGGAGAAGGCCAATGGATTGTTGTGTAAAATTCTGAACAAGTTGACGGTTAATTATGCCTACAATTGGGACACAAGGTAACTTATAGCTTTGTGGGCATATCAAACAACTAAAAAGATGTGGTACCTACATTTTTCATTTTTTTGAGTTTTAAAGAACAAGTGCATTGTAAAGCCAAAGGACAGCTAGATGGGGAAGAAAGAAAAGGATTGTGTCCTTGAGTCAACCCAAAGTTGACCTTGGGTCAAAGTCAGAAGGACTCAAATCGGAAAAATCGAAGTACAAAGATGATGAAAATGGACGTCATACTGGGAGAGGGGCGCCCTTGATCCAAAGAACCTATAACAACCTTCCTCAAGGTCAGCCAATCAAGAAAGGGCATGGAAATAAATTGACTACCTTAGGACCAAGATGTTCTTAAAAGTGCCAAGAAACAAACTCACAGAATAGGTGAGTAACACGGAGAAGCAACTAAAGAATGACCAATCAGCAAAGAACTATAAAATTGAAATTTCAAAGAGGAAATGCTATAAAGTCAAAATGCTATCATGTCCCTATTCAGAGATTACCCAAAGGACTGCAAACTGCAAGCACGCAAGAGGAGTGGGTTAGAGTCTTGAGTTTGATATTTCAGAGACAAAGAGTGAGGAAGCACATGATGACCCCGAAAGTAAATAAGCAGAGTGCAATGAGGGGTCTTGCAATGTGTTGATTAGATGTAGTAGCAAGGATCAAAGTTTTATTGAGACTTTGTATCACATTTTTGGCCTAGAACTAAAATTTGACCTTTCCAGGGTTCATGGTAGAGATTGCTGCTAGTGATTGCAAGGATGGGCCTAAGCATGAAGGGAAGAGAGGAAGCATGAAGCTTGAAGGATCCGGCTCAATGGACTAAGTCAGATTGGAGATTAGTCCTGGGGAAAGAAGCAAGAGAGGTAGGAGGTGTCACCTTCTATTGGAAGTGTGATGCTTTGGAAGAAGCTACCGAGGTGAGGAATTCTTTCAATAGACCTCACACCAAGAATGGGTACAAGGTGGAGAGTTATAAAGATTCAAGGCAAAGAGGGATCATGAGCGGGATGATGGCTATGCTCAAGCTAGAGCAAACCACCTATATTGTGATGTAGCAAGCAATATTCTTCCATCACATGTTTGCAAGATGGGCGGTGGACTAGGCAAAAATTTTGCACCAGCATGTGGGGCAGATGATCACCGGTTGGAGAATGGATATGTAGCCCCACTATTTTGTACCCTTTTTGGCTCATTTCTACTTCAGGCTGAATTTGCTGAGCTCAAAGGAGAGAAGCATTATGTGGTCCCACATTCACTTGGATTTATGAAAGGAAGCCAATGTAGATGAACAATATTATGTTGAGCAGGTTTGTGAAGATGATGATTATTACATGAAGAGCGGAAGGGAGAAGATAGTAGCAGTAGATATACCTATGCCCAGGAAGCAAAGGAAAAATTACATTGGTGTAGCCTTAGAAGCTACAAAAACCTAACCCAATGCCCGCACCAATAGAAGTGAAGGATGAGTTTGCGGTCATAACAAAATGGAGTGAGGAGACCTTGGTCTTGTAAAGCAAGTTAATTCGGGTAGAGACAAAAGTTGAAGAACTTTGGGTGGAGGCAGTTCTTTGGAGTAAAAGCTTGGAAGCCATGAAAAAGGACTTGATGACATGTAGGGAGGAATTGAAAGAGAAGTTGGCATTGGTTGAGGTAATGAAAAGAGAAATTTTTTATGCACGGATGGAGGTGATACATTCAAAGGCAAGTGCATTAGTAATGGAGCAAGAGTTGGAGAGTATGCAGAAGAGCACGGTTGAGAAGGACCAAGCATGGAAACAAGAGTTAATAGAGTGTAGTCAAGAGGAAGAACAATTTGTGAGGATTGTTGAGAGGATTTGAGGATCAACTAGTCTTAAATAGACAAGAGAAGGAAGCATTGAAGGCTGATTTTGAGGATGAGTTGACAATGTAGCAAAATGAGCTAGAGGAGAAGAGAAGTAAGGAGAAGATAGTTCCAAAGGTGGGGTTGGATGTAGTAGGAGCAATGGTAAACAAGTTGAAAGCAATGCTCAATACATAAGGCGAGATAAAGTTGGAGGAAGCGAGACTGCATGAGTTGACGATGTTGGTGCAAGAGACAAGGAAGAGGAAGGCAAAGGAGAAAAAAATGAATTATTTTTTAATTCATTTGAGAGATTGTGTAGATAGAAAGATGTTAGAGGTAGGAGATAATGTGAGTCTAAGATTAGATCTTGTTAGATCAGACTTGGATAGACTTTATAGTGAGATGAAGTTAAGAACAAAGTTTGAAGTAGTAGAAGTAGGAGTGCAAGTGTCTTTGGGTGAGTTACCTGAGACATTAGAGAAGAGTGGATCAAAAGATAATGATGTAGATAGAGTAGATAGTGGTGTAATTGTAGTTTGTAGTGAAGAGATAGTAGAAATAGAGGATTTAGGAGTAGAATTTGAGAGACCCAAAGAAGGTGAAATTTGTGAAGGAACATTTGGTTTAGACACCAAAGTCGAGGTTGACATTGGATTGGAGTTAGTAACATATTTGAGATGTGAAGAGGCAGATATGAAGAGGTGCATTGTCATTTTGGATCTGCAGGTTGGTAAAGTTGTTGTAAAACTGCATAGTTTTTAGTTAACTATTAGTACTCAACCTATTTAAATGAGGCATTCATAGTCTTATTTTGTTCAATATTCATAATTGAAGATAGATAAAGCAAAGTGTTGAGTTTAGTGCTTGCTGCTTGAGCTGAATTTCAAGTATCAAGTTTGTGCTTGTTGGATGTTGGATTCTACAGCCTTGATTTTCATTTTGTGTGTATGATCCTGAGTAGAGTGCAATCAAAGCAATGCCTTGATAGATTTGAGAGGAATTATAGTGTTGGTAGTATTTTGCATTTGTGAGTGCAATGTGAGTTCGATGTGAACCAATTTTCAATTGAGGAAGTTGTGCCTTCAATGGAGGGGTGGTACATAATTCTCAGATGAAGTAGTTTTACAGTGAAGTAGCCATCTTTGTGAGAATCTAATCATCATAATCGAAGTTGGTTTGGAAAGATTGGATAGTATTCTGATTAAGGAGTGCTAATTTGTGATGAGACTATAAGTCAATGCTTGTTACTTTCTTTTGGGTGTGGTTTCTACCTAAGAGACTAAAGATGAACTCAAGAAGAACTGAATTGTTACTATTTGCTTCATAGTTGACCATTTTTGACTTGTTTCTTTGTGGGAACAAACTTTATTTACCTGATTACCACAAAAGTGATATTTTTTGGGTTGTCACAAAAGATTACCCCCAAAAAAACGATGTATTCTTGACATACGGCTTGCATCCCATACTACCAATTGAATTTGATATCATGATAATTTAGTATTGTGATTGGATTGTTTGTGAGGAATGATTGTTGGAGAAAGAAAGTAAGGATCTTTGGATCCATCAATTGATGTGGTTAGAAGAGAAAAGAGATAATGCAATGCAAACAATGAAAGACATGCAAGAGCAGCAGAAAGTCATGATAAGCAAATTAAGCATATTGCTATTCAGGAGGGCAATTTGGTGTTTTTATATGACAATCACCAAATATTTTTTCTAAGCAAGCTACACTTAAGGTGGATGTGGCCATACCATGTGATGCACATTTATGACAATGGCTCTATTAAACTTGCAGACTTGGAGGGTAATCCCTTTACCACTTGAGTGGACGGGTGGAGAGTTCAAAAATATTGGACCTTGGACTTGAACTTGTACAAAGAACCCTAAGTTGGTGTTCATGGGGATGCTCACATTTAAGGGAGGGAGTGTGTGAAACCCTCATTTTTTTGGTTTTGTTATATTTTGAAGAAGTGTACAATCAAAGTCGGATTGAACCCAATCACAACAAAAGAACAAGAATAATATCTCTGGTTCAAACTCAAAGTAGTTTACTTTGTGTTAAAAAATGATGAACTTGGATCGGACTTGTCATTGAAGAAACCTAAAGTAAGAAGACTTCACCTCAAGATGATCAACTTGATGCAAAGACATCATAACAAATTTTCTTTGGGTTTGCTAGCCAAGAATGAATGAACAAACATTTTCTTGAACAAATCAAGAAAATGGCTAAGGTGTGAGTGGGATAAAATTGATAGTGACAAGAGGAATGCATGCAAAATGGGTGATTATAAAGTGAAGAGTGATTGAAGAATGATCGTGCAAGAAAGAACTATAAAATTAAGATGTCATCTGTGGACTTTCAAAATCTCACACAAGTATCCTAAGCCACTAAGTAGTTGACCCACAGAAGTGCCTATTATGAAGCCAACCAAGAGTTTGATGTTGTAGCAAGGATCAAAGTGTTGAGTAAACTTTGGACAACTTTTTTGGCCTGGAATTGGAACTTGATCCAAGTTTCATGGCAGAAGTAGCAGCAAGTAATTGTGAGGAGGATCTTGAGGTAGGAGGGAAGAGATGCAATCCAACTTTGTGGACAAAGTCAGATTGGAGATTGGTCATGGGAAGAGAGGCTGGTGAGGAAACCGGAGTGACATTCCTTGAGAAGGGAGAGCCTGTAGAAGAGACCACAAAAATCTGCAATTCCTTTAGTGCTTTGTGTACAAAGAACGGGTATAAAGTGGACACCTGGTAAGGTGAAGTATAGTTGAGGTGAGGATGGAAATTTTCAAGCCGGAGCAAACCACTTATGTAATGAAGCACTAGGTTGTGTTCTTTCACTAGATGTTTGTAGGAAAACCAATGAATTAGGCAAAGTGTTTTCACTAGCAAACAGGGCAGATGGTATGGAATTGGAGATTTGATCACCTCCTCACTACCTAGAGCCATTTGCAGCACACTTTTATCTCAAGCTGAACTTGCTGAGTGCAAAAGAGAGGCAGAAGATGGTACACACCTCCATCCAGACCTAATAAGAGAAGAAGATGTAAAAGAGCAATAGTACATTTGCCAAATCCAAATTAATAATGAGCACTTTGCCAAGACAGGCCAACACAAGAGAATGGAAGTGAAGATCCTGAAGATAAAGAAGTGAAGTCAACCCAAGGAGATGGTGTCCATAGTATAGCCAAGAAAGACAAGAAGGCTAGTGCCAAGGCACAAGGTCAAAGTAAGAGATCAATCATCAGAAGAAGATCAAAAGGCAAAGTTGAGGACAAGTCAAAGGACTTGGTGGGAGAAGAAGAAATAGAACTCACATTGTAGAGTGAGGAGTCGAGCAAGGGGAGTGATGGAGAACCTGAGGTGTAGCAGCTATTGGAGGAAGTGCTTTAGGAGGAAGATTGGGAGTTCCATGAGGGAATTGATTGCATGGAAGGAGGCAACATGTGTCTGGAGTTGCCCATGGAGGAAATGGAAGATCATAGATGAAGAGCCAAGAGTGGCATTTCCCAATGGATCAAAACAAAGAAGAGTAGGCAATCGGCCTTAGTAGGACCAAGTAACGTGCCACAAGAAGATGTGAGCTTAGAGGAGGTTACTTTGAAGGTAAGAAGATCAAGACTTTAGGGTAAGGCACTAGTTGAAGACACCCAATACAAGTCATGAGCAAAGGCAAAGGCAAAGACAATGCATAAGAAGAAGACTGTGGTGAAGTTGCATACTTAGCCAAGATTGTCTATCCCTTGCTGAGGATATTGAAGAAGAAGAAGGAAGAGCTGAAGAGAGATCATCCAAAGGTACAGGATGAACTTCAGGTGGTGAAATATTTGAGTAAAGAGCTAGTACAGTTAGAGAAAAAGTTACTCAAAGGCGAGAAGCAAGTTGAGGAGCTTTGTGTCGACAAAGTCTTGAGACAAAAGAGAGTTGTGAACTTGTAGGAGGCCTTTGAGAAGTGCAAGCTTTTGAGAAGTTGAGCTTGAAATGCAGGTTGAAGAACTAAGGAAGCAGAAGATAGCCGGCGAGAAGTTGAAGAGAGAGTGTGGTGAAGCATGCATTGAGGTGATACATTTGAAGGTAGTTGTTGTTGTGATGGAGTAGGATTTGGAGAGTTTGAAGATGATAGTAGCGCATGAGGATGAAGCCTGGCAGCAAGAGTTAGCAAGAAGAATAGAGAACAAGAGCATTTGTGAGGGCTAGTCATAAATGTGGAAGCCCAACTTGCTCAATACATGGAGGAGAAGGAAGTATTGAAGGTTGAGTTCAAGGATGCATAAAGGTATACTATGAAGAGTTGCAGGTGGAGAGAGCTCAAGATCATACATCGGAGCAAATGGGAGAGTGGTAGAGAAACTTGATGTGATGGTGAAAGCCAAAGTAAAGGTAGAAGAATTACACCTATATGAGTTGAAGTTGTTGGTGTAGGAGACGAGGAAGAGAAAGGCAAAGGATAAAAATCTGAACAATATCTTGATTTGCTTGAGAGATAGAGTAGATAAGAAAATTAGTGAAGTAGGATGAAATGTTTGTCTTGGATTAGATTTAGTGAAATTTGAGTTAGAATAGATTCAAAGTAGTGTGAAGTTAGGAACCCAAGGCAAAGTAAGAGAGATAGGGTTGCAAGTGACTTTGGATGAGTTGTTTGAGCAATGAGGAGTGAGTGGGTTGAAAGACAAGAAGATAGATAGAATGCCCATGAGTTCAATTGCAGTTCAGACTAAAGTAGTGATAGAAATAGCAAAAGATGTAGAAGTTAATAGAGTCAAAGAAGAGGAGACAAATAAAGTTACATTGGGTTTAGCAGAAGAGGAAGATGTAGGTATCAAATTGGATTCATAACTGATTTGAGATTTGAATTGATAGATATGAAGAGTGGGTTTCCATTTTAGATCTGGAGATTGTTAGGGAATGGTATAGTAGTTAGTTAATTGTCAAAGTGCTCTACCTATTTAAAGCAGGCATTTGCAATGTGTTGTTATTCAGTATTTATATTTTCAAAGTTGGTAAAGCAAAGTGTTGTATCTCCATGCTTGTTGATCAGCTTAATTCTGAGTATCAATCCTATGTATGTGTTTGTGAGTATTGGGAGCATTTTGAAGTGCAAATTAGTGAGTGTTGGATGTTGGATTCCACATTATTGATTTTTTTCTTGTATGTTTGATCTTGAGGGGATAGCAATTGAAGCAATGCCTTAACAGATCCGTGAGGAATTGTAGTGTTGGTAGTGTTCTTCATTGGTGAGCACAATACAAGGTTGATGCAAAGCAATTTGGATCAAGAAAGTTGTGCCTTCAGTGGAAGGGTGGAACACAATTCTGAGGTAAAGTCATTTTGTAGTGAAGTAGCCTGCTTCATAAGAATCTAAATCATCCCAATTAAGATTGTTTGGAAAGATTTGATGATAAAGTGATGATGGAGTGTTAATTTTTTATGAGACCGTGGATTAGTGCTTGTTACTCTCTTTTAGGTGTGGTTTCTAAATGGGAGATTAAAGAAACATTCAAGAAGAACTACATTGTGATTGTTTACTTCATATTTGACCATTTCTGGCTTGTATCTTTATGGGAACAAACTTTACTTATTAATTACCACTCAAGTGATAATTGTCCGGTTGTCATAGTTGGCCAAGATGGAGGAGGAGCTCAGACAAATAAACAAAGAGTTAACTCAAGACACAACAAAACTTGAGCAATAGGCAAATACACTTTGCCAAAATAAGAAAAATGATGGATCATAAACATCAAGAATGCATGCAAAATGTTGGAAGGTGAATGTAGGAAGAACAATGGCTCCACAATCTAATCTAGCAAGCCAATTCCAAGTTGGTGGAATGGAATGAGCACATCAAGACCTTGGAAGCAAAGGATTATGAAGAAGTTGGTATTCTTTGGAAACAATTAGAAGTGGAACAAATTTAGATTTAGGACCAAAATTTATGCAAGTCAAGGTTTGGAGGAGAAGGATTGGACTTGATGAAGTTAGAAACTCACCAATTCAAGGTGATGCTGAACATGGAAATTGAGGTGAAGTTGCAAGAGTCATATTTGCACAAGTTGAAGTTGTAGGTGCAAGAGACTTGTAGGAGATAATCACACAATATAAATATGAATCATTGTTTATTAGTCTTAAAGATTGTGAAGACATGAAAGTGGGAGAAGAGTAAGGTAATCTTTGTATTTGGTTTGATTTAGTAAAACATGATGTAGATAGTGTAGTTGCCTTATTAGTTAAATTGGTAGTGAATTGATTTAAGGTAGTAAACATTGGAGCGCATGAGGATTTGGTGCAGTCATACAAGGCACATGGGAAAATTATATAGAGGAAGAGAGAGACCATGTACAAACAAATAGCACTTTGGTGGCGGTACTGACTGATGGTATGACTATCATAGAGGTAATGGAACCCAAAGTGTAAGCAGCTATAAAAGTTAATTTGGGTGTAGAAGCCAAAATATCAATGAGTGAAGTAGGACCATTCGGATTTGATCTGAGTCAATAGCAATTAGAGACCTAAAATAGTGGTTTTGTGAGTAGATTTGCTTTATATCTACAACATTGGTGGAAGTAGTTGTCACATTTCATTAGTTTTGGTAGATTTTGTAACTTCTGAATGGTCTGACTACTAAGTGTAGACATCCAAAGTATTTTGCGTGTAGTATGAGCAAAAGATGAATAAAATGAAGTACTATTGTATTGCTTGTTGCTTTTTAAAATTTTGAGTGTTAATTGAATGTTAATGTTTATGAATTTGGGGAATTTTTGATACAAGTGTAAGATGTGTCACAAGTGTTAGATGTGTTAGATGTTGGATTCTGAAACCTTAATTTCATTATGTGTGTTTTATCCTGAGTGAAATAATTGAGAAGCAATGTTTTGATGGATCTTTTGGAATTGTAGTGTTGTCATTACTCAAACTTTGTAGATAGTAACGGAATTTTGATGCAAAATTACTTCTATTTTGAACTTGTTCCTTGTGGAAGGGTGGTATGCAATGTCTAGAACAAGTGATTTGGTGACAAAGTAGACATCTTCATATCAATTGAATCATTGCAATTGTGTCTAAGTAGAACATTTTTGAGAAATTGTGATTTCAAGTGATTCAACTAATGCAAGACATTTGGTTGATGTTTTCTATTCTCTTTCTAGGTGTTATTTCTATCCAAGAGGTTAAAGATGTGATCAAATGAACAAGTGTGTTACTTTTACTTTGAATTCAATCATTCTTGACACATATCTCCTTGGGAAAAATAATTAATTACATATTATTGCAATTTGGTACTTTGTAAATGGTCACAAATAATGGGAGATCTATTATTTTGATTGAGTTATAACTAGACCCATGGCTCAAAGGGATAGCTACCTTCAACCATCTTGGAAGACTTGAGTCCCCTATGGGACTCAGCTTAGCTGTTCCAATTGGAGGGGAGATTGCCTAACCATTGAATGTAGGGTAGACACCCAAAGCATAAGTCTCCAACCCTTGGATCCTCTACATTTGAGGAGCAATTAACACCTTTTCAAGTGCTTCTAGAACTCCAGGGCTTGCATAGCACACATGAAGTATGGGAAGTTATGTGACATTGGACCTATTCCATTGCTTAACAAGCTCTGCCATCTTAGGGGCTAGTTGATACTCCACTTCCCCTACAAAAGATCCTACAACATCAGTCTTCTTGGACTATTGCAATGTCAATCCCATAGAAACTTCTTCTCCATTTACATATGGGCTCAACTAGCTCATCCCCTTATTTAGGATGTTTAAAATGGTTGCTTCCCTGTGAGAACTTAGAGTTTCTTCTTTCCTCATTGGCTCCAAGAGATCCACTAGACTGGTTGCCTCTACAATGCTCTCCATATTTTGGTATTTTTTTGGTTACCAATTCTTCCTTTGCTGATTCTTCTTGTCCCATAGTTTCTTTGGGAACAAGACTATTTTTGCCTGAAATCCTAGTGATCTCCTCTCTAAGAGACCTATCTCCCATAGCTCCTATCCCTAAGTGACTACCCTCAACTTTCCTCTTGGGGCTCTCAAAGGATTTGTGCTTGTTGTGTTAGGTGAGCTAGGATCCAATCCCTTCTTACCACCAAAGGGATTGCTTAGAGTAGAAGGTTGTGACAACTTGGCAAATATCACTTTTGCGGTAATCAAGTAAGTAAAGTTTGTTCCCGTAGAGATACAAGTCAGAATTGGTCAAACACAAAGCAAAGTAACAATGTAGTTCTTCTTGAATTCTTCTTTCACCTCATGGGTAGAAACCATACCCAAAAGAGTGTAACAAGCATAGACTTGCAATCTTGTCACAACAATTTGTCACCCATAATCACAAATCTTTCAAATCTTTCAAATCTTTCCAAATAATCTTGATTGTGATGATTCAGATTCTCCCAAATACGGCTACTTCACTACTGCAAAGCACCTTTGCCTTAGAATTGTGTTCCACCCCTCCATTGAAGGCACAACTTCCTCGATTGATATTGCTTTGCGTCAACCCTATGCTACACGCACAAGTGCAAAATACTACCAACTACAATTATTTCAGATTTGTCAAGGCATTGCTTTGATTGCACTTCACTTAGGATCAAACACACAAAATGAAGACCACAATTGCAAAATCTAACATCCACCAAGCACACTAGCTTCCACTTTGGAATTCTCCACACACTCACAAATACAATCATAGGATTGATACTTAGAATTAAGCTCAAGCAACGAGCATTGAAATCAACACTTTGCTTTATCTATCTTAAACAATTGCAAATATTGAACAACATAGAATGTAAATGCCTCCTTTAAATAGGCAGATCACTTTGACAGTAACTAATAAATATACTGTTCCACAACAACTTTACAAACCTACAAATCCAAAATGACAATGCACCTCTTCATATCTACTTCATCAAATCTCCAGTCTGTTACTAATCCAATTTGATGTCAACCTCAACTTTGGCTTCCAAACCCGATGCTCCCTCAAGTATTTCTCCTTCTTTGGGTCTACTCAATTCCACTCCTAACTCTATGATTTCTTCACTATGAACTACAATTGCACTCCTATCTACTCTATCTACATTAGTATCTTCCGACCCATTCCTCTCTAGTGTCTCAGATAACTCAACCAAAGACACTTGAACTCCTACTTCTTGGCTAATTGCACTTCACTACAAAGTCAATCCAATTCTGTCCTAACAAGATCTAATCTGAGATAGACATTATCTCCTACTTCTAACATCTTCATATCTACCTGTTCTTGTAAACAAATCAACAAATTGTTCAACTTTGTGTCCTTCTCTTCCTCGTCTCTTGCACTAACAACTTCAACTTGTGTAGTCTAGCTTCTTCTAGCTTCCCTTTGATTTCTGTGCTGAACAGCACCTTCATCTTGCTTACCAATGATCCTACAACATCAGATTCTACCTTCAGCTTTCTCCTTCTTTCTTTCCTCCTCTAGCTCATTACAATACATCTGCAACTCATCCTTGAACTCAGCTTTTATTGCCTCCTTCTCTTGTCAATTTAATGCAAGTTGTTCTTCTACCACGCTCAACAATCCTTGCAATCAGTCTTCTTTTCTACTAAGTTTGGATAACTCCCGCTGCCAAGCTTGATCTTTATTGGCTGCCTTCTTCTTTAGACTCTCCAATACTTGTTCTATTACTGCCACACTTGCCTTTGAATGTATTAGTTCTACTTGTGCGTCAGCAATTTCTCCTTTCATCACTTCCACCAATGCTATCTTCTCTTTTATTCTTCTTAACACTTTACTAAATCCTCCCTCATCGCTTCTGAGTGCTTACCCCAAAGAATTTCCTTCACTCAAAGTTCTTTGGCTTCCATCTCTACTTGTGTTAACTTACTTCTTAACAACAAGGTCTCCGCACTCCTCTTCTCTACAACTGCTAACTTGTCTTTCACATTGAGGTTAGTGCTTGCTATCTTTGCTTTTTTCTCCTACAAAAACACCAACAATGGACACACAAGCTTTGACACTTACTCCACTCCATCATACTTCTCATCATTGGCCCTGAATTTTTTGCCCACTGCATGTAACTCTTCTATTAGCACCTTATCCTAAAGTTGTGATCTGTGTATCTTCAACGTATCTCCATCCAAGCTCTCCTCCTCATTGGTGGTGACTTTACTAGGCCTGACGTCGGTTTCTTGCATACTTCTCTTCCCCCTGGCAGCTCTTGGACACACCAAGACTCCTTCTTCTTCCTTCTCACATCCTCGCTTGATGGTGGACACCTTTGGACTTGGCTTCTCTACGTCCACACTCCTTCTTTGTGTTTGCTGAACCTCCACCTCACCTTCATTGCCGTTGTTCTACTCTTCACTTTGTAGTGTGAACTCTTCTTTTCCTCCAAAGGCTTCTCCATTTGACTTGATTTCTCCTTCTGACTCCTCCTCCTCCTCCTCCAGAGTCGATTCCTTTGCTTTCACCAACATTGCCTTTGGGTTAGGGTTCTGCATCTTCTGCGGCTGTATTGCTGCAAAGTAACCTTTGGGTTTACCAATGCACTTCTTCTTCAAAACTTTATTAAAACCATCCAAAACAAAAAAGGTGGGTACCACAAAGGTCTTAAAGAGTTTGAGGTAGGTGAACTCCTACCTCAAGAAAATGTCCTTGAGTGGCTTACCATGTTGTCATTGGGTCCACTCATGGTGATCTGCCCCCTATGGATCTATAATACCAATAGCTAGACATATTAGCTAGAGGTGAAAATTGGCTTAGTAATATCCAGATAGAGGTGTCACCAAAAGAGAATTTCTAGTAATAGTGCACGAGTTGAAAATAG
The DNA here is from genome assembly GCA_948567375.1 of Lunularia cruciata. Classification (NCBI taxonomy): domain Eukaryota; kingdom Viridiplantae; phylum Streptophyta; class Marchantiopsida; order Lunulariales; family Lunulariaceae; genus Lunularia; species Lunularia cruciata. Next base: position 50,552,535 of record OX419757.1, on the reverse strand, counting down.
CTTGAAGTTTGTAATACCAAAAGCTAGAGATATCATCCAGAGGTGAAAATTGATTTGGTAATATTTGGAAGGATGTTATATATGATAGTTTAGGTAGATTAGATAGAGTTTTCATCAAAAGAGGAATTTTACCTAGGAGTTAAAAATAACCTAGAAACTTCAAAGCCAATTTTGGAGACCTAAATAGATGAATTAGGTCTTGAAAGTATGTAGGTGCTCCCCCCCTGCCCCCACACCAATGGAGGAAAGGCCCCCTCCTCCCTTGAATTGTCTCATCAAGAGCTTTCCAATGGTACCTCACCTACACAATTTAGAGAGTCTTATAGGAAGATTCTCTAAATATTCCCTCTAGTCAAAGATGGTTTAACCAACCAGATATGATCAGAATTGACATGTTACCCATGCATGCAACTAATGTAAAAGTCCAAGATCAAGGACAGAAATAGGAGAATGGAAGCTCACATTGGGATACTTGAATGAAGGAAAACTCTAAATGCCTAGCATGAGCTTCGGCTCTTGTATTTATAGGGATCATACAAGGCTCTCGAGAAGCTTCTCAAGAAGCTTCCTTGAGCTACTTTCTTGGAGTGCAAGCCAAGTTAATTGGGAAGCTTTTTAAGAAGCTTCCTTCTAGAAGTCACTTACTTGGCGTGCAAGCTAAGCTAGCCAGGAAACTTCCCAAGAAGCTTCCTAAATATTTTTGGAATATTATAGGCTAATTTTCCTTATGTGCTACTTTATTAGCCTCACTACCTTCATCGCTAAACTCCATACTGTTACATATTCCCCCACCACTAGTTGGTGGCGTCCTCATTGTCATTGAAGCTTCAAACTCCTGGATGGCCATATGTGCATTATGGAGGTGAGAAAGAGGTTCCCATGTGACATCATGAAGGGGATACCCTTTCCAAAGGACCTTGTACTCCGTATGTTGTTGGCATCCTTGTTGAATGTGGCGACGTGCAAGGATACAATCAACTTTGTACTCTTCATGATCATTGATAGAGATGGGAGGAGGAGGAGGAGGTTGGACACAAGAGGAGAAAGAAGATGGGTTGGGGACAAAGGGTTTCAACTTGGAAATGTGAAAGATATGGTGGATGCGCATATGACAAGGTAAGGCAAGTCAATAAGCAACAACAAAGATGAGTTGGGTGACCTCAAAGGGTTCTATCTAATTAAGAATAAGTTTGCAAACTTGGGTATCAAGTGGGAGGGGAGGTTACTAGAGGATAGCATGACTTTATCACCGACTTCAAAGGTGAGATCACAATGATGGTGGTCTGTATATTGTTTTTGATGATTTTGAGCAACAAGGAGGTATTAGCTTGTTGGAGGGATTAGGATATGGTCAAGAAGGTTGAAGTATGAGGGACATGAGATGGAGGAGGGTTAAGAAGAGAATCTGGAACAAGTAGATCTTGGCCAAAATTGAGAAAGAAGGGAGAAAATCCGGTGCTTGCATGTTTGGAATTATTGTAGGCAAATTTTGCAACTGCAAGACATTCATCCCAATTGGTATGGTGGACATTGATGAAGGCATGAAGCATATCCTCCAAGGTACAGTTCACACATTTGGTTTGTCCATCAGTTTGAGGATGATAAGCCATGGACAAAGCATGCCAAGTATTTGGAAGAGTGCTTGCCAAAAATTCCCGGTGAATTGAGGATCACGGTCGGAGATGGGTTGTCATGTTGGGGTTTGCACAGCCCGTACTGTAACACCCATTTGTGCATGTGTGTGGTATTGTGATATTTAGCTTGGTATTACAAGTACTTAAGAGATATTATTTATATAAAGATAAATGATGGTTCTATATTAGTCATGGTTAGCTAAAGTTAGTCACTGCTAAGATAGAAGGGACTTTACTTTAGAGGAAGTAGAAAAGATGAGCACCACTATTTTGGATTTTAGTGTGTTGACTTGGTATTATTCCTAGGTGTTTGGCTTTGAGGAAAGAGTTGAGAACTCTTGGGCCCGCAAGCCTTTTTGTTTTGGATTCTTCTTTAGTCCAAGGATAGCCCATGTGAAGGAGTCCTTGACTTAGTGGTTGGGTCAAGATAAGACCACATGCTTAGAGGAATATGCCTATGTGAATGGATATTCCTTTCTACTTTTTGACTTTACTTGACTTTTAGTCTAGTAACTTGAGTTACTACAGTAATTAGTAACTTTGGTACGTAACTATTTCACAAGTATATAAACAAGGGGTGAGGAGGTACTCATCATCCTTTCATTTGCAACTATCTCTCTCTCATTGAGTTCTCTAGTGAGCAATGTCTTGAGTCTTGGAGTGTTAGCCTTGGAGGAGTATGATGGAGTTGGGGTTCCTTGCCTTCTTAGTCCATGGTGCGCTACCATAATAGCCATCAGAGGTTCATCCTGAGTGAGAGACAGGCCGGCTCACATTTTTGGTTCCGTTACCGGGACCTCTCTAGAAGGCAAGATAATGTTCCGCGTTCAATTCTACATTAGGCTCACTTGGAGAGGACATTAGGAGAGGAGAGGGCTGAACTTATGTTAGGGAACCAAGATCCATTTGTATACCCTATAGTTCATATGTAGTCTTTGAGGTGATTTTGTACATCTTGTACACATGAGAGGAATTGGAGAGATTGTGTGAGGTGGATTGCAGATTTTGGAGATTAAAGTGATTGTGGGCAAAATCTCAAGTTTCAGATCTGGACTTGAAATTTCTACACGTGATAGCTTGGGTTATCTTTCAGTTAGCACACTTGAAATTATTGTGAGAGCTACTATGCGCATTGGGCTAGAATTTTTGAAAGTTGATAGGGTAAAGTGCTCCCGCAACTGCATGCTCTCTAAAAAATTGTACAGAGTCTGCCATTTCTTCAATTTTCAATGAATTGTTCTGAAAATTTCCAAGAAAATTCAGTGCATTGTATCCTATATGCAACCACAAAAATTAGAGAGAGATCGTTCTTGCGAAGAAGTTACAAGTTTTTGAAGTGAGAGGGGTGGTTTTGAGACCAAATCTGAAATATGTGTGCTGAATAGAAAGGTGTCTAGGCCAAATGGCTCAATCAAAAGATCTGAAATTGTGTAGGGAGGGACGCCCTAGAGTTGTGATCAAGTTTGCAAAATTTCAAAGGACTGTGACATACTGGTTGGGAGATTTGAGTGACATTGTGAGGAAGGGTCAATTCTGCAGAGTGGAGATCTCATGCATGAGGAGTTTGAGATCAACAAAAAGCATGTTTGAGTGTTTAGATTCATCTTGGGAATATGGAGGGTCATCAAGAGTGGAAATTGAGATTATGCAAGGTTCCCCAAGGGTTTGAGGTGATTGTAGGGATGGATTTGAGGAAAAGAGAGTTTACAATAGAATTTGAAGAGAGTGTTGAGAGGATCCAAAAACCTACACCACTTGGAGGAAAGAGTGAGTCTAAGTGCTTTCTATGTGGAGAAAAGGGACATAAGGCAAGTTCATGTCCATTGACCTTTGAGAGCAAGAGATTGAGGGAAAGGAGAGGCTTACTTGACTTGGGTTTGCATGTTGGACCTTCTTCACCAAGATTAGGAGGGAGAAGATCTAAGACCAAGGAGTTGTGTGAGGTTTGTGGAGTGGAATGACTTCCAAAAGGACATGAGTGTAGTAGAGTAAAAGCACTTTTGGAGACTTTGGTGAAGGATCTTGGAGAGAGTCTTAGTACAGCTATAGAAATACTACCACCTTCATCAACTAGTTCTCAAGATTAGTGATGGAGATAATCTTTCAACTTATGGATAAACTATCCATGAGAGTTAGATTAATATGCACTCTAGGATTTGATGTTGCTATAGAAATCTTGGAGCAACCTGAACCTTTTGTGTTCCCTAGAGTGGATTATTCTCAGATGGTGTTAGTCATGTATATACTCTATTAGTAATAGAGTGAGAGAAAGAAAGATAGTGAGAGGTTAAGATGGGGAAACTTTCGGTTTTCTTTGGCAAGGATGGAGAAGATGTGGAGGCCTTTGTGAGAGACTTCAAGAGAGCTTGCATAGGAAACAATGAGAGGAGGAAGAATGAGTGGGCCTCATTATTACATGATTTCTTTGAGGATGCAGCACTTATATGCTATGAGTCAGAATACCAAAAGAGAGAGAGGAGAGATGGGGAAGAGGAGTCTTGGGAGACTTTGACTTCAACACTCATTGAGAACTTTCTTCCTGATGAGAGTTATGAGAGATTGATGAGTGAGGTTACATTTCTCAATCAAGGAGAAGGAGAGAAAGTGAGAGTCTATGTGGAAAGAGTGGAAAAGTAAGAGTCCAGATTTTGGATAGTGTTGAGGAAGGGTGGGGATGATGTGGAGACTAAAATGATTGGCATAGGGGCCATGCTCACCAAGAATTTTGTGGGAGGGTTGAGACCACAAATTAGAAGCAAGGTGAGATATGAGAAACCTTCTTCCAAGGTTGAAGCTATCAAGATCGCAATTCATATGAAGGAGAGTTTGGAAGGGGATGAGAGTGATTTGGTGGTGAAGGAGGTTGTGCATCCTCCTCAAGGCTACAAGTATGGTGGAACTTCTGATACTTTGGTGGCAAGGGTTGCACCACAATTAATAGTTGCTCCAGTTCTTGCACCTCCACCAAAAGATCCACTTCAAACCATCACAGAACAACTTGCGGATCTCAAGATCAATGTGGTGCAACTATGGGAGAAGAGAGAGGTGGATCAGAATGTAGGGAGAGGCCCTAAGATTTATGGAAACTATCCATATAGAGGAGGCCAACCAGCCAACAATTTCAATGATAGAAACTGTTTTGGTTGTGGAGGACGAGGCCATATCCAAAGGAATTGCCTAAATTCTACTTACCATGGAGGAAGGGATTATGAGGGAGCCAATAGAGGGAAAGAGGATGGTAGTGAAACCCAAGTGGCTCCATAGATGTGGTTGAGAGCAAGTATGAGAAGGGAGAGTGCTCAAACTCCAAGGGTTTTAATTTGGAGCTTTTGGCACAAGAGAAGAAGAGAGCTCGTTTTGCAGAGGATGTTCACTCTTCTCAAGGATTTACTCTAAGCAAGGATACTCCTATGTCTACTAGGAGCACTCGCACCTCAACACCATCAACAAAAAAGACTCCAAGGAAGAAGTTGGGGATGGAGGACTTCTTGATCTCAAAGCAACAATGGAACTACAATGTGTTGGAGGATGTTGGTAGTCACAAGGCTAACATCACAGTGGGCCAATTAATTGCTTTGAACCCTACCTTGAGAAAGGAGCTTAGAGGTGGTTTGAGTTCTACAAGAAGCAAGAAGAAGAAGAAGGCAAAAGTTCCAGTATCAATGGGGGTGGTGGATGCCAAGCCAGCACCATGGGAGGCTTGTGAATATGCCTCCAAGATTGATGTGAGAGTGAATGGTCAAAACATCAAGGATGCATTGGTTGATGGAGGATCAACAGTAAATGCCATGTTAGAAAGGTTGATGAAGAAGTTGGGTATGATACCCTTAAGACCTTCAACACTTGTGGTGAGCATGGCAAACAAGCAACAAGTTTGACCAGTAGGGGTGATGGATAAAGTGGTAGTTTCAATTATGGGAGTTCAAAATCTCATAACTTTCCAAGTCTCGAAGGATTCAAGCTATGACTTACTTCTTAGGAGGCCATGGTTGAGAGCAGCACGCACAACTGATCGATGGCACAAAGGGTACTTGAGGATTGGACCATCAAACCATAGAGTCACAGTTCCTGTGACTAACACCACCAACACTTCACATTCAGATACACCATCTCCTGATTATTGGGAATCAGATTCTGAAGAAGGAACTTCAGGTGTGGACACAAGCAAGGAAGAGGAGACTCCCACGAAGAAGGATGAATCTGAATCTGATTCAGATGTGTATCCTTTGTGTGCTATGGATTTTGCACCTAAGCCAAAGGTTTTGAAGGACCCAAAAAAATCACCATTGACACTTGAGGAGGTAGAGAGAAGGTTATCTACCCTCAAGTATGGCCCAAATGTTACCAAGGAGGAGAAGGTGAGATTTGAAGAGATTTTCCGCAAGTTCATCCATGTGTTTGCTTTTAGTTACAAAGATTTGAAGGAAGTCACCTTGGAGGAGCACAAGATAGAGGTGGAGTCACATGCAAGACCAATCCGCCAAAAGCAACGTCGCATTAGCCCACCAATATCTTTGGTTGTGAAGGAGGAGATTGATAAGCTCAAGGAGGCTAGATTTATCTTTGAGGTAGAGAATTCAAAATGGGTGTCTCCAATTGTCATTGTGAAGAAAAAGAATGGCAAGCTTCGGGTATGTGTGGATTACAAGAAGCGCAATGCTGTTACAAAGGAGGACTACTACCCATTGCCATTCATTGATGAGATCTTGGATGAGGTTGCAGGTCATGAGAGGTACAGTTTTGGAGATGGTTATAATGGATATAACCAAGTCAAGATTGCACCAGAGCATCAACAACTCACCACATTCACCACACCTTGGGTAACTTACAGTTTCAAGGTCATGCCTTTTGGGTTTTGCAATGATCCAACCACATTCCAACGGTTCATGAACAAGGTATTTGAACCTTTCATTGGGAATTTGTGAGAGACTTCATTGATGACTTTTGTGTCTATGGAAGCAAGGAGGAGCACTTTGAGCACCTAATCAAAGTCTTGCAACGCTTGGATGAGGCAAATGCATCACTCAACCCAAAGAAGTGCATTTTTGAATGTGAAGAAGGTCTACTTTTGGGGCACATCATCTCCAAGGATGGAATAGCAGTTGATCGTGAGAAGGTGAGGAAAATCTCATACTTTCCATTCCCTTCAAGCTTGACAAATTTATGCCAATTCTTGGGGATGGTTGGATACTATAGGAGGTTCATCTTCTCATTTTCCAACAAGGCTTATGCATTGACCATCTACATGAAGAAGGGTGTAGATTACATGGTGATTTTGGAAGACAAGGAGGCTCTCAAAGCTTTTGAGGAGCTCAAGCAATCCCTTGTTGTAGCTCCAATTCTTGCTAAACCTGACTGGAGTAAGCCTTTCATCCTCTACATTGATGCTTTTAATGTAGCTATAGGATGCGTTCTTAGTCAATTAGACCAAGATGGGCATGATCATCCAATAGCTTATGCTAGTAGGCAGATGGTTTCAGCAGAGAAGAACTACTCTGTCACAGAGAGAGAAGGGTTGGCAGTGATCTTTGGTCTTAAGAAGTTTAGACACTACTTGATTGGAGGGAAAGCCACCAATTGTCACGGATCACAAGGCTTTGAAGTACATCTTCAACAAGCCTAATGTTGAAGGGAGACTAGCAAGGTGGATGATACTCTTGTTTGAGTATGACTACACCATTGAGGATAGGCCAAGAAAGAAACATGCAAATGCTGATTTGTTATCTATAGCCTATGATCATGATGGAGATGAGCCAGTGGATGATTCCTTCCCGGATGAGGAGCTCATGACAATCTTAGTCACTCAAGAGGTTCCAATGGAGTACAAGGAGATTGTGGATTTTGTGACAAGAGGTAACTATCTAGAAGGGATGCATGCTAGGGAGAGGAAGGCCCTTGCAGCAAGATCTAGACCCTACACAATGGTGGAGGATATTCTTTTTCACCAAGGAGCAAATGGTCTACTTCGAAGAGCAGTGGGTAAGGAAGAGTCTATCCTACTCATAAAGGAGTTTCATGAAGGTTTAGTATATGGAGGACACTTTGCAGGAAAGGTGATTGCTTTCAAGATTCTAGATGCAGGTTACCATTGGAGAGGGATTTTCAAGGATTGTCTTGATTATTGCAAAACTTGTCAAGCTTTTGCTAGAAAGTCTACATCCACTCCACCACTTAGATCAATTCCATTGCTAGGACCTTTTGAGAAGTGGGGAATTGATTTTGTAGGTCCTCTCAATAGAACCCCAAGGAACAATTGGTACATTGTGGTAGTTATTGATTACCTTACCAAGTGGGTTGAGGCTAGACCATTGAGGGACAAGAATGAAGATGAAGTGGGTAGATTTCTTTATGAACTCATTATCACTAGGTTTGGATGCCCTTTGGAGTTGGTTTTTGATAGAGGAGGAGAGTTTACAGGAAGCATTACTACAACCATGCTACGACATTTCTCTATCACACAGAGAGTAACTACATCCTATAAGCCAAATTCCAATGGCTTGGCAAAGAGAACCAATCAGACCTTGTGCATGATGTTGGCCAAAGATGCAGAAATGGAGGGGGCTAAACATCATTGGGACAAGAGGATTCATGCAGTTTTGTGGGAGTATAGGACAACCATGGAGACTTCCACTGGATATTCTCCATTTCAATTGGTGTATGGTATTGAGTCTACCTTATCTATTCACTTTGATCTTCCTACCTTCCAAAGCATTCATAGGAGATTGAAGAAAGCACAAGGAGGTGATGCAGAGAAGTCAAGGAAGGATCAACTCATGGAGTTGGAAGAGGCAAGAGCAGTTGCTATGGTTCGAGTGGAGCAAGCCCAAAGGAAACAAAAGGAGAGCTATGACAAGAGGCAAGGCAAGAAGAAGGTGGAGCCTTTCAAAGAAGGTGATTGGGTAATGTTGTTTGATTCCATTTGATTCAAGAGAGTGCAAAAGAAGTTTTTGCCTAAGTACTTTGGACCTTTCATAATAGAGAAGGTGTGGGGCAATTACACCTATGATCTCAAGGAGTTGGGAGGAAGACACTTTGATAGAATTAACCATGATAAGTTGAAGATGTACCATAGAAGGTAGAGAGACCTTCACTTTGAGGACAAAGTGAAAACTTAGTTCGGGGGTAAATGTAACACCCATCTGTGCATATGTGTGGTATTGTGATATTTAGCTTGGTATTACAAGTACTTAAGAGATATGATTTATACAGAGATAAATGATGGTTCTATATTAGTCATTGTTAGGTAAAGTTAGTCACTACTAAGATAGAAGGGACTTACTTTAGAGGAAGTAGAAAAGATGAGCACCACTATTTTGGATTTTAGTATGTTGACTTGGTATTATTCCTAGGTGTTTGGCTTTGAGGAAAGAGTTGAGAACTCGTGGGCCCGCAAGCCTTTTTGTTTTGGATTCTTCTTTAGTCCAAGGATAGCCCATGTGAAGGAATCCTTGACTTAGTGGTTGGGTCAAGATAAGACCACATGCTTAGAGGAATATGCCCATGTGAATGGATATTCCTTTCTACTTTTTGACTTTACTTGACTTTTAGTCTTGTAACTTGAGTTAATATGGTAATTAGTAACTTTGGTACGTAACTATTTCGCAAGTATATAAACAAAGGGTGAGGAGGTACTCATCATCCTTTCATTTGCAACTATCTCTCTCTCATTGAGTTCTCTAGTGAGCAATGTCTTGAGTCTTGGAGTGTTAGCCTTGGAGGAGTATGATGGAGTTGGGGTTCCTTGCCTTCTTAGTCCATGGTGCGCTACCATAATAGCCATCAGAGGTTCATCCTGAGTGAGAGAGAGGCTGGCTCACAGTACAAAAGTGACTTATCATTTTTATCTCCACATTAGTAGGGTTGGTTGTTTGCTAGATCCAATGCATGAGATGCTACCAAGTGCGCAATCTTTGTACATGTATGTGATTGGCCACGTGGGTTACAATCTGATCATGTTTCAGGGCTCTGATGAATAAAGATGAGGGCGAGTGGAGAGACAAGGGAGTGTTTTAGTTGAGGAGTCTCAAGGGGAGGAGGACGTTGGGAGTGAGAGTAGTAGCAGTGCATGAGTGGTAGAACATTAGAGGAAGCATTTGAGCATGAGATGTCCCATGCTCCCGATTTTGCCACTCCCAAATCCTTTTCTCATTAGGCTTCAGATTTTGCACTATGATGGCTTACGGGACTGGTTGTGACACGTTTTGGGGCGGTATTCATGGAGTCGATGATGGAAAACCCGGATCCTATTGTCCTTTTGGTGCTTACTTCTGAGCATGTCTAAGACTTGACAATATATGTGCTTCTATAGTTGGGGAATGCCTAAATTTTTGATCATTAGCTTCAAGGTGGAGTTGTGGGGTCCATTTGTCAAAGACTAAAGGACAAATGTGCAAGAGATTGGGTCCGAAGAGAGAAGATTGGAGTTTTTTGACCATCAAAGGAGTTCAAGGAGGTCATTTGAGGAACAAAGGACATGGTTGGAAAGAGAAGCTAAAAGGCTTCAATTTGGAAATAGAAATCACACAATTTGAGATGATTTTAAGAGGGATATTATCTATTGAATCATGGGGGGTAAAATTAATACCCAAGAGCACAAAGTAGACAATTAAGTGAGCTTCTTGAGACATTTTCACTATCTGTCAAAGAGATTAGAGAGTAGACCAAATTTTTGTTTACTAAGCACAAGAAATTTTAGTTTTGGATCAATCTCAATTCAGATCTGGTTGATTGAAGTTGAAGCTCTTGAGGTGTAAGGTGATGGAGAAGAGCTAATGATAAGGTTTGGAGTTTTGGGCACTCTAGAAGTTGTGGCTTGAGATACCTTATGAAACTTTCCAATCTTGTTGTTGGTTAGGGTGTGCAACGTTTTGTGAAGGTTTCATATAAATTCCTCAAATAGAGAAAATAGGGTCTTGGATCAAGTATACTTGGATCTGCAGAGCTTACAAGTTAGCACAACTCAGTAATTGATCCATATCTAGAGATTGGGGATGGATTAGGCCATCAAAATTTCCAGATTGCTAACCAAGAGCACAAAAAGATACTATGGAAAATTTGGTTGGCTTTGGGGTCATAGAGAGTAAGATCTGATGAAAAACGTTTTACTGAAAAGATTATCATAAACTCGGAGGAGCATTTCTTTCCTCAATCCTAATTGAATGTCAATTCTCTCACTTTTGTGACTATGATTCAGAGTTCAGATTTCCAGAGTGTTTTGTGAGGATCAAGTGTACATCTGATTTAGAAATCAGGAGAAAATTGGCAAAAACCAGGGGCAAGACCCTAAAAAGGGGATTTCAGAATTAGGGTGAGAGTTGCAAAAACCTAGCCATTTTTGAGAGCTTTTTAAAAGAGTTCTAGTCATCTGATTGAAGTCTATTTTATATCATTGGAAAGCTTATTCCACATACCTTCCATTGAATCCTAGAACACTTAAATCCAAGCTATACTGAAACAGTAATGCTCATATGAGCTGCCCATAGTTTTCCCCATCAAGAAGACATAGGAAAATCCCCACATGAAGTACAGTTGAGATTTGGAGTACAGCTTGGAAAAGACATGAAGTTCAGATTGAAATTAGCTTGATGACAGAGCACAAAGGCTCCAAAGCTATTTTCTGACCAAAGAGCACAAAGAGTTATTGCCGCATTCCTATGTTTGGATCCTCTTTGTGCTTGCATGCTTGTTTGTATGCCAAGTTGGTTTGGATTGGTGTGTGGGCATTGCGCTTAGGTTCTTTCATTCGAGTAGTGTTGTGTTTTTCTCCTTGGTAATGTTGGAAGTGATGACCAATAGACCAGGAGTGCATGTTGGGATGATAGTTAGGTTGCCTGTCACTACCCTACTCGATAGCAAGAATACTAGTTCCAAGAGTGGAGGGTTTTGTAACACCCATTTGTGCATGTGTGTAGTATTGTGATATTTAGCTTGGTATTACAAGTACTTAAGAGATATTATTTATACAGAGATAAATGATGGTTCTATATTAGTCATGGTTAGCTAAAATAGACGGGACTTTACTTTAGAGGAAGTAGAAAAGATGAGCACCACTTTTTTGGATTTTAGTGTGTTGACTTGGTATTATTCCTAGGTGTTTGGCTATGAAGAAAGAGTTGAGAACTCTTGCGCCCGCAAGCCTTTTTATTTTGGATTCTTCTTTAGTCCAAGGATAGCCCATGTGAAGGAGTCCTTGACTTAGTGGTTGGGTCAAGATAAGACCACATGCTTAGGGGAATATGCCCATGTGAATGGATATTCCTTTTTACTTTTTGACTTTACTTGACTTTTAGTCTAGTAACTTGAGTTACTAAGGTAATTAGTAACTTTGGTACGTAACTATTTCACAAGTATATAAACAAGGGGCAAGGAGGTACTCATCATCCTTTCATTTGCAACTATCTCTCTCTCATTGAGTTCTCTAGTGAGCAATGTCTTGAGTCTTGGAGTGTTATCCTTAGAGGAGTATGATGGAGTTGGGGTTCCTTGCCTTCTTAGTCCATGGTGCGCTACCATAATAGCCATCAGAGGTTCATCGTGAGTGAGAGATAGGCCGGCTCACAATTCTTATTGTTAGGCAACACATGTGTTCAGACGAGTAGTTATAGGTTTACCTATAGCCTCTTATCTACAATCTCCACAACTAGGCATCCTATGTGTTCCCAGAGAGAGAAAAGAAAAGTATGACAATGTGGCATCCCAATATGCTTGAAGACATTGTCGAAGTAGATTTGCGCTAAGGTTGGAGCATCCACAATATCAAAGGTTGGTGCCAAGTTCAACAATTATTGTATGTCCTTGCTTTGTCTAGGGCAAGGATGTGATGAGATCTAACCTGACTTGTTCACATCAAGATGATGGAATGGAGAGTGGTTGAAGGAGTCCACACGGCTTGTGGCTGCTGGCCTTGTTATGTTGGCAACTCTCACATGATCGGACAAACTCTTGAACATCTTGTGTCATGTTGGGGCACCAATGTTGGCATTAAAGGGTACCCAAGGTCTTGTTCACACCCATGTGCCCAACTATTGGTAAATCATAGGCTTCTTGAAGGCGTACTATGAGCCGGCCTGTCTCTCACTCAGGATGAACCTCTGATGGCTATTATGGTAGCGCACCATGGACTAAGAAGGCAAGGAACCCCAACTCCATCATACTCCTCATACTTGTGAAATAGTTACGTACTCAAGTTACTAGACTAAAAGTCAAGTAAAGTCAAAAAGTAAAAAGGAATATCCATTCACATGGACATATTCTCCTAAGCATGTGGTCTTATCTTGACCCAACCACTAAGTCAAGGATTCCTTCACATGGGCTATCCTTGGAATAAAGAAGAATCCAAAAGAAAAAGGTTTGCGGGCCCAAGAGTTCTCAACTCTTTCCTCAAAGCCAAACACCTAGGAATAATGCCAAGTCAACACACTAAAATCCAAAATAGTGGTGCTCATCTTTTCTACTTCCTCTAAAGTAAGGTCCACTCTATCTTAGCTATGACTAACTTTAGCTAACCATGACTAATATAGAACCATCCTTTATCTCTATAAATAATATCTCTTAAGTACTTGTAATACCAAGCTAAATATCACAATACCACACACATGCACAAATGGGTGTTACATTTACCCCCGGACTAAGTTTTCACTTTGTCCTCAAAGTGAAGGTCTCTCTACCTTCTATGGTACATCTTCAACTTATCATGGTTAATCCTATCAAAGTATCTTCCTCCCAACTCCTTGAGATCATAGGTGTAATTGCCCCACACCTTCTCTACTATGAAAGGTCCAAAGTACTTAGGCAAAAACTTCTTTTGCACTCTCTTGAATCGAATGGAATCAAACAACATTACCCAATCACCTTCTTTGAAAGGCTCCACCTTCTTCTTGCCTTGCCTCTTGTCATAGCTCTCCTTTTGTTTCCTTTGGGCTTGCTTCACTCGAACCATAGCAACTGCTCTTGCCTCTTCCAACTCCATGAGTTGATCCTTCCTTGACTTCTCTGCATCACCTCCTTGTGCTTTCTTCAATCTCCTATGAATGCTTTGGAATGTAGGAAGATCAAAGTGAATAGGTAAGGTAGACTCAATACCATACACCAATTGGAATGGAGAATATCCGGTGGAAGTCTTCATGGTTGTCCTATACTCCCACAAAACTGCATGAATCCTCTTGTCCCAATGATGTTTAGCCCCCTCCATTTCTGCATCTTTGGCCAACATCATGCACAAGGTCTGATTGGTTCTCTCTGCCAAGCCATTGGAATTTGGCTTATAGGATGTAGTTACTCTATGTGTGATAGAGAAATGTCGTAGCATGGCTGTAGTAATGCTTCCTGTAAACTCTCCTCCTTTATCAGAAACCAACTCCAAAGGGCATCCAAACCTAGTGATAATGCGTTCATAAAGAAATCTACCCACTTCATCTTCATTCTTGTCCGTCAATGGTCTAGCCTCAACCCACTTGGTAAGGTAATCAGTAACTACCACAATGTACCGATTGTTCCTTGGGGTTCTATTGAGAGGACCTACAAAATCAATTCCCCACTTCTCAAAAGGTCCTAGCAATGGAATTGATCTAAGTGGTGGAGTGGATGTAGACTTTCTAGCAAAAGCTTGACAAACATGACAAGTTTTGCAATAATCAAGACAATCCTTGAAAATCCCTCTCCAATGGTAACCTGCATCTAGAATCTTGAAAGCAGTCACCTTTCTTGCAAAGTGTCCTCCACATACTAAACCTTCATGAAACTCCTTTATGAGTAGGATAGACTCTTCCTTACCCACTGCTCTTCGAAGTAGACCATCTGCTCCTTGGTGAAAAAGAATATCCTCCACCATTGTGTAAGGTCTAGATCTTGCTGCAGGGGCCTTCCTCTCCCTAGCATGCATCCCTTCTGAATAGTTACCTTTTGTCACAAAATCCACAATCTCCTTGTACTCCATTGGAACCTCTTGAGTGACTGAGATTGTCATGAGCTCCTCATCCGGGAAGGAATCATCCACTGGCTCATCTCCATCATCATCATAGGCTCTAGATAATAAGTCAGCATTTGCATGTTTCTTTCCTGGCCTATCTTCAATGGTGTAGTCATACTCAGACAAGAGTATCATCCACCTTGCTAGTCTCCCTTCAACATTAGGCTTGTTGAAGATGTACTTCAAAGCCTTGTGATCCGTGACAATGGTGGCTTTCCCTCCAATCAAGTAGTGTCTAAACTTCTTGAGACCAAAGATCACTGCCAACCCTTCTCTCTCCGTGACAGAGTAGTTCTTCTCTGCTGAAACCATCTGCCTACTAGCATAAGCTATTGGATGATCATGCCCATCTTGGTCTAATTGACTAAGAGTGCATCCTATAGCTACATTAGAAGCATCAGTGTAGAGGATGAAAGGTTTACTCCAATCAGGTTTAGCAAGAATTGGAGCTACAACAAGGGATTGCTTGAGCTCCTCAAAAGCTTTGAGAGCCTCCTTGTCTTCCAAAATCACCATGTAATCTACACCGTTCTTCATGTAGATGGTCAATGCATAAGCCTTGTTGGAAAATGAGAAGATGAACCTCCTATAGTACCCAACCATCCCCAAGAATTGGCGTAACTTTGTCAAGCTTGAAGGGAATGGAAGGTCTGAGATTTTCCTCACCTTCTCAGGATCAACTGCTATTCCATCCTTGGAGATGATATGCCCCAAAAGTAGACCTTCTTCACATCCAAAAATGCACTTCTCTGGGTTGAGTGATGCATTTGCCTCATCCAAGCATTGACTTTGCAAGACTTTGCAAGACTTTGACATTGACATTGACTTTGCAAGACATTGACATTGCAAGACTTTGATTAGGTGCTCAAAGTGCTCCTCCTTGCTCCCATAGACACAAAAGTCATCAATGAAATCTCTCACAAATTTCCCAATGAAAGGTTCAAATACCTTGTTCATGAACCGTTGGAATGTGGCTGGAACATTGCAAAGCCCAAAAGGCATGACCTTGAAAGCGTAAGTTCCCCAAGGTGTGGTGAATGTGGTGAGTTGTTGATGCTCTGGTGCAATCTTGATTTGGTTATATCCACTATAACTATCTCCAAAACTGTACCTCTCATGACCTGCAACCTCCTCCAAGATCTCATCAATGAATGGCAATGGGTAGTAGTCCTTCTTGGTAACAGCATTGAGCTTCTTGTAATCCACACATACCCGAAGCTTGCCATTCTTTTTCTTCACAATGACAATTGGAGACACCCATTCTGAATTCTCCACCTCAAAGATAAATCCAGCCTCCTTGAGCTTATCAATCTCCTCCTTCACAACCAAAGATATTGGTGGGCTAATGCGACGTTGCTTTTGGCGGATTGGTCTTGCATGTGACTCCACCTCTATCTTGTGCTCCTCCAAGGTGACTTCCTTCAAATCCTTGTAACTAAAAGCAAACACATGGATGAACTTGCGGAAAATCTCCTCATATCTCACCTTCTCCTCCTTGGTAACATTTGGGCCATACTTGAGGGTAGATAACCTTCTCTCTACCTCCTCAAGTGTCAATGGTGATTTATTTGGGTCCTTCAAAACCTCTGGCTTAGGTGCAAAATCCATAGCACACAAAGGATACACATCTGAATCAGATTCAGATTCATCCTCCTCCGTGGAAGTCTCCTCTTCCATGCTTGTGTCCACACCTGAAGCTCCTTCTTCAGAATCTGATTCCCAATAATCAAAAGATGGTGTATCTGAATGTGAAGTGTTGGTAGTGTTAGTCACAGGAACAGTGACTCTATGGTTTGATGGCCCAATCCTCAAGTACCCTTTGTGCCATTGATCAGTTGTGCGTGCTGCTCTCAACCATGGCCTCCCAAGAAGTAAGTCATAGCTTGAATCCTTCAAGACTTGGAAAGTCATGAGATTTTGAACTCCCATAACTGAAACTACCACCTTATCCATCACCCCTACTGGTCGAACTTGTTGCTTGTTTGCCATGCTCACCACAAATGTTGAAGCTCTTGAGGGTATCATACCCAACTTCTTCATCAACCTTTCTAACATGGCATTCACTACTGATCCTCCATCAACCAATGCATCCTTGATGTTTTGACCATTCACTCTCACATCAATCTTGGAGGCATATTCACAAGCTTCCCATGGTGCTGGCTTGGCATCCACCACCCCTATTGATACTGGAACTTTTGCCTTCTTCTTCTTCTTGCTCCTTGTAGAACTCAAACCACCTCTAAGCTCCTTTCTCAAGGTAGGGTTCAAAGCAATGAATTGGCCCACTGTGATGTTAGCCTTGTGACTACCAACATCCTCCAACACATTGTAGTTCCATTGTTGCTTTGAGATCAAGAAGTCCTCCATCCCCAACTTCTTCCTTGGAGTCTTTGTTGTTGATGGTGTTGAGGTGCGAGTGCTCCTAGTAGACATAGGAGTATCCTTGCTTGAAGTAAATCCTTGAGAAGAGTGAACATCCTCTGCAAAACGAGCTCTCTTCTTCTCTTGTGCCAAAAGCTCCAAATTAAGACCCTTGGAGTTTGAGCACTCTCCATTCTCATACTTGCTCTCAACCACATCTATGGATGCTATCCCCTTACCTTTGTTGGGATTAGGAGCCACTTGGGTTTCACTACCTCCCTCTTTCCCTCTATTGGCTTTCTCATAACCCCTTCCTCCATGGTAAGTGGAATTTGGGCAATTCCTTTGGATATGGCCTCTTCCTCCACAACCAAAACAATTTCTATCATTGAAATTGTTGGCTGGTTGGCCTCCTCTATATGGATAGTTTCCATAACTCCTAGGCCCTCTCCCTACATTCTGATCCACCTCTCTCTTCTCCCATAGTTGCACCACATTGATCTTGAGATCCGCAAGTTGTTCTGTGATGGTTTGGAGTGGATCTTTTGGTGGAGGTGCAAGAACTGGAGCAACTACTACTTGTGGTGCAACCCTTGTCACCAAAGTATCAGAAGTTCCACCATACTTGTAGCCTTGAGGAGGATGCACAACCTCCTTCACCACCAAATCACTCTCATCCCCTTCCAAACTCTCCTCCATACGAATTGCGATCTTGATAGCTTCAACCTTGGAAGAAGGTTTCTCATATCTCACCTTGCTTCTAATTTGTGGTCTCAATCCTCCCACAAAATTCTTGGTGAGCATGGCCCCTATGCCAATCATTGTAGTCTCCACATCATCCCCACCCTTCCTCAACACTATGCAAAATCTGGACTCTAACCTTTCCACTCTTTCCACATAGACCCTCACTTTCTCTCCATCTCCTTGCTTGAGAAATGTAACCTCACTCATCAATCTCTCATAACTCTCATCAGGAAAAAAGTTCTCAATGAGTGTTGAAGTCAAAGTCTCCCAAGACTCCTCTTCCCCATCTCTCCTCTCTCTCTTTTGGTATTCTGACTCATACCATATAAGTGCTGCATCCTCAAAGAAATCTGGTAATAATGAGGCCCACTCATTCTTCCTCCTCTCATTGTTTCCTATGCAAGCTCTCTTGAAGTCTCTCACAAAGGCCTCCACATCTTCTCCATCCTTGCCAAAGAAAACCGGAAGTTTCCCCATCTTAACCCCTCACTATCTTTCTTTTCTCTCAATTTTTTTTTCTCTTTTCTTTTCTCTCACTCTATTACTAATAGAGTATATACATGACTAACACCATCTGAGAATAATCCACTCTAGGGAACACAAAAGGTTCAGGTTGCTCCAAGATTTCTATAGCAACATCAAATCCTAGAGTGCATATTAATCTAACTCTCATGGATAGTTTATCCATAAGTTGAAAGATTATCTCCATCACTAATCTTGAGAACTAGCTGATGAAGGTGGTAGTATTTCTATAGCTGTACTAAGACTCTCTCC
This sequence comes from Lunularia cruciata, assembly GCA_948567375.1. Classification (NCBI taxonomy): domain Eukaryota; kingdom Viridiplantae; phylum Streptophyta; class Marchantiopsida; order Lunulariales; family Lunulariaceae; genus Lunularia; species Lunularia cruciata. The sequence continues at coordinate 50,534,055 of OX419757.1, read as the reverse complement.
AAGATCCTTCACCAAAGTTTCCAAAAGTGCTTTTACTCCACTACACTCATGTCCTTTTGGAAGTCCTTCAACTCCACAAACCTCACACAACTCCTTGGTCTTAGATCTTCTCCCTCCCAATCTTGGTGAAGAAGGTCCAACATGCAAACCCAAGTCAAGTAAGCCTCTCCTTTCCCTCAATCTCTTGCTCTCAAAGGTCAATGGACATGAACTTGCCTTATGTCCCTCCTCTCCACATAGAAAGCACTTAGACTCACTCTTTCCTCCAAGTGGTGTAGATTTTTGGATCCTCTCAACACTCTCTTCAAATTCTATAGTAAACTTTTTTCTCCTCAAATCCACCCCTACAATCACCTCAAACCCTTGGGGAACCTTGCATAATCTCAATTTCCACTCTTGATGACCCTCCATGTTCCCCAAGATGAATCTAAACACTCAAACATGCTTTTTGTTGATCTCAAACTTCTCATGCATGAGATCTCCACTCTGCAGAATTGACCCTTCCTCACAATGTCACTCAAATCTCCCAACCAATATGTCACAGTCCTCTGAAATTTTCCACAGTTGATCACAACTCCAGGGCGTCCCTCCCTGCAAAATTTCAGATCTTTTGATTGAGCCATTTGGCCTAGACACCTTTCTATTCAGCACCCATATTTCAGATTTGGTCTGGAAACCACCCCCCTCACTTAAAAAAGTCATAACGCCCTGCGCAAGAATGATCTCTCTCTAATTTTTGTGGCAGCAGGTAGGATACAATGCACTGAATTTTCTTGGAGAGTTTCAGGACAATTCACGGACAATTGAAGAAATGGTAGACTCTGTACAATTTTCCAGAGAGCATGCAGTTGCGGGAGCACTTTACCCTATCAACTTTCAAAAATTCTAGCCCAGTGCGCATAGAAGCTCTCTCAATAATTTTAAGTGTGCTAACTGAAAGATAACCCAAGCTATCATGTGCAGAAATCTCAAGTCCAGATCTCAAACTTGAGATTTTGCCCAAAATCACCTTAATCCCCAAAATTTGCAATCCACCTCACACAATCTCTCCAATTCCTCTCATGTGTACAAGATGTACAAAATCACCTCAAAGACATCATAATGAACTACAGGGTATACAAATGGATCTTGGTTCTCTAACATAAGTTCAGCCCTCTCCTCTCCTAATGTTCTCTCCAAGTGAGCTCTCATAGCCTCCTTCTGTCTAATGTAGAATTGGACGCGGAACATTATCTTGCCTTCTAGAGAGGTCCCGGCAACGGAACCAAAAATGTGAGCCGGCCTGTCTCTCACTCAGGCTGAACCTCTGATGGCTATTATGGTAGCGCACCATGGACTAAGAAGGCAAGGAACCTCAACTCCATCATACTCCTCCAAGGCTAACACTCCAAGACTCAAGACATTGCTCACTAGAGAACTCAATGAGAGAGAGATAGTTGCAAATGAAAGGATGATGAGTACCTTCTCATCCATTGTTTATATACTTGTGAAATAGTTACGTACCAAAGTTACTAATTACCGTAGTAACTCAAGTTACTAGACTAAAAGTCAAGTAAAGTCAAAAAGTAGAAAGGAATATCCATTCACATGGACATATTCCCCTAAGCATGTGGTCTTATCTTGACCCAACCACTAAGTCAAGGATTCCTTCACATGGGCTATCCTTGGAATAAAGAAGAATCCAAAACAAAAAGGTTTGCGGGCCCAAGAGTTCTCAACTCTTTCCTCAAAGCCAAACACCTAGGAATAATGCCAAGTCAACACACTAAAATCCAAAATAGTGGTGCTCATCTTTTCTACTTCCTCTAAAGTAAGGTCCACTCTATCTTAGCTATGACTAACTTTAGCTAACCATGACTAATATAGAACCATCCTTTATCTCTATAAATAATATCTCTTAAGTACTTGTAATACCAAGCTAAATATCACAATCTCACACACATGCACAAATGGGTGTTAGAGTACAAGTTGGAGATCACCTTTGGCTGGAATATAGATCCAATCCTCATGGAATAGAAGGCCTTCCTTGAAGGAGAAGGTGTTGTACTCCTTGTTGCATGTTGTAAGACAACCATGTACCATTTGGAAGAAGGGATCTTATTGTAGAGCTGACCAAAACTCATTTTGGACATTGGAGTCAATTGACACCGTCGTAATTGTTGCCGTGATGAGAGGAAGAGACTTCAAATTAGGTCACCGTGATAGAGCATCAGCAATGACATGGAACCAACTTGGTTTGTACTCAAGTTTGATATCAAACAATTGGATTTCTTCCTTCTATCGATGATGTTGACACTTTATATGTTCCAAGTGTAAGGTCTGCAACAATGGTTTGTGACCAGTTTGCATGATCACTTGTTTTCCCAAGAGATAATGCCTCCATACCTTGGTGGCATATACCATTGCAAGTTGTTCTTGGTCTTGAGTAGAGTAATTTCTTTCAACCGTATTTAGTCAGCGGGACACAAAGGCAATGGGATGTAGTCCATATGGGAATTCCTATTGCAACGCGACTCCAATTGCAAAGTTAGAAGCATCAAAATCAACCACACAGGGTAGTTGAGGATCATACGGTTGAAGGATGGGTCTTGAAAACACCATATGTTTCAACTTTTGGAATGCTTCATCATGCTTGGTGGTCCATTGGAAGTTCAAGTTCTTCCTCGAGAGGTCATTCAATGGTGCAACTACATGAGCATAACAATGAATGAACCGTCGGTAAAACTTGCCCATCCATTAAATGCCCATACTTCTATAGCATCCTTTGGAGTAGGCCAATCAGTAATGTTCTTGATTTTCTCCTCTTCCATCTTGATCTCCACTGATGAGACTTGTGGCCCAAGAAGATAACTTCCTTTTGCCAAAAGACACACTTTAATTCCTTGCATTAAAATTTCCATTGTTGTAGTTGTCTTAAGACTTCTCACACTTGATTCATATGTTCTGCCATTGTCTTGCTATAGATTAAGATATCATCCAAGAACACCACCATGTACCAATCCAATAGTCCATCCAACACCTGATGCACCTGATTCTTGAAGACCGCTGGAGCATTAGTGAGCCCAAAAGGTAGAACTCTCCACTCAAAATGCCCATACCTTGTGCAAAAGACAATCTTTTGCTTATCCTCCCCATTAATGTGGATTTACCAATAGCTACTATGAAGATCCTGTTTGGAAAAGTATCTTGAGCATTCTTCACTATTTGCTTATTGAGCCCATGATAATCAATACAAAAACAAAATCCTCTATTCTTTGGAACAAAGAGTACCGGTGCTCCCCAAGGAGAGGTATTATGTTGTATGAAGTCCTTCTCCAACAACTTTGTAAGTGTTATTTGCAACTCCTCCAACTCCTTTGGTGAGAGCCTATAGATTGGTCTACTCATTGGAGTACCCCTTAGCAATAACTCAATCTTGAAGGGCATACCATGATCGAAGGGTAATCCCTTCGGCATATCATCTGGAAACACATCTGCAAACACGTCAACTATTTGAACATCCCTTGCTTGATGAGGCTCTTGGCTCTCCTTAGATTGTCCTTGTGAAATTGGCTTGATCTACACTACAAAAACAGACCTATCTTCCTCCAAAGCTTGCTCTATGGCTGCTTCACTAACAAACTTCCCATCTAGGGACTCACCTCTCTTCAAAGCTTGCTCCATGGTTGCCTTCCTGGCAAACTTCCCATCTTGGGGCTCCTCTCCCTTCAAGGCATGCTCTATGGCTACCTTCTCAACAAACTTCCCATCCTAGGACTGATTATTCTTAGATGTCTTACTCTGAGGTGCCAGACAACCTAATCGGAAATTCCTACCTAGGTGTTGTACTTGAATTTGTCATCGGGTCCAATCAAATTGAACCTTATGGCGTTCAAGCCAAGGTAGTCCTAGAATGACAACATAGTGTAGAGGTGCCATTACGAACCTCATACTCCTTCCCAATCTTAAATGTAACAGGATGTGAGGTACGGAATGCAAAACAATTTCTACCATCCGCCATCATCAATCTACTTCCAATCATTGGCTTGATAGGAATACCCACTTCCTTTGCTACTTGCATAGACATGCAATTCTTTGAACTTCCAAAATCAACCAAAATCCTACAACCCCAATTAGATATTGTATCTTGCAAGTGAAGCAAACTTAGATAGGTCGAACCTTCAATCTTATTGGAACTAATCAAGCTCCCAATAGGCGGCTTGAAATCTACTACTAGGATTCCTTGTTTTCTTGATCATTCTATTTCACAAACTCCATCTAGGCAACTTGTTGAGGTCGCCCATTCTTGAGTGGACATTCAACAATGTGATGTCCAACTTGGCAACAATAAAACAACCTCTATTCTTTTGCAATCTTCTCTATCCGTTGTCCCAAGTGGTCTTTGTTGGATATCATCAATCTCTATTGGTGTAGGTTCTTCCACCCATGCATAATGTATAGGTAGGCTTTGTGTAGGTCAAGGTCTATGAGCCGGCCTGTCTCTCACTCAGGATGAACCTTTGATGGCTACTATGGTGGCGGACCATGGACTAAGAAGGCAAGGAACCCCAACTCCATCATACTCCTCCAAGGCTACTACTCCAAGACTTAAGACATTTCTCATTAGAGAACTCAATGAGAGAGAGATAGTTGCAAATGAAAAGATGATGAGTACCTCCTCACCCATTGTTTATATACGTGTGAAATAGTTACATACCAAAGTAACTAATTACCGTAGTAACTCAAGTTACTAGACTAAAAGTCAAGTAAAGTCAAAAAGTAGAAAGGAATATCCATTCACATGGGCATATTCCCCTAAGCATGTGGTCTTATCTTGACCCAACCACTAAGTCAAGGATTCCTTCACATGGGCTATCCTTGGAATAAAGAAGAATCCAAAACAAAAAGGCTTGCGGGCCCAAGAGTTCTCAACTCTTTCCTCAAAGCCAAACACCTAGGAATAATACCAAGTCAACACACTAAAATCCAAAATAGTGGTGCTCATCTTTTCTACTTCCTCTAAAGTAAGGTCCCTTCTATCTTAGCTATGAGTAACTTTAGCTAACCATGACTAATATAGAACCATCCTTTATCTCTATATAAATAATATCTCTTAAGTACTTGTAATACCCAGCTAAATATCACAATATCACACACATGCACAAATGGGTGTTACATTTACCCCTGGAATAATTTTTCACTTTTTCCTCAAAGTGAAGACCTCTCTACCTTCTATGGTACATCTTGAACTTATCATGGTTAATCCTATCAAAGTATCTTCCTCCCAACTCCTTGAGATCATAGGTGTAATTGCCACACACCTTCTCCACTATGAAAGGTCCAAAGTATTTAGGCAAAAACTTCTTTTGCACTCTCCCTCTTGTCATAGCTCTCCTTTTGTTTCCTTTGGGCTTGGTCCACTCAAACCATAGCAACTGCTCTTGCCTCTTCCAACTCCATGAGTTGATCCTTCCTTGACTTCTCTGCATCACCTCCTTGTGCTTTCTTCAATCTCCTATGAATGCTTTGGAAGGTAGGAAGATCAAAGTGAACAGGTAGGGTAGACTCAATACCATATACCAATTGAAATGGAGAACATCCGGTGGAGGTCTTCATGGTTGTTCTATAGTTCCACAAACCTACATGAATCCTCTTGTCCTAATGATGTTTAGCCCCCTCCATTTCTGCATTTTTTGCCAACATCATGCACAAGGTCTGATTGGTTCTCTATGCCAAGCCATTGGAATTTGGCTTATAGGATGTAGTTACTCTCTGTGTGATAGAGAAATGTCGTAGCATGGCAGTAGTAGTGCTTCCTGTAAACTCTCCTCCCCTATCAAAAACCAACTCCAAAGGGCATCCAAACCTAGTGATAATGCGTTCATAAAGAAATCTACCCACTTCATCTTCATTCTTGTCCCTCAATGGTCTAGCCTCAACACACTTGGAAAGGTAATCAGTAACTACCACAATAAACCGATTGTTCCTTGGGGTTTTATTGAGAGGACCTACAAAATCAATTCCCCACTTCTCAAAAGGTCATAGCAATGGAATTGATCCAAGTGGTGGAGTGGATGTAGAATTTCTAGCAAAACCTTGACAAACATGACAAGTTTTGCAATAATCAAGATAATCCTTGAAAATCCCTCTCCAATGGTAACCTGCATCTAGAATCTTGAAAGCAGTCACCTTTCCTACAAAGTGTCCTTCACATACTAAACCTTCATGAAACTCCTTTATGAGTAGGATAGACTCTTCCTTACCCATTGCTCTTTGAAGTAGACCATCTGCTCCTTGGTGAAAAAGAATATCCTCCACCATTGTGTAAGGTCTAGATCTTGCTGCAAAAGCCTTCCTCTCCCTAGCATGCATCCCTTCTGGATAGTTACCTCTTGTCACAAAATCCACAATCTCCTTGTACTCCATTGGAACCTCTTGAGTGATTGAGATTGTCACGAGCTCCTCATCCAAGAAGGAATCATCCACTAGGTCATCTCCATCATGATCATAGGCTCTAAATAACAAATCAGTATTTGCATGTTTCTTTCCTCGCCTATCCTCAATGGTGTAGTCATACTCAGACAAGAGTATAATCCACCTTGCTAGTCTCTCTTCAACATTAGGCTTGTTGAAGATGTACTTCAAAGCCTTGTGATCAGTGACAATGGTGGCTTTCCCTCCAATCAAGTAGTGTCTAAACTTCTTGATACCAAAGATCACTGCCAACCCTTCTCTCTCTATGACAGAGTAGTTCCTTTTTACTAAAACCATCTGCCGACTAGCATAAGCTATTGGATGATCATGCCCATCTTGGTCTAATTGACTTAGAGTGCATCCCATAGCTACATAAGAAGCATTAGTGTAGAGGATGAAAGGCTTACTCCAATCAGGTTTAGCAAGAATTGGAGCTACAACAAGGGATTGCTTGAGCTCCTCAAAAGCTTTGAGAGCCTCCTTGTCCTCCAAAATCACCATGTAATCTACATCCTTCTTCATGTAGATGGTCAATGCATAAGACTTGTTGGAAAATGAGAAGATGAACCTCCTATAGTATCCAACTATCCTCAAGAATTGGCATAACTTTGTTGAGGTTGAAGGGAATGGAAGGTTTGAGATTTTCCTCACCTTCTGAGGATCAACTGCTATTCCATCCTTGGAGATGATGTGCCCCAAAAGTAGACTTTCTTTACATCCAAAAACGCACTTCTTTAGGTTGAGTGATGCATTTGCCTCATCCAAGGATTGCAAGACCTTGATTAGGTGCTCAAAGTGCTCCTCCTTGCTCCCATAGACACAAAAGTCATCAATGAAGTCTCTCACAAATTTCCCAATGAAAGGTTCAAATACCTTGTTCATGAACTATTGGAATGTGGCTAGAGCATTGCAAAGCCCAAAAGGCATGACCTTGAAAGCGTAAGTTCCCCAAGATGTGGTGAATGTAGTGAGTTGTTGATGCTTTGGTGCAATCTTGATTTGGTTATATCCACTATAACCATATCCAAAACTGTACCTCTCATGACCTGCAACCTCCTCCAAGATCTCATCAATGAAGGCAATGGGTAGTAGTCTTTCTTGGTAACAACATTGAGCTTCTTGTAATCCACACATACCCAAAGCTTGCCATTCTTTTTCTTCACAATGACAATTGGAAATACCCATTCTGAATTCTTGACCTCAAAGATAAATCCAACCTCCTTGAGCTTATCAATCTACTCCTTCACAACCAAAGATATTGGTGGGCTAATGCGACGTTGTTTTTGGCGGATTGGTCTTGCATGTGACTCCACCTCTATCTTGTGCTCCTCCAAGGTGACTTCCTGAAAATCGTTGTAACTGAAAGCAAACACATGGATGAACTTGTGGAAAATCTCCTCAAATCTCACCTTCTCCTCCTTGGTAACATTTGGGCCATACTTGAGGGTAGCTAACCTTCTCTCTACCTCCTCAAGTGTCAATGGTGATTTATCTGGGTCCTTCAAAACCTCTGGCTTAGGTGAAAAATCCATAGCACACATAAGATACCCATCTGAATCAGATTAAGATTCATCTTCCTCCGTGGAAGTCTCCTTTTCCATGCTTTTGTCCACACCTGAAGCTCCCTCTTCAGAATCTAATTCCCAATAATCAGAAGATGGTTTATCTGAATGTGAAGTGTTGGTGGTGTTAGTCACAGGAACTGGGACTATATGGTTTGATGGACCAATCCTCAAGTACCCTTTGTGCCACGATCAGTTGTGCGTGCTGCTCTCAACCATGGCCCCCCAAGAAGTAAGTCATAGCCATAGTCATAGTCATAGTCTTGGAAAATCATGAGATTTTGAACTCCCATAACTGAAACTACCACTTTATCCATCACCCCTACTAGTTGAAGTTGTTGTTTGTTTGCCATGCTCACCACAAATGTTGAAGGTCTTGAGGGTATCATACCCAACTTCTTCATCAACCTTTCTAACATGGCATTTACTGCTGATGCTGACATCAACCAATGCATCCTTGATGTTGTGACCATTCATTCTCACATCAATCTTGGAGGCATATTCACAAGCTTCCCATGGTGCTGGCTTGTCATCCACCACCCCCATTGATACTGGAACTTTTGCCTTCTTCTTCCTCTTGCTCCTTGTAGAACTCAAACCACCTCTAAGCTCCTTTCTCAAAGTAGGGTTCAAAGCAATGAATTGGCCCACTGTGATGTTAGCCTTGTGACTACCAACATCCTCCAATACATTGTAGTTCCATTGTTGCTTTGAAATCAAGAAATCCTCTATCCCCAACTTCCTCCTTGGAGTCTTTGTTGTTGATGGTGTTGAGGTGCGAGTGCTCCTAGTAGACATAGGAGTATCTTTTCTTGGAGTAAATCCTTGAGAAGAGTGAACTGTGAGCCGGCCTATGTCTCACTTTGGATGAACCTCTAATGGCTATTATGGTAACGCACCATGGACTAAGAAGGCAAGGAACCCCAACTCCATCATACTCCTCTAAGGCTAACACTCCAAGACTCAAAACATTGCTCACTAGAGAACTCAATGAGAGAGAAATAGTTGCAAATGAAAGGATGATGAGTACCTCCTCACCCCTTGTTTATATACTTGTGAAATAGTTACGTACCAAAGTTACTAATTACCGTAGTAACTCAAGTTACTAGACTAAAAGTCAAGTAAAGTCAAAAAGTAGAAAGGAATATCCATTCACATGGGCATATTCCTCTAAGCATGTGATCTTATCTTGACCCAACCACTAAGTCAAGGATTCCTTCACATGGGCTATCCTTGGACTAAAGAAGAATCCAAAATAAAAAGGCTTGCGGGCCCAAGAGTTCTCAACTCTTTCCTCAAAGCCAAACACCTAGGAATAATACCAAGTCAACACACTAAAATCCAAAATAGTGGTGCTCATCTTTTCTACTTCCTCTAAAGTAAGGTCCCCTCTATCTTAGCTATGAATAACTTTAGCTAACCATGACTAATATAGAACCATCCTTTATCTCTATATAAATAATATCTCTTAAGTACTTGTAATACCAAGCTAAATATAACAATACCACACACATGCACAAATGGGTGTTACATTTACCCCTGGACTAAGTTTTTACTTTGTCCTCAAAGTGAAGGTCTCTCTACCTTCTATGGTACATCTTCAACTTATCATGGTTAATCCTATCAAAGTGTCTTCCTCCCAACTTGTGACAACCCGGCAAATATCACTCTTGCGGTAATTGGGTCAAAAAAGTTTGTTCCCGGAGAGATACTATCCAGAATTGGTCGAATACAAAGACAAAAGTCACAATTGGAGTTCTTCTTGATGGCTTCTTTTATCTCTTAGGTAGAAACTACACCCAGAAGGGAGTAACAAGCTCACAATCTTGACAACTTGTCACAAATATACACACACATAATCACAACATAGCAAATTCTGTCCAAACAACTCTTGATTGTGATGATTCAGATTCTCCCGAAGACGGCACTTCACTGCAAAGAATGATTTCACCTCAGAATTGTGTTCCACCCCTCCACTGAAGGCACAACTTCCTTGATTAAAATTGCTTCACATCAACTTCGTGCTGCATGCACAAATGCAGAATACTACCAACATTACAATTCTTCTCAGATCTGTCAAGGCATTGCTCCAATGCACTTCACTCAAGATCAAACACACAGAATGAAGATCAAGGCTGCAGATTCCAACATCCATAGGCACATTGACTTGCTCTTTGGAATTCTCCAGACACTCACAAACACAAACACAAAATTGACAATCGGAATTAAGCTTAAGCGACGAGTACTGGGAATAGCATTTCACTATATCTATCTTCAAAAATTTGAATACTGAATAACATAAGACTGCGAATGCTCCCCTTAAATACTGAAGCAAACGGCAGACTTGCCTTCCTAGGCACCGCTTCCTAACATCCTTTCCTACCTGTAGATCCTAAGTGATAGTCTATCTCTTCATATCTGCCTCTTCCTATCTCAAAATCGACACTTATTTTGATCCGATGTCCACCTCATCATCAGCTTCCAAACCCGATGATCTTCTTACTATTTCTCCTTCTTTGGGTAAATCTACATCTACCAAATCCTTCACTATTTCTGCTACTTCTTCACTAGAAACTACAATTGCACTAAGGAGTGACTTATCTAACTCATTATCTCCTGACCCACTCTTCTCTAATGTGTCAATCATTAAGTCCGATGACACCTGTACTCCTACTTCTGTGACATTGAGCTTTTTCTCCACTGTCACACTATTTCGAATCTTCTCTAATTCCAAATTGACTAAATCTAGTCTAAGACTAACATTGTTCTCTACATCTAACATTTTCCTACCTACACGCTCCCTCAATCAAATCAATAAGGTGTTCATGTCTACATCCTTGGCCTTTCTCTTCCGCATCTCCTACACAAGTAACTTTAACTCACGTAGGCGAGCTTCTTCCAATCTCCTTTCAGCCTCTGTGCTTAAAATTGCTCTTAACTTTCTTGCAACTTCCCCTACTGATTTTGATGCATATCCTCGAGAGCGCTCCACCTTCAACTCCTCACGATACATCTTCAACTTGTCTTTGTATTCTGCAGCGAGCATCTTCTTCTCCTCTGCATACTGCATGCTTTGCTGTTCCGCACTCTTGACAAGTTCTCTTAATTGCTCTTCTTCTTCTTGCCTGGCTGCCAACTCTCTTTGCCATGCTTGATCTTTTGTTGCGGCACTTTTCTTCAAGCTGTCCAACTCCTGCTCCATTACGATGTTCATCGCCTCCAAATGAACATTCTCGATGCGCACATCACTCACTTCTTCCTTCATCTTGTTGAGCCACATCGTTTGTTCCTTGAATTCTCTGGCTCGCCTTTGCAGTTCCTTTTCCTTTTCTGTGCAACTCCCTTGTAGCATGGTTAGCATTTTCTTAATCAAGCCTTCCTCCCTCCAAAGTTCTTCCACTTCCTTGCTTCTTTGGACTTGTTGCTCCTGCAACTCCTTCACTTCACTTACCAAATACTCCACCATCTGCAATTCGTTCATCCACTTCCTGCAATCTTGGGGAATTACTCTTTGATGCTTTGTAACACCCATTTGTGCATGTGTGTGGTATTGTGATATTTAGCTTGGTATAACAAGTACTTAAGAGATATTATTTATATAGAGATAAATGATGGTTCTAACTTTAGCTAACATGGTTAGCTAAAGTTAGTCATAGCTAAGATAGAGGGGACCTTACTTTAGAGGAAGTAGAAAAGATGAGCACCACTATTTTGGATTTTAGTGTGTTGACTTGGTATTATTCCTAGGTGTTTGGCTTTGAGGAAAGAGTTGAGAACTCTTGGGCCGCAAGCCTTTTTGTTTTAGATTCTTCTTTAGTCCAAGGATAGCCCATGTGAAGGAATCCTTGATTTAGTGGTTGGGTCAAGATAAGATCACATGCTTAGAGGAATATGCCCATGTGAATGGATATTCCTTTCTACTTTTTGACTTTACTTGACTTTTAGTCTAGTAACTTGAGTTACTACGGTAATTAGTAACTTTGGTACGTAACTATTTCACAAGTATATAAACAAGGGGTGAAGAGGTACTCATCATCCTTTCATTTGCAACTATCTCTCTCTCATTGAGTTCTCTAGTGAGTAATGTCTTGAGTCTTGGAGTGTTAGCCTTGGAGGAGTATGATGGAATTCAGGTTCCTTGCCTTCTTAGTCCATGGTGCGCTACCATAATAGCTATCAGAGGTTCATCCTGAGTGAGAGACAGGCCGGCTCACAGCTCCTTCAACAATTCAAGCAATGGTGTTACCACCTTTGTCAGATAGGATATCCCGCCAAAGTTTTCTTCCTCTTCATCGCCAACTTCATCTGGAGTCTTTTCCTCTGTCATCGGCTCCTTCATCCAAAGTCACGATCTTTGTATCTTCATTGTGTCGACACTTTCTTTGTCTTGGCCTCTTGAACTCGGCCTTGCGGGATTCTTTGCTTTCTCTTCTGCTCTTGACTTGTTTACTTCCATCGTTTGACAAGCCTCACTTACTACTGCGAATTGCTGGACCTCTGGCTCCCCATTGCTATCGCTCCCAGACTTCTCACTTTTCAATGTGAGCTCCTCTTCTTCAGATTCCTCTTCTTGCGACTCCGTCTCTTCCCCAGACTCCGATCCTGATGATGCCTCTTTTACGATCTTCGCCGTCTTCAACCTCAGCCGCCAAGTCTTCCTTTGCATAGGGGGCAACCTTGCTTCTTCGGGTTTGCCATGTTTCTTTGTCTTTGGACTGGTAATTTCTTTGACTTTCCACTGTCCCGTCCTTGCGAGGTATTTGTCATTTGCTTGGAGATGCAGCATATACTGGCGCTCCTCCTTGTCTGCTTCCCATCACAAATTGGGATGCATGTGAGACACCATACAATAATGCTCTTCTTTGTATAGTAAGTTCAGCCCGAAGTAGAAGTGGACTGCGAACGGTGCAAAATAATGTGGTGGTGAGCCCGTTTGCCAATTCACCACCATCTGCCTCGTTTGGTGGTGAAAGCACTTCGCCCAATTCATTGGAGCTCTTGCAAACATCTGATGGAAGAAGATAGCCTACTGCATGTTCACGTAGGTGGTTCATTCTGGCTTGAACATGACCATCATCACCCCCACAATACTTCTTCGGATTGGATCCCGATAGGACTCCACCTTGTAGCTATTTGTGGTTCTCGGAGCAAAGAACGAATTGCGGATTTTGGCTGTCTCCTCTGCAGCATCACACTTCCAATAGAAGGCGATCTCTGTTGGTTCTCTTGCTTCTCTTCCCAATACCAACTTCCAATCCGACTCAGTCCATCAAGCCGGATGGCCTCTCTTCCCTTCCACCTCGGGACTCTCCTCACAATTACTGGCAGCGATCTCTGCCATCACTCCCGAGAAACTGAAATTCTAGTTCCATGCTAAAAAAGTAATACAAAGTCTAATCAAGACTTCAATTCTAGCTACTACATCTACCCTTTGGATTGCAAAACCTCTCACAGCCAACGCATTGGCCACCTTCTTTGCCATGATTTGTTCTCTTGTTCTACAATGTTGAAAAATGAGACCCTCTCTTGGACGAGACACTTTAACTCCCTCAGGGTTTTGGAAAATCTCACTCTTGATGGGCTTTCAGACACGCATTACTGCAGGACGACTACTCAAAGGGATTGGAAATTTACTCAGAGTATTCAACTTTCCCCTATGCAGTTGCAATTTTATATTGCCCCAAATCTCAGTCATTCTTCAATCAATTTTGTCTGCAAATTTCTCACTTCAGCGTGCACTCCCGATCACTATCAAGACATGCTTCTTCTGCCCCCGCCGTTTCTTGAAATGTACTTTCTTGCCACGTGCAAAAGTTGTTCAACGGTCTTCGTCTTTCCTACGTCTTCCAACCCAAAGACAGTGAGCTTTGGACTTTTTCCGGCATAATCCTCTTCCGAGTACTTCCATCATTGGATCCAATGTCATCTTCTTTGGATTTCCTCCGAAGTTACTTCCGTCCATTCTTTGTCCGCAATTCAACATTCAGTGCTTACTTTGTCTCTTAAACACAACTAACCATAGAAAAACAAAAAAATGTGGGTACCACACAACTCCTTGAGATCATAGGTGTATTTGCCCCACACCTTCTCCACTATGAAAGGTCCAAAGAATTTAGGAAAAAATTTCTTTTGCACTCTCTTGAATTGAATGGAATCAACCAACATTACCCAATCACCTTCTTTGAAAGTCTCCACCTTCTTCTTGCCTTGCCTCTTGTCATAGCTCTCTTTATAGTAAGTGGTGGAGTGGATGTAGACTTTCTAGCAAAACCTTGACAAACATGACAAGTTTTGCAATAATCAAGACAAACCTTGAAAATCCCTCTCCAATGGTAACCTGCATCTAGAATCTTGAAAGCAGTCATGTTTCTTGCAAAGTGTCCTCCACATACTAAACCTTCATGAAACTCCTTTATGAGTAGGATAGACTCTTCCTTACCCACTGCTCTTTGAAGTAGACCATCTGCTCCTTGGTGAAAAAGAATATCCTCCACCATTGTGTAAGGTCTAGATCTTGCTGCAAGGGCCTTCCTCTCCCTAGCATGCATCCCTTCTGGATAGTTACCTCTTATCAAAAAATCCACAATCTCCTTGTACTCCATTGGAACCTCTTGAGTGATTGAGATTGTCATGAGCTCCTCATCTGAGAAGGAATCATCCACTAGCTCATCTCCATCATGATCATAGGCTCTAAATAACAAATCAGTATTTGCATGTTTCTTTGCTGGCCTATCCTCAATAGTGTAGTCATACTCAGACAAGAGTATAATCCACCTTGCAAGTCTCTCTTCAACATAAGGCTTGTTGAAGATGTACTTCAAAGCCTTGTGATCCGTGACAATGGTGGCTTTCCCTCCAATCAAGTAGTGTCTAAACTTCTTGAGACCAAAGATCACTGCCAACCCTTCTCTCTCCATGATAGAGTAGTTCTTCTCTACTGAAACCATCTGCCTACTAGCATAAGCTATTGGATGATCATGCCCATCTTGGTCTTATTGACTTAGAGTGCATCCTATAGCTACATTAGAAGCATCAGTGTAGAGGATGAAAGGCTTACTCCAATCAGGTTTAGCAAGAATTGGAGCTACAACAAGGGATTGCTTGAGCTCCTTAAAAGCCTTGAGAGCCTCTTTGTCCTCCAAAATCACCATGTAATCTACACCCTTCTTCATGTAGATGGTCAATGCATAAGCCTTGTTGGAAAATGAGAAGATGAACCTCCTATAGTATCTAACCATCCCCAAGAATTGGCATAACTTTGTCATAACTTTGTCGTAACTTTGAAGGGAATGGAAGGTTTGAGATTTTCTCCACCTTCTCAGGATCAATTGCTATTCCATCCTTGGAGATGATGTGCCCTAAAAGCAGACCTTCTTCAAATCCAAAAATGCACTTCTCTGGGTTGAGTGATGCATTTGCCTCATCCAAGCGTTGCAAGACTTTGATTAGGTGCTCAAAGTGCTCCTCCTTGCTCCCATAGACACAAAAGTCATCAATGAAGTCTCTCACAAATTTCCCAATGAAAGGTTCAAATACCTTGTTCATGAACCGTTGGAATGTGGCTGGAGCATTGCAAAACCCAAAAGGTATGACCTTGAAAGCGTAAGTTCCCCAAGGTGTGGTGAATGTAGTGAGTTGTTGATGCTGTGGTGGAATCTTGATTTGGTTATATCCACTATAACCATCTCCAAAACTGTACCTCTCATGACTTGCAACCTCCTCCAAGATCTCATCAATGAATGGCAATGGGTAGTAGTCCTTCTTGGTAACATCATTGAGCTTCTTGTAATCCACACATACCCAAAGCTTGTCATTCTTTTTCTTCACAATGACAATTGGAAACACCCATTCTGAATTGTCTACCTCAAAGAGAAATCCAACCTCTTTGAGCTTATCAATCTACTCCTTCACAACCAAAGATATTGGTGGGCTAATGCGATGTTGTTTTTGGCGGATTGGTCTTGCATGTGACTCCACCTCTATCTTGTGCTCCTCCGAGGTGACTTCCTTCAAATCCTTGTAACTAAAAGCAAACACATGGATGAACTTGCGGAAAATCTCCTCAACTCTCTTTTCTCCTCCTTGGTAACATTTGGACCATACTTGAGGATAGATAACCTTCTCTCTACCTCCGCAAGTGTCAATGGTGATTTATCTAGGTCCTTCAAAACCTTTGGCTTAGGTGCAAAATCCATAGCACACAAAGGATACACATATGAATCAGATTAAGATTCATCTTCCTCCGTAGAAGTCTCCTTTTCCATGCTTCTGTCCACACTTGAAGCTCCCTCTTCAGAATCTTATTCTCAATAATCAGAAGATGGTGTATCTGAATGTGAAGTGTTGGTGGTGTGAGTCATAGGAACTGGGACTATATGGTTTGATGGCCCAATCCTCAAGTACCTTTTGTGCCATCGATCAGTTGTGCATGCTGCTCTCAACCATGGCCTCCCCAAGAAGTAAGTCATAGCCATAGTCATAGTCATAGTCTTGGAAAATCATGAGATTTTGAACTCCCATAACGGAAACTACCACTTTATCCATCACCCCTACTAGTTGAACTTGTTGTTTGTTTGCCATGCTCACCACAAATGTTGAAGGTCTTGAGGGTATCATACCCAACTTCTTCATCAACCTTTCTGACATGGCATTCACTGCTGATCCTCCATCAACCAATGCATCCTTGATGTTGTGACCATTCATTCTCACATCAATCTTGGAGGCATATTCACAAGCTTCCCATGGTGCTGGCTTGGCATCCACCACCCCCATTGATATTGGAACTTTTGCCTTCTTCTTCCTCTTGCTCCTTGTAGAACTCAAACCACCTCTAAGCTCCTTTCTCAAGGTAGGGTTCAAAGCAATGAATTGGCCCACTGTGATGTTAGCCTTGTGACTACCAACATCATCCAACACATTGTAGTTTCATTGTTGCTTTGAAATCAAGTAATCCTCCATCCCCAACTTCTTCCTTGGAGTGTTTGTTGTTCATGGTGTTGAGGTGCAAGTGCTCTTAGTAGACATAGGAGTATCTTTGCTTGGAGTAAATCCTTGAGAAGAGTGAACATCCTTTGCAAAAGGAGCTCTCTCCTTCTCTTGTGCAAAAAGCTCCAAATTAAGACTCTTGGAGTTTGAGCACCCTCCCTTCTCATACTTGCTCTCCACCACATCTATGGATGCTATCTCCTTACCTTTGTTTGGATTTGGAGCCACTTGGGTTTCACTACCATCCTCTTTCCCTCTATTGGCTCCCTCATAACCCCTTCCTCCATGGTAAGTGGAATTTGGGCAATTCTTTTGGATATGGCCTCTTCCTCCACAACCAAACCAATTTCTATCATTGAAATTGTTGGCTTGTTAAACTCCTATATATGGATAGTTTCCATAACTCCTAGGGCCTCTCCCTACATTCTAATCCACCTCTCTCTTCTCACATAGTTGCACCACATTGATCTTGAGATCCGCAAGTTGTTCTGTGATGGTTTGAAGTGGATCCTTTGGTGGAGGTGCAAGAATTGGAGCAACTACTACTTGTGGTGCAACCCTTGTCACCAAAGTATCTGAAGTTCCACCATACTTGTAGCCTTGAGGAGGATGCACAACCTCCTTCACCACCAAATCACTCTCATCCCCTTCCAAACTCTCCTCCATACGAATTGCGATCTTGATAGCTTCAACCTTGGAAGAAGGTTTCTCATATCTCACCTTGCTTCTAATTTGTGGTCTCAACCCTCCCACAAAATTCTTGGTGAGCATGGCCCCTATGCCAATCATTGTAGTCTTCACATCATCCCCTCTCTTCCTCAACACTATGCAAAATCTGGACTCTAACCTTTCCACTCTTTCCACATAGACTCTCACTTTCTCTCCATCTCCTTGCTTGAGAAAGGTAACCTCACTCATCAATCTCTCAAAACTCTCATCAGGAAGAAAGTTCTCAATGAGTGCTGAAGTCAAAGTCTCCCAAGACTCCTCTTCCCCATCTCTCCTCTCTCTCTTTTAGTATTGTAACTCATACCATGTAAGTGGTGCATCCTCAAAGAAATCTGGTAATAATGAGGCCCACTCATTCTTCCTCCTCTCATTGTTTCCTATGCAAGCTCTCTTGTAGTCTCTCACAAAGGCCTCCACATCTTCTCTATCCTTGCCAAAGAAAACCGGAAGTTTCCCCATCTTAACCTCTCACTATCTTTCTTTTCTCTC
Organism: Lunularia cruciata; assembly: GCA_948567375.1. Classification (NCBI taxonomy): domain Eukaryota; kingdom Viridiplantae; phylum Streptophyta; class Marchantiopsida; order Lunulariales; family Lunulariaceae; genus Lunularia; species Lunularia cruciata. Next base: position 50,515,837 of record OX419757.1, on the reverse strand, counting down.
AATTTTTCTTTTTCTCTTTTCTTTTCTCTCACTCTATAACTAATAGAGTATATACATGACTAACACTATTTGAGATTAATCCACCCTACGGAACAAAAAAGGTTCAGGTTGCTCCAAGATTTCTATAGCAACATCAAATCCTAGAGTACATATTAATCAAACCCTCATGGATAGTTTATTCATAAGTTGAAAGATTATCCCCATCACTACTCTTGAGAACTAGCTGATGAAGGTGGTAGTATTTCTGTAGCTATACTAAGACTTTTTCCAAGATCCTTCACCAAAGTCTCTAAAAGTGATTTTACTCCACTACACTTATGTCCTTTTGGAAGTCCTTCAACTCCACAAACCTCACACAACTCCTTGGTGTTAGATCTTCTCCCTCCCAATCTTGGTGAAGAAGGTCCAACATGCAAACCCAAGTCAAGTAAGCCTTTCCTTTCCCTCAATCTCTTGCTCTCAATGGTCAATGGACATGAACTTGCCTTATGTCCCTTCTCTCCACACAGAAAGCACTTAGACTCACTCTTTCCTCCAAGTTGTGTAGGTTTTTGGATCCTCTCAACACTCTCTTCAAATTCTATAGTAAACTTTTTTCTCCTCAAATCCACCCCTACAATCACCTCAAACCCTTGGGGAACCTTGCATAATCTCAATTTCCACTCTTGATAACACTCCATGTTCCGAAGATGAATCTAAACATTCAAACATGCTTTTTGTTGATCTCAAACTCCTCATGCATGAGATCTCCACTCTGCAGAATTGACCCTTCCTCACAATGTGATTCAAATCTCCTAACCTGTATGTCACAGTCCTCTAAAATGTTGCACACTTGATCACAACTTTAGGGCGTCCTTCCTTGCAAAATTTTAGATCTTTTGATTGAGCCATTTGGCCTAGACATCTTTCTATTCAGCACACATATTTCAGATTTGGTCTGAAAACCACCCCACTCACTTCAAAAACTCATAACTCCCTGCAAAAGAATGATCTCTCTCTAAGTTTTGTGGCCGTAGGTAGGATACAATGCATTGAATTTTCTTGGAAATTTTCAAGACAATTCACTAAAAATTGAAGAAACAGCAGACTCTGTACAATTTTCCAGAGAGCATGCAATTGCGGGAGGACTTTACCCTATCAACTTTCAAAAATTCTAGCGCATAGTAGCTCTCACCATAATTTCAAGTGTGCTAACTGAAACATACTCCAAGCTATCATGTGTAAAAATTTCAAGTCCAGACCTCAAACTTGAGATTTTGCCCAAAATCACCTTAATCCCCAAAATTTGCAATCCACCTCACACAATCTCTCCAATTCCTCTCATGTGTACAAGATGTACAAAATCTCCTCAAAGACATCATAATGAACTACAAGGTAAACAAATGGATTTTGGTTCTCTAACATAAGTTCAGCTCTCTCCTCTCCTAATGTTCTCTCCAAGTGAGCTCTCATAGCCTCCTTCAGCCTAATGTAGAATTGAACGCGGAACATTATCTTGCCTTCTAGAGAGGTCCCGGCAACGGAACCAAAAATGTGAGCTGGCCTATCTCTCACTCAAGATGAACCTCTGATGTCTATTATGGTAGCGCACCATGGACTAAGAAGGCAAGGAACCTCAACTCCATCATACTCCTCCAAGGCTAACACTCCAAGACTCAAGACATTGCTCACTAGAGAACTCAATGAGAGAGATAGTTGCAAATGAAAGGATGATGAGTACCTCCTCACCCCTTGTTTATGTACTTGTGAAATAGTTACATACCAAAGTTACTAATTACCGTAATAACTCAAGTTACTAGACTAAAAGTCAAGTAAAGTCAAAAAGTAGAAAGGAATATCCATTCACATGGGCTATATTCCCCTAAGCATGTGGTCTTATCTTGACCCAACCACTAAGTCAAGGATTCCTTCACATGGGCTATCCTTGGACTAAAGAAGAATCCAAAATAAAAAGGCTTGCGGGCCCAAGAGTTCTCAACTCTTTCCTCAAAGCCAAACACCTAGGAATAATACCAAGTCAACACACTAAAATCCAAAATAGTGGTGCTCATCTTTTCTACTTCCTCTAAAGTAAGGTCCCCTCTATCTTAACTATGACTAACTTAGCTAACCATGACTAATATGGAACTATCTTTTATCTCTATATAAATAATATCTCTTAAGTACTTGTAATACCAAGCTAAATATCACAATACCACACACATGCACAAATAGGTGTTACAAGTCAAGACCAAGTGGTCGCAACCAAGGAATCAAAGCGCTCAGCCAATTGCATGGCTCCTTCTTCATTTTGTGGTTCTTGCATGGTCACCTCCGATTTGGTTCATGCTTTCAATCCCCACACAAATTGATCCAAAACTTCACCTTCTTGCATATCTAGAGTTTGCATGATGATGTTTTGAAATTATGTGATTTAGCTCCTTACCAAGCCAATCTATTTCAATTCTGCCAATTTATCTTGTGCAGCTCATGTGGCATTCATAGTTTAAGATTGACCAAGTATTGCATCCTTGAATTTTGCCCATGTCTAAATTGGTGCAACAATTTGTCGTTTAGCTTGTTCTACTTGGAATTGCCACCAAATTTTTGCCAAACCATCCAATTGGCTAGAAGCCAAGATCTATTTCAGTTCATCTTGAAGATTGGTGGCTTCAAAGTAACATTTGTAGTCAAACACAAAATTCTCCACTATTCTTGGAAGATTCTTGCATTCAAACACCTTGGGTTTTGGAAATTGGATGCAATCTTCTCCATCTCAAACTGGTGCTCTCTCTATATATTCTTGTCATTGTTGCTCTTGTTCATCCAACAATCAAGTAAGGTGCTCAATTTGTTGTTGCATCGTAAGGATAACGTCCGGTATGGCTATAACGTCCGGTATTGTTGCTATAGCTACTACTCTATCCCACTACTCTCAACTTATCTAATTGATTAACACATAGATGCAGCAGTCCATTGTTCTTCATAAGTTACAACCGGAAGTATCAAAGGTTCCTCAAACAAGGTGATCATCTGCAAAAAATCTTGCCCAAAATGCAAAGTGATGAATTGGGTGAAATGATGCTTGGGTAATGTCTGGACATGAAAATCCCAATGGTTTGGCGGAAGTGGATTTGGTGGTCCATAAATTCTATCCATCCCATTTTTGCTCTGATACCAATGTAAAAGTCCAAGACTGAGGAGAGAAATAAGAGAATGGGATACTTGAATGAGGGAAAAATCTGAATTCTTAGCATGAGCTTTGGCTCTTGTATTTATAGGGATCATACAAGGCTCTTGAGAATCTTCTCAAGAAGCTTCCTTGAGCAGCTTTCTTGGAGTGCAAGCCAAGTTAATTGGGAAGCTTCTCAAGAAGCTTCTTTCTAGTAGTCATTTACTTGGCGTGCAAGCTAAGCTAGTTGGAACCTTCTAGAAGATTCCTTTTAGAATTTACTTACTTGAGATGCAAGCTAAACTAGTCGGAAAGCTTCCCAAGAAGCTTCCTAGATACTTCTAGAATATTCTAGGCTAATTTGTCTTATTTGCTACTTTGTTAGCCCTACTTACTTCATTGCTAAACTCCATATTGTAAGGGCTAATCCAAGGGTAAAGATTGTTGATATGTCAGCCATCCATGTATTTGATCCAAGGGTGGTGCTTCCCTCAAGGAAGTCCTCCACTATTTATAGTCAACCTATGAGATGCTAGTTCTCCTTCAAGGACTTCCCTTATGCTTTCTAATTGCTCTTCTCCTTCTCTAAAGTGGTTACCTTTGCTTCTAATGTAGACCATGACAACTTTAATCCTTCTACCTCATTGCAAGAAGAGTCAATGGTCATAGACAATTCCAGTATCTTCTTCCAAGCTACCTTGAGACCTCCTTTCTATGGGATGCTTGGTCACGTGGTGTGCAAAGATCTTCCTCTAGCTGCTTGGTCTTCAATTTTTTGGTTCCAATTGTTGATTAACAATTGCCCTGTTGGTCCAAGGAGCTTGAAGTTGGGTTTGTGCCTCCCCTAACTCTTTCCTAGCAGTGATAGATTGATTTTGCACCCATCCTTCTTGTATGCTTAAGCTACCACTTAGTATTTATGGGAATTCTCCTATACTGCATGATCTTATTCTTCTTGTAGTGAATGTGCTTGTCTACAAACAACATGGCCACATCTTAACTCCATTAATATGGAAACCATCCCAAGTCTCCATGTTGAGTTAGGATTGTCTAGCCATTGGTTGTAGTATGCTTTGCTTACTAGGTTATTATCAAGGGCATCTATTACTTGGATAAAGAACTCTAACCAATTCTGCTCTGTGAGCCGGCCTGTCTCTCACTCAGGATGAACCTCTGATGGCTATTATGGTAGCGCACCATGGACTAAGAAGGCAAGGAACCCCAACTCCATCATACTCCTCCAAGGCTAACACTCCAAGACATTGCTCATTAGAGAACTCAATGAGAGAGAGATAGTTGCAAATGAAAGGATGATGAGTACCTCCTCACCCCTTGTTTATATACTTGTGAAATAGTTACGTACCAAAGTTACTAATTACCGTAGTAACTCAAGTTACTAGACTAAAAGTCAAGTAAAGTCAAAAAGTAGAAAGGAATATCCATTCACATGGGCATATTCCTCTAAGCATGTGATCTTATCTTGACCCAACCACTAAAGCAAGGATTCCTTCACATGGGCTATCCTTGGACTAAAGAAGAATCCAAAACAAAAAGGCTTGCGGGCCCAAGAGTTCTCAACTCTTTCCCCAAAGCCAAACACCTAGGAATAATACCAAGTCAACACACTAAAATCCAAAATAGTGGTGCTCATCTTTTCTACTTCCTCTAAAGTAAGGTCCCATCTATCTTAGCTATGACTAACTTTAGCTAACCATGACTAATATAGAACCATCCTTTATCTTTATATAAATAATATCTCTTAAGTACTTGTAATACCAAGCTAAATATCCCATTACCACACACATGCACAAATGGGTGTTACAGCTCTACAAGATCGTTGTCCTATAGCCTCTTAGTCACGGCATCATACAAACTACTCAGCTCCTCCCTAGGCATCAAGTGCAATATGGAAGTGTCCTCCAAAATAGAAAACAACATCTGCCTTAGGGATATTGGTGGTAAAGAAGCCCCGTGCCAAAGAGTCCCATGTCATTGGTTAATGACAAAATCAGGTCATTAATGCTATCTCCATCCTTTGAGAAGATCCTTCTATTCCCTTCCTTTGCCCTAGTGGAGTGTGCATGTCTATGCAAGTTTCTGATGAATCTTTCTCTAGGTTGATGATATCCACCTTCTCCTATTGCTGGTGCTGGTTGGGACTTCCCAGATGTGACAACTCGGCAAGTATCACTTTTGCAATAATCAGTAAGTAAAGTTTGTTCTCACAAAGATACGAGTCAAAAATGGTCAAATACTAAGTTAAAGTAACAATTTAGTTCTTCTTGGTTGCATCTTGAATCTCTTGGGTAGAAATCACACCCAGAAGAGAGTAACAAGCATTGATTCATAGTCTCATCACAAATTCACACTCCCATAATCATAACTTCATCATATCTTTCTAAAAAATCTTGATTGTGACAATTCAAGTTTTCCCAAAGAAGGCTACTTCACTTTGAAATGATTTTGCCTCAGAATTGTGTTCCACCCCTCCATTGAAGGCACAACTTCCTTGATCAAAATTGCTTTGTATCAACCCCATGTTGCGCTGACCAATGCAAAATACTACCAACACTACAATTCCTCTTATATCTATCAAGGCATTGCTTCAATTACTATTCACTCAAGATCAAACGCACAGAATGAAATCAGAACTATGGAATCCAACATCTAACAAGCTCACTAACTTGCATTTCAAAATTCTCCAAACACTCACAAACAGACATAGGGTTTATACTCAGAAATGATGAGCATTGAATTACAACACTATGCTTTACTCAACTTCAGAAATATAAATACTAAATAGGCAGAGCACTTTGATAATTACTAACTAAAATGCAGTTTCCTAACAATCTCCAAATTTGAAATGGCACCCACTCTTCATATTTTTTATTCATATCTCAATTTGGTTGTAAATCCAATCCAATGTCAACCTCCACTTCTTCTACACCCAATGTAACTTCCTTTGCCTATTGTTCTTTGGACTTCTCTATTACAACGAATTCTTCCTCTATTTCTATAATCTTTTCAGTCCGAACTGCAATTGAACTCATGGGTAATTTATCTATCTTCTTATCTTCCAACCCACTTACTCCTAATTGCTCTGGATAACTACTCTCAGGACAATTGCACTCCTACTTCTCTTCATTCACTACATTTATGTTACTCCAATCTGCTCTAACTCAGATTTAACTAAATCTAATCTGAGACAAACATTGTCTCCAACTTCTATCTTCCTATCTACTCGACCTTTTAGGCAAATCAGCAAATTATTCAAATTTTTATCCTTCACCTTTCTGTCTCTCATCTCCCGCACTAACAACTTCAACTCGTGTGAGCGTACTTCTTCTACCTTCACTTTGGCTTTGGTTTTTAGCATTGCACTGAGCTTTTCTACTACTCCTCCTACTTGCTCCAATGTATGACCTTGATCTCTCTCCACTTGCAACTCTTCACAATACATCTTCAATGCATCCTCTACCTTGGCTCTCAATGCTTCCTTCTCTTCCATGTATCAAGCAAGTTGGGCTTCAACATTAATGGTAAGTCCTTGCCATTTCTCTTCTTCTCTATTCCTCCTTGCTAACTCATGCTGCCAGGCTTCATCCTTCTGCTTGTTCATCCTTCACGCTGCTAGGCTTTGCATCGGGTTGATCACCCCTAGACAAACTTTCCTTACTTTGGTTTTCTCCATTAATAAGTCTAATCCGAGTTCTTCTTTTCTTGACACAAAGTAAACTACTCTGGGTTTGACCCAACGTTATGATTCTCCTTCTTTCATAGCCATTTGGGTTCAATTCCTCTTCTTGTAAAACAACCAAAAACAAAAAATGTGTTTACCACATTGGAGCATCCATGAGGGACACAGTTAGATATGGCACATTCCTTTGGCCTCCAATAAGCAAGTGGAAACTATTTATGGTAAAGTAAAGTGGTGGATATGTCACCATGGCCATTGGGAACTCTTCATGTGTATAGTTTTGGGTGCATTGTTGGTTATTTTGAAGAAAAATAACCCTTTTAAGTTGATGCAGGCTAAACTAGAATTCTCTCCATGCCAAGGGATGTCTTTTGTCTTCCTTGGTAGAGAGAATACTTCCTATATTGTTTCCTTAGTAATAGGGAATAACTTTGCTTTGAGGTCTGCTATGAGAATTGACAAGTGGGTCACTTTTGAATCCACATGAATTTCTTCCACCATTTCTTGTACTCAGACCAACTCTTTGTCACTTGGCAGAAAGAATTTGTGTGCCACAATGTTCCAACTTCCACCCTCTCCATATTCTACTTTGTCTCAAGGTCCATGTTGCTTAAATCACACAAGTGCTCCGATTGCATGTATATGGGAGCCATTCCATATAATCTTCATAGAATATGCTTTGCCTTCTCATTGGTCCTCCCGCAGACTTTGTTGTGAGTCTATAGAACTGTCTACTTCTTGAAAAGCCTCCTTAAAGGCTTTCTCTAACTCATGCATTGGCAAGACTCTATCAACCTGGCAGTTCTCTACCTTCAGTTGAAATTCACAAATTACCGCAAATGATATTCTCTTGACCTATCTGATCATGCTTGTTGTGAATTGCTCCTGCAATCAGTCCAGCTGTGAACTGCTTTTCCTCTCACATAGAATCTTCAACTTTGCCCTACTTACTTTGATTTTTCTTTGATGAAATGTGCACTATCACTTGATAGATTTCTTCTTGGTGCAACTGCTCAACTATTCACTCTCTCGCTAAGTCAGAATTGTAAAGTAAAAGATTTAAGGAATCCTACAAGGTTTTATAGGGATTGAATCATCATTGATGAATATTATAATTTCTTGTTTTGCATTTAAATTCCTATTTGTGTTGTGCCATCCTATTTTAGGATGGAAATGTCTTCATGAATGTGGCATCTTTTTGCACTCAAATTGAGACATTGTAAATATCGTGCAATCTGGAAGTTGAAGATGAATTATCCCTTCCGGTGGCACCATTTTGCCTTTGAATGTGAACCGGCACAATTATTAAGTACACCGCTATGCTTAAAGTTCACATAGCCATGTTTGGATCTATCTTTTTTGGTACTATTGGTCCTAGCTGCACTATCATGAAACAAGAAGGAGCCTGGAGATGATCCCAGAGTAACCAAGGAAGTCCTTGGAATCCAGGTGGAAGGTCTTCCCACAAGGGTATTCCCATAGTCTCTTCCTTTGTAATACCAAGTTTCATATGGTATCTTTTCTTCGTTGTCTCTCACTGGGATGTAGTGCAGACTATATGGTCTGCACTTGGCACCATTGGTACTGGATTCCAAGAGTTTTCCATCCAACCTTTCCAACTGGCTTGATCCATTATCAAACACTTCCCATACCTGATAGGGACCGAGCCATTTTCCCATGAACTCGTTGGAAAATTGGCCAACTCTATCATTAAATTTTAACACTAAGTTCCATTTGGAAGGTGTGACCTCCTTTGGTTTTGTGATCAAAGTAATTTTTGTGCTTTGTTTGAATGGGGTACTACATGTAGAGTGCCCTTAGATGTGTTTTAGAGTATGCAGTGCAAAATCTCTTCCTTCTATTGTTGTCTCCTCGCCAAGAGACCGAGACATCCATATCAAACTGCTGTTAGCAAGTGAAGTGAAGGAATTAAAAATTCTATAGGTAAAATCACCTCTTGCCCGTAGACAAGCTAGAATAGGGTGTAGCCTGTAGTGAGTTGTATGGTGGTGCGGTAAGCCCAAAGAGCACCTAGGAGCTTCTAATCCCAGGCTGTGGGGTTTATACTTACCATTTTCTTGAGGAGCGTTTGGGTGAATCCCAATGACGCATTAGACTTTACCATTTGCATATGAGTGGTAAGGGGTAGATTCCGTGGTGCTGGATCCAGTACGCGGTAGTAAATCATGTTTCTCTTTGTTGATAAAGTGAGATCCATTGTCTGCGACATGAATTCTTGGTAGAATCCAAAACCTCAATGAGAACCTTCTTATTGAGGTTTACATTCTTCAGTTGGAGGTTTCACATGAGGAGTAAACTCCTACAGAGTTATACAGAATTATACTCTTGGAAGAGGACCATGATAATGACAGCAGCAGCTCCTATAATGACAAACTTGATGCACTCAACAACGCAGCAACTCCGGTAGGAAAGCCCCAGAATCATTAATTTTTCCTTAACTCAGAATTTGGCATTGAAAAAAGAGAAACACCAGAACGAGAGGCAACACCAACTCCAGAGACTCACTTTGAATACCCACCCCTGGAACATTTAAGTCGCAACCACACACAAAACCTGCAGCACGGAGGACAAGAGAGAAGATGAAAGAAAGCTGCGGTCACCAACGCTCAACTAGAACAAGGCAGCTGGAGATGTTTCCTTAGATAGCTATCTGCAGTTGAGGATATTCACTGTTACGTTTTTGTGAGCAAAAGTTGAGTTTTGTCGTCTCGTGTGGAACGGACGATCCATCTGTCCACCACCTTGGCCTACGAAGTGATCCAGCCAAATGGCTGGGGACGAAACACTCTTGATTGCATAATGTCCTATTCAAGATCTCCCAAGTCTTTGAAGTTACCGCCTACTCGCGTCAGAATTTAGAGCGGATGCGAGGAACCCGTTAATGGTCCATCTTCAATCCTATAAGGGGGCAGGATGAAGCACGTGGAGGAAGGAAATCCACCATTTGGTATGCTCTGTTTCTTATGAGACAATTTCGTACATATATATTCCACTTGATGGATGACAAAAGTACCTATTCTAGTCCGAGTTAGTAGTGGAGTATTTGTTAGTATCAGATGATGAAACTCAGGAGGATATGCTCGAAAAACTGCATATTGTTACGAGGCCATTTCAAGCTTGCACGCCTCGTATATATAGAACGTTAGCTTCCTAAACATCGACAAGCATTGCAATACGGATGCACATCGTAGCTCCAACTTAAGCGTAATCTGAAGCTCTCCATCTTGCGTTAGCACAGAGGATAGAAGACCCTCCAAGCAGATTATTTGCAGTTCACATACTACAGGAGAACCTAGCTAGACAAGTATCCGATAGTCTAAGAAGCCTGCACAAAATGGTGAAATCAGCTGTGTTTCCTGCCCTTTTCATCATCGCAGCCCTTATAAGCGTAGACTCTTCTGCGGCAAAGACCACGAAGACCATGAAGTCGGTGGGCTATGACATTGGCAGACCAATTGGTAAGGTTCCACAACAATTTGAACTTGTCAAACTCTTGTGTGCTAGATGTGGTCTAGATTCAGCCAAAGCTCTAGCAACCATGATCATGACACATCTGGTTATCAGATTTTATACCTGGTAGATCGCGTTACCCAGTACGAGAATTCAGAGCTCAATTGTCTCAGCGGGTTAATTCAATTCAATTGCAGAAACCGCATGCCATGGAGATGATATCAGCTTTCAAGCGGACACGGGTGGGTTGTACGTCGGAGTACCAACTTCACTTTTCATCGGAGACAATGGCCAAAATAACTGCGGAAAGAAGATTCTAGTGTCATGCGTAGGAGGCTCGAAAATATGCAAGGGTAAGAGGACTGTCCAATTGACCGTCATCGACACGTTGGTGGGTGATTTCATCGAGATCTCAAATAAGGCTTTTAACACCGTCTCCGACTTCGATATAGGAATCATCACAGTCAAAGTTACGAGTGATTGACATTGAGTTCGTAAGAATACACCTTCTTCACATTGCTAATGGAGGTTCAAATATCATACTGCGAGTTTATATTACGTAGACAGTAAGCAAGCAAGCAGCCGAACCTAGTTAGTAGCTAGATCATAAGAAACTGGGTTCCGAATAAACCATCTATTCCTTAATATGTATTGAATTGCTAAGACGAAAGAAATTTGTAACTCCTCATTGGTTCTGAAAAGAAAAGAACTGTTCAATATTCCTAATAGAATGGGAAAGCATCACATGAAATGCATGGGTCAGCCAGAAAGCAATTTGCAAGATCTGTCCAAAGAGAGTAGAAGAAAGCGGTTGCCATTCTTGGCTATCGGAATCATCAGCAGAATTATCGTACTCCCACATCCTTTTATCATAATTCGTTCTCCTGCATCTTCGCCTGAATTGGCCGTGGTAGTCCCAATTGCTAACATAGATACTGATATTGCACATATGTGTAAACAAATCTAAGACCCTCAAGGAACAGTGACTTACATCAACGGTGTCTTTCAGTTATAGATGCACGACAGTATCATCCTTGGCTTATTCATTGTTGATGCCGACATCGACATACTTCTGCCTTTCCATACTACATACCCTTTTATATATGTTTCAATCTGGAATATCCATATGTGGAATATCTGACTGAAGTTTCGAAGAACTATCAGCATAGATAGATCCCAGCAGCTAGATCTGGAGATTTTGATTTGGTCCGACGAAACAGTGAGGGAAAGCGTATCATTCTGAATCACCGGAAACGTGATGAGAATGGAACTTGTTAATTCCTTGCTAGTGCCTTGAATATGGGAAGGATCGAAGCCTGACTCAGGCTTTATCACCTCTCAATTAAGGTAGACACACATTACTGGCTAGGAATTCAGTTTTTCTAATTGATGGCCATTTTGGTACAGCGTTTTCACGGGTTAAGTACATCCAAGAATACTGTATAAATACTAGATTCAAAATTGAAACATGAGAAACATGCATGCCAGCGATCACACTATTATATTAGTTTCTGTAAGTTCTTGAAGTATACTATATGCAATCGGTGACCAAGCACTGCTTGAACACCAAGGCTCGTCAGTGTTTAGCATGGGTATAAAGAGCCTAAGTTTACACAGAGATAGCATCTTCGTCTCCAGATTTTCTCAACCCAAGCATAGCTTGGAATAGAAGATCTCTAAGACGGTTATCAAGTCCCTCTCAAACTTCAAGCATCTAATTCATTTGTTCTTTTTTCCTCATTCCTCCTGAGATACCTTACATAGATTTAGATCCACTAGTTCATATATAGCTCACTTATCCCAGTTCCAGTTTATCTTTTCAATAAAGATAAGAAGCAAAGATGGCTTCAAAATGGTTGTTATGCATATTCGGAGCCTTTGCTCTTGCGGCTAGTGCTGTTGATGCCCAGCTCTCGACGACGTTTTATAGCTCTACATGTCCTAACTTGACAGCCAGGGTGGCTGAGATAATTCGAGGACATGTTCGAACCGACAGGGGATTGGCTCCGGCTCTGCTTCGTTTGCACTTTCATGACTGCTTCGTCCGTGTATGTATCGGCAACTGATCACTAGCTAGAGCTGCTGTGGTTATGAAGTGATTCTTTTTTTGTATTTCTGAATTGAAGCAATGATTTCAGCTCTCTGCTTAGTGGTTGATTCCATGTCTACGTTTTCCCTTCCAGAGAACATAAGTGGACCATGTACATTCAAGTTCACATCTATCTTTCATCACCTGAAAAGATTGGAACGTGTATGTTGTTGATTCCAGGGTTGCGATGCCTCGGTACTACTGAATGGGAGTCAAGGAGAAAAGGAAGCGTCAGGTAACAAAGACTCCATCAGAGGTTTCGAGATTATCGACGATGTTAAAACCAAAATTGAAGCAGAGTGTCCGGGAGTGGTGTCTTGCGCTGACATCCTCGCTCTTTCGGCGCGAGATGCAATGATAGCAGTAAGTTTCTTCTTCTCTTACAATTCTGAACCTTGGCATTTGAACTCTCCTCTCAATACTTATAGGAACATACTGACGTACGTTCTTTAGAATGCATCCAATTGCAAATATTTTTATTTGAGCCAGATTGGATTTGGTCCATCGGAAATTTTGGCGAATCCTCGAGTTAAAGCGTTCATATAACTGAGAGAGGTACAAATTTCCTACCGTGAAGACTGATGCGGTTATTTGATGCGGATGACTTGTCAACAGTTCGGAAACATCACCAGATGGAGTGTGCCATTGGGCAGAAGAGATGGAACTCGGTCATCGGCCACTGAAGCTAACAACGATCTTCCTCCTCCATTTGGAACCTTCAGCGGTTTGTCGGCCATCTTCAGGAGGAAGGGTCTTACAGAGCAGGACATGGTCATCCTCTCAGGTAAAGCATGGAAACTTCAGATGATAGAAGATTTGCTTTCCTGAAGAGAACAGACAGTTGTGCGCCTTGTATGCATAAAGGTGAAGTGGATCGTGCCGCTGTATGAAGGAGCTCAATATCACGGTGCTAGATACTAGTAACTAAGACGATGACTAGCACGTGCACTCGGTTTAAACTGGGAGTCTAGACCAGCTTGATCTCCGTCTCCAACCATAATTGATCATGGATATGCGAATTAACTTGATCGTTCACGTATATTTTTAAGTACAGGTGCTCATACCGTCGGTGTTGCACGCTGCGCGAGCATGCAAACTCGCCTATACAGCTTTTCGTCGACAGCTGCCACTGATCCGAGCATCGACCCTACCTTTGCCACTGTCTTGAAAAGCCAGTGCCGCCAAGGTGACAACGATACTCTTATTAACCTCGACCAAACAAAGCCATTTGACACATGGGATTATAACTACTACTCCAACGTTCTTCGAAGCAAAGGCCTCTTCGGATCCGACGACGCAATGAAAAGAGATTCCGGAGCTCGCCGAACTGTACTTTCGCTTAATAAACCAGGTTCATCTTTCAGTAGCGAATTTGCAAAAGCAATGGAGAAGATGGGGAGGATTGGTGTCCTCACAGGCACCCAGGGCCAGATCAGACGAAGATGCAGCAGAACTAACTAAGGTGCAGTAGTTTCTAGGAAGATGAATTGCTGATTGGACGAAGTGGCTGCAGAAAATATTTAGTGAACAGCAGGTCGTACATAGATAGATACATTTTTTGATGGTGGTCTGTCATGGAATTTTTACTCCTGATTGAAATTGATATCTTGTGGTTCTTTCCTCCTCCATGCATAAAATTGAGGTGACGAGCTCATACTCTTTTACAATTCCTGTACAGTCCTCGTCAGAGTAACCAATAAAGAGTTTCAGAGTATAGAATCTCATTTTATTCCTTTATCGACAATGGAATTAATGATCCTGACACTAATAACTCACTTTGGCACTGAAGAATCTGGTGCAAAGTAGATTCATCTGGTTTCAATCTTTGATTGGAAACTCCTGATGCTACATATTAAAAGATCTTTTGTACGATTGATTATTCACTTCTACACTGGTTGCTTATAAGTAAAATACTTTCAGCTGGTGTCATATATGATATGAAGCTCCTGCTGTGCTGCTCCATTGGTGCAAACTGTGCTCTGCTATTTCGGAGTCCATCATTTCTAACTTTGAGGATGATGATTCCAGTATCGAAGTTTCGGATGATATTGAGGGGCCCTTGTTGGGGATCTCGATGATATCCTCCACCGGTATATCGGGGATAATCAATTGGTAGCGTTGTAACCCCTGCATACTTTTGAGCACTCAAGAGAATCAGTCAGTGTAAGTGTTCGAATTTCAAATTCCAAGTAAAGAGATCTTACTCAGATTATGAATGAAAATTTCAATGATACCACTTATTACAACGATACAAAGATACAACATGTGTAGATCAGATGTCCCGGATTCGGTGTGAAGAGTTAAAAATTACATCAACAGCGCCATCCGGTGCCTTTAATGTGGAAATGATCTTTTGTCGTGACTGGAAGACTTTACAAGTGGAATGTAAGGAGCTATCAGGATCTCCGAGGAATAAAATTCGCCGAAGTAAGGCCTCATTTCTGTAGATTTCTTAAGAGTGTCTGGATCTAGAGCTTCTTTCCAGTTTCTTCCATTTCCTGCCCAGAGAAACTCATCTATTGAAGGAGTGTACGCAACCATGATGAGTTGGAAACGTGAGGAGACCAGTTCGTTCCGTGTTGGTGCCTTGAATCTCGGAAGACACAAGCCTGATTCGTGCTTAGCCTCCAATTATGGAAGACACGGACCATGACTAGATTAGGCTGAAGTTTAACTAATCCATTTTCGTACAGGGATATCACGGGTTAAGCATATCAAGGCATTTGCTGTAGAATTCTTAAATCCAAAACTCAAATATCAGGAGCATACATGCTACAAGACTAATTAGCGATAAAAGCACTGCTTGGAACATCAATCTAGGCTCATCAGTAATAGTTTTTAAGCATGGGTATAAAGAGCTTAACGTAGGCATGTGAAGTATCCTTGTCTTCAGGTGTCTTCAAGTGTTCCCATCTCAAGCACAACTTGAGATAGATCATACCAGAGATGACTGTATTTCTAGATTTCAACAACACCTAGCTTCAAGCATCTTGTGGTGCCTACATTTTCACAAATTTCATTCTTTTTATTAATTTCAATTTTGTTTGTGCAGAGAGGATAGCCTAATTCACCACTTTTAAGGAAGAAAGTTCTTGGTTGGAGCATTCTTCCGAGTTTGTGCTTAATGAACCAGCAACCTGAGCAACCTAGTACAAATCTGAAGCAAGCTGAAGGAAGAATGCAGAATTAAGCCTAGAAATTAAGGATGATCAAGGGCGAATGGCTTTGGCGGAGAGTAACTTCGGCTCGAAGATGTTCGAACAAAAGGCCCTTAAACTCCTAAGAACTTTGGCTGGAATAGAAATTCAGCCAAAAGATTTTGCCTCAAACACATTTCAGCCCGGGCCTGACAGATATCAAGGACCGCACACATGTTTGAATATGTCACCTCCATGTTCAAGGATGACCACCAAAGATTGTTTCGTATTCAAGGACAGGGGTTTGTATTCACTAGAAGACTGTTGGTATTGGTGAAGTACCTGCATCATTGACCAAGACCTTGAGGAGGATATTTCGCATATGTGGAGGTACTCTTCAGGTTTCATATTCAAGGACAGGGGTTTGCATTCACTAGAAGACTGTTGGTATTTGATGAAGTACCTGCATCATTCACCAAGACCTTTGAAGAGGATACTTTGCATATGTGGAGGTACTCTTCAGGTTTCATATTCAAGGACAGGGGTTTGCATTCACTAGAAGACTGTTGGTATTTGATGAAGTACCTGCATCATTCACCAAGACCTTTGAAGAGGATACTTTGCATATGTGGAAGGTACTCTGCACTAAATATGTGACATGTAAGGAGAAGGAACCACTCCCTAGTCACTGGATGACCAAAGAGTTTGCCTATAAGACAAAGTGAGTGATGGAAAAATTCCACTTTTCTTAAACTCAAGTATTTATCTGTGGTCCTGACTGTACCCTATTACTTGCAAAGAACACTTAGCCTTTACAGTTTGGTAGCTTCCAGCCTACCCACGTTACCCTTTGGCCCCTTAGCAACTTTAGAAAAAAGAAGGTGTTCGGCCAAGAGCCAATGTGGAAAACCCCCAAAGCAATCCTTAGAAGCCTCGTAGCAAAAAAATGAGCAGTGTGCTGTAGAAGAGATGAGACTGACTTTGAGATCATCCATGAGCCAATAGGAAGAGGAGAACATGGGGATTTGGGAAAGAAGCCCTATGGTTTGACCAAAGAGCACTAGAAGAATGTGCTCTGAGTAAATTTAGGAACATTTGGGGTAATTATGATTGACATGAAGTACTCCAGCAGAGGAAATTAAGGCCAGTTTGGAGAACTATGCAACAAGAACAATGGTTGACAAGTTCTCAATTACAAGGATCTAGCCCAAAGTGCAATTGTTAAAGAGGTTATGAAGTTGTTGTAATGTTACACATCTTTTCCTAAAAGTGCAATTTTGTTCTATTTTCCTACATATTCTATTAGGGATAAAAGGGCATATTGTTATTTTTAGGTGAGAAACCTCTCAGTTAAGTACTATTCAGCTTCATTCTTATATATGCCAAGGTACAAAGAAGATTTTCCAAAAGACCGTCAGTCCAGACCACCTTTGGCTCCATAGGCCAAGATGAAGAAATGCCACAAAGGATACTTGGCTCCCAGCAAAGAGTTCTTGTGTGAGGATATTGACTGCCCAACCACCAAAGAAGTCTTCTCCCTGAAGGAACCTACTCCAAAGAGTTTTCTTCCCAAATGACTTTTGTTGTACACACTTTGGGCTCATATATTTGTGGTTATGTGTCCAAATAAAGAGAGAGAGTTTCCTCTTTGGAAGAGACTTCTCAAGGGCTTTTCATTGACACCAAGATTGTAACATTTAGAGGTGCATAGCAAACATGACAATTTGAAGTTTAAAATGGACTTTGGGGAGGAAGACCTTTGGCATTGTACATACCTTTGAGGAGCAATAACTTCAATATTATTCATATTTTTAGGAGGAATTGTACATACTATTGAGGAGGAAGACATTTTGCATTGTTCAAACATACCTTTAAGGAGTTTTGGTGGGTGGGACTTAGACATATAGTTTGTCTACGGGGCACTACAGGACAGCCCTTATGTGGCTGGCCCTTCTTTGGGTTCAAAGATAAATTGTAGGCAGGATTCCCTTAGTGCACGTAGTCATATTGCGGGACCAAGTCTACCTTAGGATACTTAATTTGGATATGGCTCACCGGTTTGTCATCCTTGAGAGTCCATTGGCCCCCTTGGTTGTCACTCTCTACTCACCAATCCCTACGCTGATCTGAAGACTACAAGACATCATGGAGTGGAATCACATGTTAGTGAGGATAAATCAAAACATCATGTCATACAAGTGTGCATTCATACATTAAGAGCCAAATTGGACAAGGCACTTAAGCTTTATAAACCCTAGTGCACGCTATCACTTTAGAATGGAGGACCATTCCTGGTTTTGCTTGGCTAGGAGTGTCCCTACTCCTCTCAATGCATCCTCTCTTTGCCTCAATGCTTCCTCTCCCAAATAAGTCTACTTCACCATAAAGTGACTTTACCTCGGAATTGTGTTCCACCCCTCAATTGAAGGTACAACTTCCTCAATCAAAATTGCTTCACATCAATCCAATGTTGTGATTATAGATGCAAAATACTACCAACACTACAATTTTTCCCAGATTTTTCAAGGCATTGCCTTGCTTGCACTCCACTTAGGATCAAACACACAAAATGGAATAAGAGTTGCAAAGTCCAACATCTAACACACTCAAACTACACTTCAAACTTCTCCAAACACTCCCAAACACACACATAGGATTGATACTCAAAATTAAGCTGAAATCATGAGTACTAAGTCACAACACTTTGCTTACTCAACTTCCAAAATACAATACTAAACAACATAACATTGCAAATGCCTCCTTTAAACAGGCAAAACACTCTAAATAGTTATCTAAACTCCTTAAACCGCTTCAATTGTTACTTTACAAAACAACAAAATCCAAATTGTCACTCTACTTCTTCATATCCACCTCTTCAAATCTCAAAATAGTTACTTCTAATCCAATCTGATGTCTACTTCTACTTCAGCTTCTACACCCAAAGTTTTTACAATCACCACTTATGTAACAATATGGAGTTTAGCAACATAGTAAGTAAGGCTAAGAAAGTAGAGAATAAGCCTAATTAGCCTAGAATATCCATAAGCATCTAGGAAGCTTCTTGGAAAGCTTCCCGACTAGCTTAACTTGCACCCTAAGTGGGTAGCTTCTAGAAGCTTCTAACTAGTTTAGCTTGCACGCCAAGTAGGTGACTTCTAGAAGAAAGCTTCTTGAGAAGCTTCTTGGTTAACTTGGCTTGCACTCTAAGAAAGCGGCTCAAAGAAGCTTCTTGATAAGCTTTGTGACAACCCGGCAAATATCACTTTTGCAGTAATCAGGTAAATAAAGTTTATTCCCATAGAGATACGAGTTAGAAATTTCCAAATACAAAGCAAAGTAACAATTTCAGTTCTTCTTGATCACGTCTTTAATCTCTCAGGTAGAAACCACACCCAGAAGAGAATAACAAGCATTGACTTGTACTCTTGTCACAAATTAACACTTCTTAATCACAACACCTTCAATTCTTTCCAAACAATCTTGATTGTGATGATTCAGGCTCTCCTAAAAATGGCACTTCACTACAAAATGATTTCACCTCAGAATTGTGTTCCACCCCTCCACTGAAGGCACAACTTCCTTGATTGAAATTACTTCACGTCAACTTTGCACTACACTCACAAATGCAGAATACTACCAACACTGCAATTCCTCTCAGATTTGTCAAGGCATTGCTTTGATTGCACTTCACTCAAAATCAAACACATAAAATGAAGATCAAGGCTGTGGAATCCAACATCCAACAAGCACACTAACTTGCACTTTGAATTTCTCCACACACTCACAAACACAATCACAAAGTTGATACTTAGAATCAAGCTCAAGCGACGAGCACTTCTTCACAGCACTTTGCTTTATCTATTCTCAGAAATTATGAGCACTGAACAACATCTAACTGCAAATGTCACTCTTAAGTAGTGAATCAAACTACAGTTCTAACAACTATACCGTTCTACAACAACTTTTCTAACCTGCAGATCCGAAATGACAATGCACCTCTTCATATCTACCTCTTCAAATCTCAAATCTGTTACTACTCCAATCCGATGTCTACTTCTTCCTCGGCTTTCAAACTCAAACTCGAAGTAATTTTACTTCCTACTACTTTCTCCTCGGGTCTTGTATCTTCTTCTTCTTCTACCAGATCCAGTAATTCTCTTTCTTGATCTGAAATTGCACTAGTGGGTAATCTATCTAACTCTTCATCTCTTGACCCACTCTTCTCTAATGTCTCCATCGGTAACTCCAAAGACATTTGTACTCCTATGTTATCTACCTTGGGTTTTGCTCTAACATCTTTCCGAAGCTTTTCTATCTCTATTTTCACTAAGTCTAATCTAATTGAAATGTTATCCTCTACCTCTAAAATCTTTCTATCTACACGAGTTCTGAGACTAATTAATAAGGCATTCAAATCTGTATCCTTTGCTTGTCTTCGCCTCGTCTCCTGCACCAACAACTTCAACTCGTGTAGCCTTGTCTCTTCAATCCGAATGCTGGCCTCTGTACTTAACATTGCATTCATTCGGAGGACTATCTCCTTCAATGGCTCCAATCTCATCTTTCTCTCACATTCCCGATCTGCAAGCCAATCCTCTTGGTACATCGCCAACTCCGCCTCAAACTCGGCTTTCACCGACTCCTTCTTCTTCTCCTTCTGGACAACTCTCTCCTCCTGATTACAATGTAATTCTTGTAATCTATCTTCTTCTCTATATCGTGCCGCAAACTCTCGTTGCCAAAGTTGCTTCTTCTCCTCAACACTCTCCATCACCCTATCAAGCTCCTGATCCTTTGCAACTACTCTTGCCATAGCATGGATTACCTCTACTCTTGAATCAGCAAACTGCTGCTTCGAGATCTCGTACTCAGCTACTTGTCTCTCCCTTGCTATGTCACTCTTCTTCACAAGATCCTCTTGATAATTTACTTCTCTCTTCAGGTCTTCAATTACCTGACTTCTCACTATTGCCTCCACTCGCAGTACTTCTCTTTCCTCCTCACCTCGGGTTAGACTCTTCTTCAACTCCGAGTTCTCTTCTTTGAATCTCAATAATACCTGCAAAACAGTCTTCACTTCCGGACATGTCGACTGCATTTCCTTCTTCTTGTGCTCCAACTTCACCAACAATGGGCACACAATCTCCCGCAGGTACTCCACTCCATCATTTGCAACTACTTCAACCTGCGGAGTGATCTCCCTCCTCCCTTCTTGTTCACCCGATACTCGCCTTCGTCTTTGCAATCTTTGTATCCGAATCGACGCCTCACTTCCCAAGCTTTCACTCATGTCTTCTTTTGCCTTACTCGGCCCCGCTTCACATTTTGCCTTATGTCTTGAGTGAACTCCTCTTTGTACTACGATCTTCTTCTCTTTGGGCATAGTTACTTTGTCTTCCAACTATGTGTTGTCTTCAGCTTCAATTTATGCTTGCACTTCTTCTTCTTCATATTCTTCTTCTGCAACCGCCGGTGCTGATGTCATTTCTCCTCCTTCGCTGTCGCTACTTGTATCTCCACCCTGCAGCATTAGCTCATGCTCTTCCTTGTGTTCCGAGTCTTCAGTCTTAAGCTCGGCATCACCTTCCGAGTCTTCATCCTCCGACTTGATCACCCCCATACCTTGCCTCGGGTTGCTTCTTCGTGTCTTCCGAGGTTTCTTTATGTCTTCGGCTTTGCCCTGCCAACTCCTCTTCTTTGTATTCGGGGTACTCACTGCGACCTCCATGTTCTTCCCTATCTTTGTGTAGTAGTCGTCGGTGCTCCTGATTTGCAAGATGTATTGCTGCTCCTCAACGTCAACCTCCTTTCGCAAATCAGGATGGAAGTGCAAAACCATCCGAGTCCGCTCCGCCAAGTTCAGCAAATTTAGCCCAAGGTAGAAATGTGCTACAAACGGCACGATGTAGTGTGGAGGTGATTTATCCCGCAAATTCCACACCATCTGCCTTGTTCTCTCATGGAAACACCTCACTCAATTGATCGGTTCTCCTGCAAATAGCTTGTGAAAGAACACCCCTTGGTGTTTCATCACATAACAAGTTCTCTCCGGCTTCAAAATGGCCATCAGTGCACTCACGATTCCTCTCTTCATAGGGTCTTTGTAGCTCTCAACTTTGTACCCATTCTTTGTCCGCTTTGACAAGAATGCATCTCTCACTTCCTGGGTTTCTTGAGCTATCTCTCCTTTCCCCAAGAATGTGGCTCCCTGCTCCAAGCCTGCTTCCTTCCCAAGTACGAGTCTCCAATCCGACTCTGTCCAGCGAGCCAGATTTCCTCTCTTCCCTTCTTCCTTGGGTCCATCAAGACACTTTCTCTCAATGATTTCTATCATGAAACCTGGAAAGCTCACATTCCAATTCCATGCTAGGAAAGTGATCCAAAGTCGGCTCAAGACTTTGATCCTAGCAATTATATCTAACCTCCGATTTGCATGATTTCTCACTACAAATTCAGAGTTCTTCTTTACTCCTCCCATCTCTTTTGCCTTCTCTCTATCTCTCGATTTCACTCTCGCGACTTCTCCCTTACGCACTAACGCGATTCCAACTCTATTTCCCTTCCCACAATCACCTGCAAGACGACTTCTCAACGGCGAAGGAAAATTACTCAACATTTTGTCATTGCGAGCTCAATTTTTATAGAGTTGCGCTTCTTTGTCTTTCTTCATTTTGAGTTTCTACCGAGAAATCACACCTCCTGCATGCACCTGTCACTGTCAATCAACCTTTGTGCGTATGGGCTGCCGGTTTTTGAACGGTCCCTTCTTGAATTTCTCGTCCCGACAAAAGGTTATTAGACTGTCTTCGCCTCGGGTTGAGCTCCCCCCGATACGAAGATAATTTACTTTGGGTTATATGCTGACATGGAATTTCCGAGTACTTTGCCTTATGACCCAAAGTCACTTTACTTTGGGTTTCATCCCAAAGACTCTTTTCTTCGCCTTCTTTGGCCATACATGCACAATCCAACTTCTCTATACACTTCTTCTTCTTTATTTTAAAGAAAACAAAAAATGTGGGCACCACAAGCTTCTCAAGGGCCTTGTATGCTACCTATAAATACCAAAGCCAAAGCTCATGCTAGGCATTTGGAGTTTTCTCTCATTCAACGGTCCCAATGAGAGCTTCCATTCTCCTATTTCTCTCCTCAATCTTGGATTTTTACATTGGTATCAAAGCAAAAATGAGATGGATGGAATTTATGGACCACCGAATCCACTTCCGCCAAACCATTGGGATTTTCATGTTTAGATATTGTCCAAGCATTGTTTCACACAATTCATCACCTTGCACTTTAGGCAAGATTTTTTGCATATGATCACCTTCTTTGAGGTACCTTTGATACTTCAAGTTGTAACTTATGGAGAACGGTGGGCATTTTGCATCTATGTGTTAATAATAAGATAAATTGGGA
Organism: Lunularia cruciata; assembly: GCA_948567375.1. Lineage (NCBI taxonomy): Eukaryota > Viridiplantae > Streptophyta > Marchantiopsida > Lunulariales > Lunulariaceae > Lunularia > Lunularia cruciata. Next base: position 50,492,876 of record OX419757.1, on the reverse strand, counting down.
GTATTGGGATAGAGTAGTAGCCATAGCGGCAATACCACACGTTATCCTTGCAATGCAGCAACAAATTGAGCACCTTACTCAATTGTTAGATGAAGGAGACCAATAATGACAAGAACACACAAAGAGAGCACCAGTTCGAGACGGAGAAGATTGCATCCAATTTCCAAAACCCAAGGTGTTTAAAGGCAAGAATCTTCCAAGCACAATGGAGAATTTTGTGTTTGACTACGAATGTTATTTTAAAGCTACCAATCTTCAAGATGAACAAAAATAGATTCTCTTGGCTTCTAACCAATTGGATGGTGTGGCAAAACTTTGGTGGTGATTTCAAATAAAGCAAGCTAAACGATAGATTGTTGCACCAATTTTGATATGAGAAAAATTCAAGGATGCAATACTTGGTCAATTTAAAACTATAAATGCCACCCAAGCCGCACAAGATAAATTAGCAGAGTTGAAGCATATTGGCTTTGTAAGGAGCTACATCATGCAATTTCAGAATATCATCATGCAAATTCCAGATATACAAGAAGGTGGAATTTTGGATTGATTTGTGTAGGGATTGAAGTCACAATCCAAATTGGAGGTGACCATGCAGGAACCACAAAACATGGAAGAAGCTATGCAATTTGCTGGGCGCTTTGATTCCTTGGTTGTGACAACTTGGTCTTGACTTTGACATACACAAAGTCTACCAGTACAGTACACACAAGTAGAGGAACCTGCACCAATGGACATTGATGCTATCCAACGGAGACCACTTGGTACAACATATAAAGAAAGATTGCAACAAAATGGAGGTTGTTTATATTGTCACCAAGTTGGACATCGCATTGCCTGAATGTCCACTTAGGAATGGGTGACCTTGACAAGTTGCCCAGATGGAGTTTGTGGAACAGAATGATCAAGGAAATAAGGAATCATGATAGGAGATTTTGAGCCACCTATTGGGAGCTTGATTAGTTCCAATGGGATTGAAGGCTCAACTTATGTAAGTTTGCTTTAGTTGCAAGGTATGATATCTAATTGGGGTTGTAGAATTTTGGTTGATTTTGGAAGTTCAAAGAATTGCATGTCTATGCAAGTAGTAAAAGAATTGGGTATTCCTATCAAGCCAGTGAATGGAAGAAGATTAATGATGGCGGATGGTAGAAAGGGTTTTGCATTTTGTACCTTGCATCCTGTTACCTTTCAGATTGGGAAGGAGTATTTGGAGTGTATGAGGCTTGTAGTGGCACCTCTATACTACAATGTCATTCTAGGAACCCCTTGGCTTGAATATCATATGGTTCAATTTAATTGGACTTGATGAAAAATTCAAGTACGATACCAAGATAGTAATTTCCAATTAGGTTTTCTTGCACCTCTGAGTAAGACACCTAAGACTAGTCATCCCATGATGGGAAGTTTGTCAAGAAAGTAGTCATAGAGCATGCCTTGAAGGGAGAGGAGTCCCAAGATGGGAAGTTTGCTAGGAAAGCAGCCATGGAGCAAGCCTTGAAGAGAGATGAGTCACTAGATGGGAAGTTTGTTAATGAAGCAGCCATAGAGCAAGCTTTGGAGGAAGATAAGTCTATTTTTGCGGTGTAGATCAAGCTAATTGCACAAGGACAATCTGAGGAGGGCCAAGAGCCTCATCAAGCAATGGTTGATCAGATAGTTCAGGAGTTTGTGGACGTGTTTCTGGATGATCTGCCAAAGGGATTACCCTCCTATCGTGATATGCCTTTCAAGATTGAGTTATTGCCAAGGAGTACTCCAATGAGTAGACCAATTTATCGGCTCTCACCAAAGGAGTTGGAGGAGTTGCAAACAACACTTATAAAGTTGTTGGAGAAGGACTTCATACAACAAAGTACCTCTCCTTGGGGAGCACCGGTACTATTTGTTCCAAAGAAGGATGGATGACTTTGTTTTGATATTGATTATTGTGGACTCAATAAGCAAACAATGAGGAATGCACATCCCTTGCCTTGGATCAATGACTTGCTTGATCAATTGAGTGGAGCATGATATTTTTCCAAGTTGGATCTTCATAGCGGCTATTGGCAAATCCACATTGATAGGGAAGATGTGCAAAAGATTGTCTTTTGCACAAGGTATGGGTATTTTGAGTGGAGAGTTCTACCTTTTGGGCTCACTAATGCTCCAACAGTCTTCATGGATCAGATGCATTGGGCATTAGATGGACTATTGGATTGGTACATAGTGGTATTCTTGGATGATATCTTAATCCATAGAAAGATAGAGGCAAAACATGTGAATCATGTCCGAGAAGTCCTAAGACTATGACAACAAAAATTTTACTATAAAAAGTCAAAGTGTACCTTCTGGCAGAAGGAAGTTACCTTCTTGGGTCACAAGATCTCATCGGAGGAGATCCAGATAGAAGAAGAGAAAATCAAGGTCATTATTGATTGGCCTACTTCGAAGGATGCTACATAAGTACGGGCATTTGTTGGATTGGCAAATCTTTACCAATGGTTCATCCAATATTATGCTCATGTGGCTACACCATTTACTGATCTCTTGGGGAAGAACTTGAGCTTCCAATGGACCACCTAGCACAAAGAAGCATTCCAAAAGTTGAAACATATGGTGTCTTCAAGGCCCATTCTTCAACCATATGATCCTCAACTACCTTGTGTGGTTGATTTTGATGCTTCTAACTTTGCAATTGGAGCCGTGTTGCAACTTGAATTCCTAGATGGACTACATCCTATTGCTTTTGTGTCCCACCGACTAGATATGGCTAAAAGAAATTATCTTGCTCAAGATCAAGAAAAACTTGCAATGGTATATGCCACCAAGGTATGGAGGCATAATCTGTTGGGGAAACAAGTGATCATGTGAACTAATCACAAACCATTGTTGTAGACCTTACATTTGGAACACATGAAGAGTCAACGTCATTGATGGGAGGAACAACTCTAATTGTTTGACATCAAATTTGTATACAAACCAGGTCGGTTCCATGTCATCCTTGATGCTCTATCATGATGACCGGATTTGGACTCTATTCCCCTCATCACAGCAGCAATTACAATGGTGTCAATTGACTCCAAGGTCCAAAACAAGTTTCTATCAGCTCTACAACAAGATCCCTTCTTCTAGATGGTACATGGTCATCTTACAACATGCAATAAGCAACATAAAATATTGTGAGCTGGCCTGTCTTTCACTTAGGATGAACCTTTGATGGCTATTATGGTTGCGCGCCACGGACTAAGAAGGCAAGGAACCCCAACTCCATCATACTCCTCCAAGGCTAACACTCCAAGACTCAAGACATTGCTCACTAGAGAACTCAATGAGAGACAGATAGTTACAATGAAAGGATGATGAGTACCTCCTCACCCCTTGTTTATATACTTGTGAAAAAGTTACCCACCAAAGTTACTAATTACCATAGTAACTCAAGTTACTAGACTAAAAGTCAAGTAAATTCAACAAGTAGAAAGGAATATCCATTCACATGGGCATATTCCACTAGCATATCTTGACCCAACCACTAAGTCAAGGATTCCTTAAACATGGGCTATCCTTGGACTATAGAAGAATCCAAAACAAAAAGCCTTATGGGCCCAAGACTTCTCAACTCTTTCCTCAAAGCCAAACACCTAAGAATAATACCAAGTCAACACATTAGAATCCAAAATAGTGGTGCTCATTTTTTCCATTTCCTCTAAAGTAAGGTCCCCTCTATCTTAACTGTGACTAACTCTAGCTAATCATGACTAATGTAGAACCATCCTTTATCTCCATATATATAATATATGTCAAGTACTTGTAATACCAAGCTAAATATCATAATACCATACACATGCACAAATGGGTGTTACAGTACAACACTTTCTCCTTCAAGGAAGGCATTCTATTCCATGAGGACCAGATCTATGTTCCAACCAAAGGTGATCTCTGACTTGTGCACCTTCAAGAAGCCCATGATTTACCAATAGTTGGTCACATAGATGTGAACAAGACCTTGGGTACCCTCCAACACCGATGGTGGTGGCCCAACATGACACAAGATGTTCAAGAGTTTGTTTGATTTTGTGAGAGATGCCAATGTAACAAGGCCAGCAACCAAAAGTTGAGTGGACTCTATCAACCACTCCCCATTCCATTCTCTTAATAGGGAACATGTGAGCTTGGATCTCATCACATCCTTGCCCAAGACAAAGCAAGGACAGACAACACTCATGGTGTTTGTGGATAAACTTGGTAAGCAAATCCAATTGGCACCAACCTTTGATACCGTGGATGCTCCAACCTTAGCACAAGTCTACTTTGACAATGTCTTCAAGCATCATGGGATGCCATGTGTACTCATCTCCGACAGTGATCCTCAATTCACTAGGAAGTTTTGGCAAGCACTCTTCCAGATACTCAATACCAAGCTTGCTTTGTCCACAATCTATCATCCTCAAACTGATGGACAAACTGAACATGCAAATCATACCTTGGAGGATATGTTGCATGCTTTTGTCAATGTCCACTATACCAATTGCAATGAATGTCTTGCATTTGCAGAATTTGCCTACAATAATTCCAAACAGGCAAGCACCAAATTTTCTCCTTTCTTTCTCAATTCTGGCCAAGATCCACTTGTTCCATATTCTCTTCTTGCTCCTCCTCCATCTCAGGTCACTCATACTTCAACCTCCTTGACCACCATATCCCAATCTCTCCAACAAGCCAAATCTCACTCCTTGTTGCTCAGAATTGTCATAAACAATATGCAGACCACCATCCTCGTGATCTCAACTTTGAATTTGATGATAAAGTCATGCTATCCTCTAGTAACCTACCCTTCCCACTTGATACCCAAGTTTGTAAACTTACCCCTAATTGGATAGGGCACTTTGATGTCACCCAAATCATTTCTCTTGTTGCTTATTGACTTGCCTTACCTTGTCATATGCGCATCTACCCTATCTTTCACATTTCTAAGTTGAAACCCTTAATTCCTAACCCATCTTCTTTTTACTCTTGTGTCCAACCTCCTCCTCTTCCCATCCCTATCAATGATCATGAGGAGTACAAAGTTGTTTATATCTTTGCATGTCGCCACATTCAAAAAGGATGTCGACAACATATGGAGTACAAGGTCCTTTGGAAAGGGTATCCCCTTCATGATACCACATGGGAACCTCTTTCTCACCTCTAGAATGCACAGACGGCCATCCTAGAGTTTGAAGCTTCAATGGCAACAAAGACTTCACCAACTAGCGGTGAGGGAATATGTAACAATATGGAGTTTAGCGACATAGTTAATAAGGCTAACAAAGTAGAGAATAAGCTAAAGTATCCTTGAATATTCCATAAGCATCTAGGAAGCTTCTTGGGAAGCTTCTTGACTAGCTTAACTTGCACCCCAAGCAAGTAGCTTCTAGAAGGAAGCTTTTAGAAGCTTTCAATTAGCTTAGCTTGCACGCCAAGTAGGCAGCTTCTAGAAGGAAGCTTCTTGATTAGCTTCTTGGTTAACTTGGCTTGCTCTCTAAGAAAGTGGCTCAAGGAAGCTTTTGAAAAGCTTCTCAAGGGCCTTGTATGCTTCCTATAAATACCAAAGCCAAAGCTCATGCTAGGCATTTGGAGTTTTCACTCATTCAAGGGTCCCAATGTGGGCTTCTATTCTCCCATTTCTCTCCTTGGTCTTGTACTTTTACATCTTGCACCTTGGTATCCTTCACTATATTAAATTCTCCTTTGACAATTGTCATATCTTCAATCTGGACTGAAACTAAATCATAATCTGCTTAACTACTTCTTCCTTCTCTACTCTAACATCTTCAAATAGCTTAGGTAACTCACCCAAAGTCACATTCACTCCTACCTCACTCACATTGGATTCCTTCATATGGGCTATCCTTGGACTATAGAAGAATCCAAAAAAAAGGCTTGCAGGCCCAAGAGTTATCAATTCTTTCTTCAAAGCCAAACACCTAGGAATAATACCAAGTCAACACACTAGAATCCAAAATAGTGGTGCTCATCTTTTCCACTTCCTCTAAAGTAAGGTCCCCTCTATCTGAGCTATGACAAACTTTAGCTAATCATGACTGATGTACAACCATCCTTTATCTATATAAATAATACTCTCAAGTGGCACTTGAGAGGTTATAGGCCAACCTTGCTTCTTTGGCCTCAAAATGGTATATGACACCATCTTCTCACACCCTTTCTTGGCAAAGTGATTATCTCCTTCTCCAATCATCAATATGTAATATCTCTCATTGGCATTGGCATCCTGTTAAAGATTTGGGTGAAAGTGCAACACCATCTTCTCTTTCTCCTCTGAGTTGAGCAAGTTAAAACCTAGATAGAGATGTGTTGCAAACAGTACAAAGTAATGAGGTGGCCTGTAACACCCATTTGTGCATGTGTGTGGTATTGAGATATTTAGCTTGGTATTACAAGTACTTAAGAGATATTATTTATATAGAGATAAAGGATGGTTCTATATTAGTCATGGTTAGCTAAAGTTAGTCATAGCTAAGATAGATGGGACCTTACTTTAGAGGAAGTAGAAAAGATGAGCACCACTATTTTGGATTTTAGTGTGTTGACTTGGTATTATTCCTAGGTGTTTGGCTTTGGGGAAAGAGTTGAGAACTCTTGGGCCCGCAAGCCTTTTTGTTTTGGATTCTTCTTTAGTCCAAGGATAGCCCATGTGAAGGAATCCTTGCTTTAGTGGTTGGGTCAAGATAAGGGGAATATGCCCATGTGAATGGATATTCCTTTCTACTTTTTGACTTTACTTGACTTTTAGTCTAGTAACTTGAGTTACTACGGTAATTAGTAACTTTGGTACGTAACTATTTCACAAGTATATAAACAAGGAGAGAGGAGGTACTCATCATCCTTTCATTTGCAACTATCTCTCTCTCATTGAGTTCTCTAGTGAGCAATGTCTTGAGTCTTGGAGTGTTAGCCTTGGAGGAGTATGATGGAGTTGGGGTTCCTTGCCTTCTTAGTCCATGGTGCGCTACCATAATAGCCATCAGAGGTTCATCCTGAGTGAGAGACAGGCCGGCTCACATTTTTGGTTCCGTTGCCGGGACCTCTCTAGAAGGCAAGATAATGTTCCGCGTCCAATTCTACATTAGGCAGAAGGAGGCTATGAGAGCTCACTTGGAGAGAACATTAGGAGAGGAGAGGGCTGAACTTATGTTAGAGAACCAAGATCCATTTGTATACCCTGTAGTTCATTTTGATGTCTTTGAGGTGATTTTGTACATCTTGTACACATGAGAGGAATTGGAGAGATTGTGTGAGGTGGATTGCAGATTTTGGGGATTAAGGTGATTTTGGGCAAAATCTCAAGTTTGAGATCTGGACTTGAGATTTCTACACATGATAGCTTGGGTTATCTTTCAGTTAGCACACTTGAAATTATTGAGAGAGCTTCTATGCGCACTGGGCTAGAATTTTTGAAAGTTGATAGGGTAAAGTGCTCCCGCAACTGCATGCTCTCTGGAAAATTGTACAGAGTCTGCCATTTCTTCAATTTTTAGTGAATTGTCCTGAAAATTTTCAAGAAAATTCAGTGCATTGTATCCTACCTGGTGCCACAAAAATTAGAGAGAGATCATTTTTGCGCAGTGCGTTATGAGTTTTTGAAGTGAGGGGGGTGGTTTTCAGACCAAATCTGAAATATGGGTGCTGAATAGAAAGGTGTCTAGGCCAAATGGCTCGATGAAAAGATCTAAAATTTTGCAGGGAGGGACGCCCTAGAGTTGTGATCAAGTGTGGAAAATTTCAGAGGACTGTGACATATTAGTTGGGAGATTTGAGTGACATTGTGAGGAAGGGTCAATTCTGCAGAGTGGAGATCTCATGCATGAGAAGTTTGAGATCAACAAAAAGCATGTTTGAGTGTTTAGATTCATCTTGGGGAACATGGAGAGTCATCAAGAGTGGAAATTGAGATTATACAAGGTTCCCCAAGGGTTTGAGGTGATTGTAGGGATGGATTTGAGGAAAAGAGAGTTTACAATAGAATTTGAAGAGAGTGTTGAGAGGATCCAAAAACCTACACCACTTGGAGGAAAGAGTGAGTCTAAGTGCTTTCTATGTGGAGAGAAGGGACATAAGGCAAGTTCATGTCCATTGACCTTTGAGAGCAAGAGATTGAGGGAAAGGAGAGGCTTACTTGACTTGGGTTTGCATGTTGGACCTTCTTCACCAAGATTGGGAGGGAGAAGATCTAAGACCAAGGAGTTGTGTGAGGTTTGTGGAGTTGAAGGACTTCCAAAAGGACATGAGTGTAGTGGAGTAAAAGCACTTTTGGAAACTTTGGTGAAGAATCTTGGAGAGAGTCTTAGTACAGCTACAGAAATACTACCACCTTCATCAGCTAGTTCTCAAGATTAGTGATGGAGATAATCTTTCAACTTATGGATAAACTATCCATGAGAGTTAGATTAATATGCACTCTAGGATTTGATGTTGCTATAGAAATCTTGGAGCAACCTGAACCTTTTGTGTTCCCTAGAGTGGATTATTCTCAGATAGTGTTAGTCATGTATATACTCTATTAGTAATAGAGTGAGAGAAAAGAAAAGAGAAAAAAAAATTAAGAGAAAAGAAAGATAGTGAGGGGTTAAGATGGGGAAACTTCCGGTTTTCTTTGGCAAGGATGGAGAAGATGTGGAGGCCTTTGTGAGAGACTTCAAGAGAGCTTGCATAGGAAACAATGAGAGGAGGAAGAATGAGTGGGCCTCATTATTACCAGATTTCTTTGAGGATGCAGCACTTACATGGTATGAGTCAGAATACCAAAAGAGAGAGAGGAGAGAGGGGGAAGAGGAGTCCTGGGAGACTTTGACTTCAGCACTCATTGAGAACTTTCTTCCTGATGAGAGTTTTGAGAGATTGATGAGTGAGGTTACATTTCTCAAGCAAGGAGATGGAGAGAAAGTGAGGGTCTATGTGGAAAGAGTGGAAAAGTTGGAGTCCAGATTTCGCATAGTGTTGAGGAAGGGTGGGGATGATGTGGAGACTACAATGATTGGCATAGGGGCCATGCTCACCAAGAATTTTGTGGGAGGATTGAGACCACAAATTAGAAGCAAGGTGAGATATGAGAAACCTTCTTCCAAGGTTGAAGCTATCAAGATCGCAATTCGTATGGAGGAGAGTTTGGAAGGGGATGAGAGTGATTTGGTGGTGAAGGAGGTTGTGCATCCTCCTCAAGGCTACAAGTATGGTGGAACTTCTGATACTTTGGTGACAAGGGTTGCACCACAAGTAGTAGTTGCTCCAATTCTTGCACCTCCACCAAAAGATCCACTCCAAACCATCACAGAACAACTTGCGGATCTCAAGATCAATGTGGTGCAACTATGGGAGAAGAGAGAGGTGGATCAGAATGTAGGGAGAGGACCTAGGAGTTATGGAAACTATCCATATAGAGGAGGCCAACCAGCCAACAATTTCAATGATAGAAATTGTTTTGGTTGTGGGGGAAGAGGCCATATCCAAAGGAATTGCCCAAATTCCACTTACCATGGAGGAAGGGGTTATGAGGGAGCCAATAGAGGGAAAGAGGGAGGTAGTGAAACCCAAGTGGCTCCTAATCCCAACAAAGGTAAGGGGATAGCATCCATAGATGTGGTTGAGAGCAAGTATGAGAAGGGAGAGTGCTCAAACTCCAAGGGTCTTAATTTGGAGCTTTTGGCACAAGAGAAGAAGAGAGCTCGTTTTGCAGAGGATGTTCACTCTTCTCAAGGATTTACTTCAAGCAAGGATACTCCTATGTCTACTAGGAGCACTCGCACCTCAACACCATCAACAACAAAGACTCCAAGGAAGAAGTTGGGGATGGAGGACTTCTTGATCTCAAAGCAACAATGGAACTACAATGTGTTGGAGGATGTTGGTAGTCACAAGGCTAACATCACAGTGGGCCAATTAATTGCTTTGAACCCTACCTTGAGAAAGGAGCTTAGAGGTGGTTTGAGTTCTACAAGGAGCAAAAAGAAGAAGAAGGCAAAAGTTCCAGTATCAATGGGGGTGGTGGATGCCAAGCCAGCACCATGGGAGGCTTGTGAATATGCCTCCAAGATTGATGTGAGAGTGAATGGTCACAACATCAAGGATGCATTGGTTGATGGAGGATCAGTAGTGAATGCCATGTCAGAAAGGTTGATGAAGAAGTTGGGTATGATACCCTCAAGACCTTCAACATTTGTGGTGAGCATGGCAAACAAGCAACAAGTTCGACCAGTAGGGGTGATGGATAAGGTGGTAGTTTCAGTTATGGGAGTTCAAAATCTCATGACTTTCCAAGTCTTGAAGGATTCAAGCTATGACTTACTTCTTGGGAGGCCATGGTTGAGAGCAGCACGCACAACTGATCGATGGCACAAAGGGTACTTGAGGATTGGGCCATCAAACCATAGAGTCACTGTTCCTGTGACTAACACCACCAACACTTCACATTCAGATACCCCATCTTCTAATTATTGGGAATCAGATTCTGAAGAAGGAGCTTCAGGTGTGGACACAAGCATGGAAGAGGAGACTTCCACGGAGGAAGATGAATCTGAATCTGATTCAGATGTGTATCCCTTGTGTGCTATGGATTTTGCACCTAAGCCAGAGGTTTTGAAGGACCCAGATAAATCATCATTGACACTTGAGGAGGTAGAGAGAAGGTTATCTACCCTCAAGTATGGCCCAAATGTTACCAAGGAGGAGAAGGTGAGATTTGAGGAGATTTTCCGCAAGTTCATCCATGTGTTTGCTTTTAGTTACAAGGATTTGAAGGAAGTCACCTTGGAGGAGCACAAGATAGAGGTGGAGTCACATGCAAGACCAATCCGCCAAAAGCAACGTCGCATTAGCCCACCAATATCTTTGGTTGTGAAGGAGGAGATTGATAAGCTCAAGGAGGCTGGATTTATCTTTGAGGTGGAGAATTCAGAATGGGTGTCTCCAATTGTCATTGTGAAGAAAAAGAATGGCAAGCTTCGGGTATGTGTGGATTACAAGAAGCTTAATGCTGTTACCAAGAAGGACTACTACCCATTGCCATTCATTGATGAGATCTTGGAGGAGGTTGCAGGTCATGAGAGGTACAGTTTTGGAGATAGTTATAGTGGATATAACCAAATAAAGATTGCACCAGAGCATCAACAACTCACCACATTCACCACACCTTGGGGAACTTACGCTTTCAAGGTCATGCCTTTTGGGCTTTGCAATGCTCCAGCCACATTCCAACGGTTCATGAACAAGGTATTTGAACCTTTCATTGGGAAATTTGTGAGAGATTTCATTGATGACTTTTGTGTCTATGGGAGCAAGGAGGAGCACTTTGAGCACCTAATCAAAGTCTTGCAACGCTTTGATGAGGCAAATGCATCACTCAACCCAGAGAAGTGCATTTTTGGATGTGAAGAAGGTCTACTTTTGGGGCACATCATCTCCAAGGATGGAATAGCAGTTGATCCTGAGAAGGTGAGGAAAATCTCAGACCTTCCATTCCCTTCAAGCTTGACAAAGTTACGCCAATTCTTGGGAATGGTTGGGTACTATAGGAGGTTCATCTTCTCATTTTCCAACAAGGCTTATGCATTGACCATCTACATGAAGAAGGGTGTAGATTACATGGTGATTTTGGAAGACAAGGAGGCTCTCAAAGCTTTTGAGGAGCTCAAGCAATCCCTTGTTGTAGCTCCAATTCTTGCTAAACCTGATTGGAGTAAGCCTTTCATCCTCTACACTGATGCTTCTAATGTAGCTATAGGATGCACTCTTAGTCAATTAGACCAAGATGGGCATGATCATCCAATAGCTTATGCTAGTAGGCAGATGGTTTCAGCAGAGAAGAACTACTCTGTCACAGAGAGAGAAGGGTTGGCAGTGATCTTTGGTCTCAAGAAGTTTAGACACTACTTGATTGGAGGGAAAGCCACAATTGTCACGGATCACAAGGCTTTGAAGTACATCTTCAACAAGCCTAATGTTGAAGGGAGACTAGCAAGGTGGATGATACTCTTGTCTGAGTATGACTACACAATTGAGGATAGGCCAGGAAAGAAACATGCAAATGCTGATTTGTTATCTAGAGCCTATGATCATGATGGAGATGAGCCAGTAGATGATTCCTTCCCGGATGAGGAGCTCATGACAATCTCAGTCACTCAAGAGATTCCAATGGAGTACAAGGAGATTGTGGATTTTGTGACAAGAGGTAACTATCCAGAAGGGATGCATGCTAGGGAGAGGAAGGCCCTTGCAGCAAGATCTAGACCTTACACAATGGTGGAGGATATTCTTTTTCACCAAGGAGCAGATGGTCTACTTCGAAGAGCAGTGGGTAAGGAAGAGTCTATCCTACTCATAAAGGAGTTTCATGAAGGTTTAGTATGTGGAGGACACTTTGCAGGAAAGGTGACTGCTTTCAAGATTCTAGATGCAGGTTACCATTGGAGAGGGATTTTCAAGGATTGTCTTGATTATTGCAAAACTTGTCATGTTTGTCAAGCTTTTGCTAGAAAGTCTACATCCACTCCACCACTTAGATCAATTCCATTGCTAGGACCTTTTGAGAAGTGGGGAATTGATTTTGTAGGACCTCTCAATAGAACCCCAAGGAACAATCGGTACATTGTGGTAGTTACTGATTACCTTACCAAGTGGGTTGAGGCTAGACCATTGAGGGACAAGAATGAAGATGAAGTGGGTAGATTTCTTTATGAACGCATTATCACTAGGTTTGGATGCCCTTTGGAGTTGGTTTCTGATAGAGGAGGAGAGTTTACAGGAAGCATTACTACAGCCATGCTACGACATTTCTCTATCACACATAGAGTAACTACATCCTATAAGCCAAATTCCAATGGCTTGGCAGAGAGAACCAATCAGACCTTGTGCATGATGTTGGCCAAAGATGCAGAAATGGAGGGGGCTAAACATCATTGGGACAAGAGGATTCATGCAGTTTTGTGGGAGTATAGGACAACCATGAAGACTTCCACTGGATATTCTCCATTCCAATTGGTGTATGGTATTGAGTCTACCTTACCTATTCACTTTGATCTTCCTACCTTCCAAAGCATTCATAGGAGATTGAAGAAAGCACAAGGAAGTGATGCAGGGAAGTCAAGGAAGGATCAACTCATGGAGTTGGAAGAGGCAAGAGCAGTTGCTATGGTTCGAGTGGAGCAAGCCCAAAGGAAACAAAAGGAGAGCTATGACAAGAGGCAAGGCAAGAAGAAGGTGGAGCCTTTCAAAGAAGGTGATTGGGTAATGTTGTTTGATTCCATTCGATTCAAGAGAGTGCAAAAGAAGTTTTTGCCTAAGTACTTTGGACCTTTCATAGTAGAGAAGGTGTGGGGCAATTACACCTATGATCTCAAGGAGTTGGGAGGAAGACACTTTGATAGGATTAACCATGATAAGTTGAAGATGTACCATAGAAGGTAGAGAGACCTTCACTTTGAGGACAAAGTGAAAACTTAGTCCGGGGGTAAATGTAACACCCATTTGTGCATGTGTGTGGTATTGAGATATTTAGCTTGGTATTACAAGTACTTAAGAGATATTATTTATATAGAGATAAAGGATGGTTCTATATTAGTCATGGTTAGCTAAAGTTAGTCATAGCTAAGATAGATGGGACCTTACTTTAGAGGAAGTAGAAAAGATGAGCACCACTATTTTGGATTTTAGTGTGTTGACTTGGTATTATTCCTAGGTGTTTGGCTTTGGGGAAAGAGTTGAGAACTCTTGGGCCCGCAAGCCTTTTTGTTTTGGATTCTTCTTTAGTCCAAGGATAGCCCATGTGAAGGAATCCTTGCTTTAGTGGTTGGGTCAAGATAAGGGGAATATGCCCATGTGAATGGATATTCCTTTCTACTTTTTGACTTTACTTGACTTTTAGTCTAGTAACTTGAGTTACTACGGTAATTAGTAACTTTGGTACGTAACTATTTCACAAGTATATAAACAAGGAGAGAGGAGGTACTCATCATCCTTTCATTTGCAACTATCTCTCTCTCATTGAGTTCTCTAGTGAGCAATGTCTTGAGTCTTGGAGTGTTAGCCTTGGAGGAGTATGATGGAGTTGGGGTTCCTTGCCTTCTTAGTCCATGGTGCGCTACCATAATAGCCATCAGAGGTTCATCCTGAGTGAGAGACAGGCCGGCTCACAGGCCTGAGGTGGCCTGTTCATCCTCCAACATCCAATCATCTACCTTGCCCTTTGGTGGAAACATTTTTCCCAATTCACCTTCTCTCCTACAAAGATCTGATGGAAGAATACCACTTGATGCTTTGTTACATAATTGGTTTGCTCTTGTTTAAACATCACCATCAAAGCCCCAATGATACTTTGCCTCATGAGTTCTTATATATATATACATATATATATATATATATATATATATATATATATATATATATATATATATATATATATATATATATATATATATATATATATATATTCATCTTGTATCCATTCTTTGTGCAAGGCACACTAAAGGAACTCTTCACCTTTGAAATCTCCTCCAAAGAATCACACTTTAGTTTAGAAGGTGACCGTGGCTACATCCCCAATTTCTTTCCCTAGGACTAATCTTTAATCCAACTTGGTGCAATGAGCCAGATTTCCTCTCTTCTTCTCCACCTCAAGAAAAGCTTCACAACTACTAGTAGCTATTTTTGACATTAAACCTAGAAAACTCAAGTTCCAATTCAAGGCCAAAAAGGTGATCCAAAGTATATTCAAGACTTCAATCCTCACCATTACATCTAACCTCCAAATCACAAGATTCCTCACCGCAAGTGAAGGAATTAACCAACTGCCCTTTGTTAGCATCATGCATGCTCTACTCTAGGGTTTCTCACAAATAACTCTATGACTACTCAATCCATAAGTTTGACTCCTTTGAGATAACTCCTCAAAGGGATGAGATAATGATTCAGCATTGTAGAATTTGATCAACAAAGTCACAATTTTATACTTCTACAATTTTTGGTAATTCTTCAATCAAACTTCAATTGCAACTCACAAATTTTGGGCGACTTGTTGCTATCACTCTCAATTTTATCTTACTCCTGAAGTAGCCATTTCTTTGAATGTACATCATTGATTTTTTTGGCCTAAGGAAAAGTTGTTATAGTTTATATGGATCAGGTTGATCCCTCCGATGCAGATGTATCCTTACTTAGGATCTACAACCCTTTCAGTCTAATCTTAGTCCTTTTTCCTTTGACACAAAGTAAACTTCCTCAAGTTGGATCCACACACAATTCTTCTCTTTTCTTCTCCATTTAGCTTTAATTCAGCTTCAACAATACACTTCTTCTTTAGAACTCATAAAAAATTGTGGATACCACACCTACCTAATTTTGTCCTACTATTCTACATGCCCATGGCATTCTTTCCTTTTCTTTCATTTTTCTAATAAGGAGAATCCCGTACCACTAATTTGCCCACAACCTATATTGCCCTGAAAACACAACCCTCTCCTAAGTCCTCATTCTTTAAGCAAGCCCCTTCTTGAGGTGTTCCACTTTTTCTTGTCTTTGTTTGTAAAGAGGAAGAATTGGGCCCTCACCAATAGTAGATGCTCTTGCAATCTTGGTCTTGGTAGTTCTTGAAGATGGTATCTTGTATTTAGATAAATCCATCCATGTGTGCTAACTCCAATGTCCTACCTAGACAACCACCCACCATGTTTGCTTGTTTGAAGAGGTACATGAAGGTGAGGTTGTTGATCTCATCTTAGAAAGGGTTTACTACACCATTTTATTTGATATTGCCACAACCAAGGCTATGATATAGTTGGGCTAAGGCCTTGCAATATAGCTGCATGGAAGACAACTGGATCTTGAGTCACATTCCCAACATGCATCTAACATATCCATTTTTTCCCATACTCCAATGGGGTAGGTTCATATCTTTGGCCAAAAATGTGGCTTATTCCCATAGGCGGAGTGTCAGAGACTATAACTTTGTGGAATATTCAAGTCCAACCTTTCCTTCAATCCCTCCCTATGGCCCCTTGGAAGAGCATCCATTGGTGTGGGAAGCCTAGTGGACTCTATGTCTTGGACATTACTTGTTGGAGGCATAGGTCCTTATGTGCTAAGGGATAGCCAACAAAATAAGATGTTAGCTTGCACCATCAGTCCTGCATGGTTTTCAGAGTGTATGGTTGCATGAAGAACCTTATCTGATCTGAATACATATTAAAAATCCTCATGGACAATTGCATGATTTTCAGATTTCTTACTCAAACCTCCTAATCTGCATGACAAGGCACAAGTACTCCTTTAACTATGGACTTCTTGGACTCTAGGATGTAAGCCATAGCTCCAATGCCATCAAGTTCAATGGAGTCTTCTTCCTTGTTGTTGAGATAGGCATTCCACCTCTTGTTAAAGCAATTGACCATGCAATTGCTCAACACCATAAAACAATGAATACTTAAGAGGCTAAGTTTGGGAATGCCTCTCTTGCTTCTCTAAGATAGCTAGAGGAATCTCCAAGGTAGGAACAAAATTGATATGGGTCCTTTGCTCCAACTACTTGAATATCATCCTTAACTCCTATATTATGGTGCTGATTGGTGTGGTCTGGGATGTGGTGTTTGTATTGATAGTGGTTTTACGGGCTGCCCACAATCTCATGTCCTAATGGATCTTGGTGATCTTGGCAATAGTGAGCCGGTTTGATTTCACATACTCTTGTCCAAGGGAGAGGTACAATTTCAACACCAGACCTTGGTTTACCAATTTCAAGGAGTCCACTAAGTACTTAGGGGAAAAATATGGGAGATTTACTATTGCATAGACCAAATCATGATGGTACTCCAATCAGAGATCCCCCCTTAGTAGTCCTTCTACTACTATATAGAAAGGTTTGAAGAGATCCCAAAACTTGATTCCCCAAGTCCATAACATGGAGAATTGCTCTATGTTGATGACCATTTGTAGTGACATATGTCATTTTATTGCTTGTCTACAATAAGGAAGGCCAATCAAATTGGTAAACTGTTCTACCAAGGTAAAAATTAAGGTTTCATGTTGCAATTGACTAAAACTAGTGAGAATATCTACTTGCATGTTTTGTGTTAAGATAGGTTTTTGTAGGAAGGGATACCATGAAGACGCTCCTTGTCTTCTAAGGCATAGAGCTTGGATATCTTTCTCCACCTTGTAGACATTGATAATGTCTAGAGCTCAAAATGACATAAACAATGGTTGTTTGGTGACAACAAGATTAAAGCTTGACCCATAATATTGTGGGATTACCAACTTGAGCCATTCTTGAAACTCCCAAGATTCTTGTAAGACTCTTTTGATAAATTTTGGGGGTATAAAGTGATCCAATTTGGCTTCCTAAATTTTTGTCACATCTTAAGCACAATGTTCAAGTCCTAGAATCTCTTGCATTCTTGGTGCCAACCTAATGGGCATGACAAGCCCTAAGAACTTTGGGGCCAGGGAGATGCTTATGAAGAATAAAAAGTCTTTGGTGATTACCACCATACTCTTTGCTAAATGGCACACCAAGTCTAATGCCTTGGATGTCAGTTGGTTTTGTTGGGCAAGCCTCCAACTTCTTCCTAACGGGCTGCATGTAGAAGATCCAATTGACTACTTCACTTTAAGATGTTGCACTATGCTTCCCATAGTATCTTTCCCATCAACATACGGGCTCAGTTGGTTCATTTCTTCTTCTTTGGTGGCAAGCATATTATCCTCGCTACTTGTCTCTAGAGGCACTTCCTCTACAATTGACTTTAGTAGGTCCACTATATAGGTTGCTTCTACCAAACTTCCTATATTTCTATAGTTGTTGATCACCCACTCTCCTCAAGTTGGTGTTTCAACCTTTGTGGTAATTTGAGAATGGGTTGGACCACATTAGCAATGGTGACTATCTCTTTGGCCACCAAATTCCCTTCCTTTAGTCCCCTATCTTTGGGATTGCTCTCTATATGTTGGTTACCTTTTATGGCCAATTTTGCTCCACTTGTAGTATTTGTACCTGGCTCTTGTTGATTTTCCACATTATCTTTGGGGATATTGAGTTTAGAAGAAGTTGATGTAGGAGAACAACTACCTACAAGGTCACCCTTAAGCACCCCACTTGAGAGACCCACCTCATCACCATCAAGCCCATCCTTCTTGGATCCTCCCCTTGCTGATTCATTTGGGCTGTCATCCTTTTGGTTCTCCTCATCATCTTCTACTTTGGAGTGTTTGGCCTCTCTTAGCCCTTCCAACTTTTGTAACCTAATAAAATGGAGGAGTTGGCAGACCCTCTGCTCCAACTTCCAATTTTGAATAGTGAGGTCTTTTTGAGATTTTTGTTGTGCCTTGACCTCAACTTTCTCCTCCTTCCTCTTCTCCTTAGAGTAAAAAAGGTCCTTTTGGTACCAAGTTTTCTCTACAATCAGAACATTTATTGTCAAACACTAATGTGACAACCCGGCAAATATCACTTTTGCGATAATCGGGTAAGTAAAGTTCGTTCCCGTAGAGATATAAATCAGAAATGTCTAATATGAAGTCAAAGTAACAATTGCAGTTCTTCTTGGTTGCATCTTTAATCTCTCAGGTAGAAACCACACCCAGAAGAGAGTAACAAGCACTGATTTGCAGTCTTGTCATGAATTCACACTCCTTAATCGCAACTCCATCAATTCTTTCCAAACAATCTTGATTGTGATGATTCAGGCTCTCTTGAAAACAACACTTCACTGTAAAATGACTTTGCCTTAGAATTGTGTTCCACCCTTCCACTGAAGGCACAACTTCCTTGATCAAAATTGCTTCATATCAACTTTGCACTGCACTCACAAATGTAGAATACTACCAACACTACAATTCCTCTTAGATCTATCAAGGCATCGCTCTGATTGCACTTCACTCAGGATCAAACACACAAAATGAAGATCAAGGCTGCAAAATCCAACATCCAACAAGCACACTGACTTGCACTTCAAATTTCTCCAAACACTCACAAACACAAACACAAAGTTGATACTCGGAATCAAGCTCAAGCGACGAGCACTACTTCACAGCACTTTGCTTTATCTCTTCTTAGAAATAATGAGCACTGAACAACATTTGATTGCAAATGCCACTCTTAAATAGTGAAACAATCAACAATTATCTTCCTAATGAACCTCTTCCTATTGACTCTACAAACCTACAGATCTGAAATGACAATGCACCTCTTCATATCTGCCTATTCAAATCTCAAATCGGTTATTAATTCAATCCAATGTCTACTTCTTCCTCAGCTTTCAAACCCGATCTCGAAGTAACTGTACTTCCTACTACTCTATCCTTTGGGTTTCACAACTACTAATTCCTCTACTAATTCTACCACCTTTTCACTCTGATCTACAATTCCTATCATAGTTAAGCCTTCTAAATCTCTATCTCCCGACCCACTCTTCTCTAAAGTGTCAAATGTCAAATCCAAAGATACTTGCACTCCTATCTCTCTTACTTCGGGTTTAGCTACTATCAATTCCTTTGCTAATTCTACTATGTCATCATCAAGAATTGTAATTGAAAAAACGAATACACTATCTACACCTTCAATTTGTGACCTACTTTCCCCCAATCACTCATGTAACTGACCCAAAGACACTCACAGTCTGATCTTGCACTTTAGGTTTATTCACTACTGCTATTTCTCCTCTAATTCTATCTTATTTTTAATCAGAACTAAAATTGAAATCATGGGTATCCTAAATATCTTCTTTCCTTACTCTAACTTCCTCTAATGCTTCCTGTAAGATTCTCGAAGTCACCTTCACTGCACTCCGAGGTCCGGCTACCTTGGGTTGAATAATTTTGTCTTCAGGAAAAGTCTTTAGACCCAAAGTCATGTAAGCCCGAAGTCCGCAGTACAAAGTCCGGAGTCACATTGACCCGAAGATACCAAACTACTCTTTGCATCTACTCTCAAAACTTCAAATGCTTGTACGTCTTTAACAAACCTTCAAACTTTGCGATTTTGGTAGCAATGGAAAGCTCTGAATAAGACAATTCTAACGAGATATATGAAGCATGATTTGAACTTGTGGTCATTGAGATATGGCCCCCGCAGTATTCCTGACTTGTAACCTTCATTTCTCCTTCGGGTCTGCCCTCCTTTGGCATCTGATCGGAGTTTTTTTCCTCCTCTCACACAAAGTAAGCTTCTTTGGGTCTGATCCAGTCCGAGTCCTTCTTCCTCTTTCATGAAATCTACTTCCTTGGGTCTGATCAAAACACAAGTTTCCACTCATTTCTTCTCCATTTGGTTTCAATTTGGTTTCAGCAAGGCACTTCTTTTTCAAAACTCATCCAAAATGAAAAATGTGGGTACCACAACTAAGAATCTAGCTTTCACTTTCATGCATACTAGACCTCTTGTGAGAAGATCTTCTCCTTCTAGAGTTGCAACCTTTGCTTCTAACACAAAGCGTACTACCTTCAGCTTTACTATCTCCTTGCAAGAAGCATCAACAACTCTTGTGTCTTGAAGTTGGAGCACTCCTGCTAGGATATTTGAGCCCAAAGCTCACAAACTTCTCCTTCTATGTATGTGTCCTTCTTTTGGCTATATGTAAACAAATAGTTGGTGGTAGTCTTATCCATCCGGGCAGCTTGGAGCTGACAAGTAGCCCCTCTTAATTCATTTTGTAGGAGGTCAAATTGTAATTGTAGAGTTGTCAACTTCTCATTCGAAATGATCTCTACTTCCCATATCAAGCTTGTGGTTATGTTCCTTAGCAAACTCTCCTAGCTCTTCCCATAGCTCAACAATCCGTGTGTAGGCTACTGTCCCACATCTATCAACACAAAGGTTTGATCATGCTTCCATTTCTCATTTGGGTTATCTACCCACTACATGAATTCTTCTTTAGACGCATGGTTATCCACCAAAGTATCTAACATGAACACAAACACTCTTAACTTCTGACAATCTACAAGAATAGCTTCCCACAATTGCCTTGCTAAGACAATGGTCTATGTCAACACATGTTGTGATGGTTGTCCTATGGTCCTAAGAAATGGGGTGTTCCTTGGTACATATAGTCTTTTCCTTGGCAATGTTGTGGGCAAGGTAAGTTTTTTTTAACAAAGTTTGGCTGGTCTAGCATTGTTAGCATCAGACTTGCCTCATGATCTCCTTCCTTTGAGAGAGACTTGAAAAATGCCCCACTTGGTCCAAATAGGAGCAAAGGGTTGTCTTAGGATCCAAGGGAGTCATCTTTGATGTTGACAACATCCATGTCTTTGGGTACCTTTTCTCTAACAACCTCCTTCCCTTTAGACACAGAGCCTTCATTCTCAAAGGAGACGGCTCTGCTTGCTTAGTGTTGTTGGTCCATTTCCTATAGATAACCTTCAACTTCTTTTCCTTGATCCAGATCGGCAAGATAGTCACTCCCTTCTTTGGGCTTGTGGTCTTCTTCTTTGTATTGCTTGTGGCCTCAATCACTAAAGGCTCTTATAGTTCATTTATAACCTTAGGATATGTTCTTGCACTTTTGTGGTCCACTTGGTGAATTGGGAGACCAATTGGGTTGTGATATGCAAGCTCATGTATTGCTTGCCAATCCACTTGGTCATTTCTTGGTAGCTCATCTTGTAAATTGGCTTGTGTGATGTTGGAGATACCTCTTTAACCAAATTCTCCATTAGCTTGAAGGCTCATGGAGACAAAAATTTTACAATGCACATAACAATAGGTCCTATTGTGAATGGTTCTCCCTTTGTGTTTTTTGTGGAGATTGCTCTTTTAAACCCCATCCGATGTTGTCGTACTTTCCTTTTTTTCTCTTTGGGAACACACAAGGTGCCTAGCTGTGGAGACTACAGATCAGAAGCTAGAGGTAAACCCATAATGACTTGACAAAACACACGTGTGACCCTTATTGCCGGAACCCTCCTTTCTTATGACTAATATTCTTGTTATCGAGAAGGATAGTACCGAGCAACCTGACCTGTCATCACAACACGCACTCCTGGTCTGCTGGTCATCACTTCCAACATAACCAAGGAGAAATACACAACACTCCTAGAAGGAAATAATCTGAGCGCACCGCCCGCACACCAATCCAAGCCAACTAGGCATACAAACATGCATACAAGTACAGAGAGGATCTAATCACAAGAAAAAGGCAACAACTCTCTATACTTTTTGTCAAGAAATAGCTTCAGAGCCTTTGTGCTCTGTCATCAAGCTCATTCTAACCTGTACTCCAAGCCTACTCCCATCTGTACTTCAAATCTCAACAAATTCCTACTTCATGTGGGGATTTTCTATGTCTTTTTGATGGGGAAAACTCTGCACAGCTCATATGCAATTAACTATTTCTACATAGCTTGGATTCAAGTGATCTAGGATTCAATGGAAAGCCTGTAAAATAAGGTTTCCAATGATATAAAATACACTTCAACCAAATCAATAAAACTCTCCTGAAAATCTCTCAAAGTTGGCTAGGTGTTTTTTGACTTCACCCTAATTTCGAAATCTTCTTTTTAGGGTTTGCTCCTGGTTCTTGGCAAATTTTCCCCAGATTTCTGATTCAGATATACACTTGATCCTCAAAAACACTCTGGTAACCTGAAACTCTCTATCATAGTCACATGACATGAGACTTGATATCCAATCAAGATGAAAGGAAAATTTGCTCTACCGAGCTTATGATAGTATTTTTAATAGTATGTTTTGCATCAGATCTCACTCTTCACAAATCTAGAACTAACCAAATTTTCTACAATAGCTGGTTGTGTTTTTGTCTAAAATCCTGTAAATTTTTGTAGTCTAATCCAATTCCTGTCTTTAGATGTTGATCAATTCTTGAGCTAGGCTAACTTGGGAGCTCTACAGACCCAAGTATACTTGATCCAAGACCTTGATTTCTCTGTTTAAAGAATTCACATGAAACTTTCACACAGAGGAGCTAAACCTACCTACCAACAACTCTAGAAATTTTCATGATGAAATTCAAACCGCAACTTGGGGAGTGACCAAAACTCCAAACCTGATCTTTAGCTCTTCTCCAACACCTTACATCCCATAAGCTTCAACTTCAATCAATTGGATCTGATTTGAGATTAACCCAAAACTACAATTTATTGCACTCAGTACTGTAATAACATTGTCTTCTCTTCAATTCCACTGACAGATAGTGAAAAAGTCTCAAGAAGCTCCCTCAATTGACTACTTTGTGCTCTTGGGTATGAATTCAACTCCCCTTCACTCAATTGATCATATCCCTCTCATACTCAGCTCAAATTGCGTGATTTCTATCTGAAAATTGTAGCCTGTCATCTCTTCTTTCCAACCATGCCCTCCATTTCTCAAATGGCCTCACTGAACTTCCCCGATGGTCAAAAAAATCCTGACTTCCCTCTTGAGACCCAACCTCTTGCACATTTGTCCTTTACTCTTTTTACTTTTTGACAAATGGCCCCACAACTCCACCTTGAAGCTTATGAGCGAAATTTTAGGCGTACCCCAACTATAGAAGCACATAAATTATCAAGTCCCAGACATTCTCATAATTAAGCACCAAAAGGACAATAGGATCTGGGTTTCCCATCACCGACTCCACAAACACCACCCCGAAATGTGCTACCAACCAATCATGTAAGTCGTCACGGTGTAAAATCTGAAGCCTGATGAGAAAAAGATTCGGGAGTGGCAGATTGGGAGCATGGGACATCTATGCTCAAATGCTTCCTCCGATGCTCTAACACTCGCTCTCTACTACAACTCTCTCCCAACTTCCTTCTCTCCTCGAGACTCTCCAAACTAAAACACACCCGTCTCTCTACTCGCCCTCATCTTTATTCATCAGAGCCCTCAAACATGATAAGATTATAACCCACGTGGCCAATCACATGCATGTACATAAATAGCTCACATGGCAACATCTCATCCGTCGGATCTAGCATGCAACCTACCCCACTAACATGGAGATAAACTATGATAAGTCACTTTTTACAGGCTATGCAAACCACAACATGACAACGTTCCCGTAGTTTTGCAAAGATTATGGGAGCCTAATTAGACTCCTCCCTATGGACGACACTTTTGATAATAGTGTTTGTCAAGGATGGCTAAAATGTAATACATTCCCTTGGCTTCCAATCAGCCAATGGAAATCTTCATTGCAAAATACAATGGTAGGTATGTTACTACTGCCATGGAGAACCCATTCTTGTGCATGGTTCCTGAATTATTCTTGGATGCCTTGAAGAAGGAAAGCCCTGGTAGGAGGTCCAAGTTAAATTGAAATTCCCTCGGAGCTAAAGGGACATTTGTCAACTTCTTGGGTAGGGAGAACACCTTGCAAATTGTTTCCTTTGTTACAAGAAAGGGTTTCTACTCTAGGTTGGATATGGGAATCAGCTTGTGAATAACTGCCAAATCCACTTGGATTTCCTCCACCATCTTGTGTATCTTATTGAGCTCTTTGTCAGCTGGAAGGTAGAATTTGTGAGGTACAATTTTCCAAAGCCAACATGCTTCCATTGATGAATTTGGAAAAGTGGCCGCTTGGAGGTAGGTTGGAGTAGGAGTGGACAAAAGGTTATGGTAGTGGAGTGGCATGTAGTCATAATTCAAGTGGCATAAGTCCACTCTTAAAAGCATGGTAGTCCCTTTTGTCGCATGGCTCCTTCTTTTAGTAGGAGTTCATGGCTTCTTGTAGGGATTACCATTTCAATGTATTCAGCCAATTCAACTTTTTGAAGACTTCTTGAAAGATTTTCTACAGAATTGGCAATGGTAGAACCTTGTCAACTTGGTAGTGCTTTGCTTCTTAATGAAATTGCATATAATTGGGACAACAACTGCTTGACTTTTTCAATCTAGCATGTCCAAAGTTGCTCCTACAATCATGAAGTGTTTTTTTTCTTTGCCAAAGCAATCTGAGTTTCTTCCTGATTACATAAAGGTTTTAGTATGATTAGGTCTATTTGCTTATAATTGCTTCTTGCTAATGAATTGTCATAGCTCCTATCAAAGTTCCTTTGCATGAGTGTCAATGCTCTTGATTTGTAAAGTAAAGAGAGCATCAAATACTCCAAGGTATTTATAGGACCAAGATTGCCTCCTAAAAGATTTGTACTTTCTTGCAAGGAATTCAATTTTCTACACGTGTCATGTTGGTCTACTTTGAGATTTGAAGCATTTTGATGATTTTTGCATATTTTTATGGTCGGATAATCATGAACTTTGTGTTATTTGGGCATTAGAGACAAATTGCCCTTCATGTTGCACCATTTTGCCCTTGAATTTAAAGTGGTGCATCCCTTAAGTGTTGTGTTGGCTTTGAAGATTTCTGTACCTCAATGTCAGTCCATTTTCCTAGGTTGGAGGTCCTTGTAGGAGTGCCCCACCAAGCCAAAGCAACTGCAATTGGTCCCCAAATGGTGTTGGGAGTCCTCCAAATCTTGGAGAAGGGATTTCCTACAATGGAAGTCCCTAACCATAATGGTGGTATGGCAATCATTGTCCGACAATGTTCTTTTCTATGACAAGAAACAACAGGTTTCTCGTGGGATCTTTTCTTTTGTCCCTTGCAATGGAATGAAGTACGGGTTATTAGGTCTACCCTTTGCATCATTAGTATGGGATTCCAAAATTTCTCCATCTAGTGTCTCCAATTGTACTGATCTATCGTTAAAAAGTTCATGCATTTTCTAAGGGCCTAACCACTTTTCTATGAATTTGCTAGGGAATTTGCACACTTTGTCATTGAATTTTAAACGCAGATCTTATGTTGATTTGTATAGTGGGACCTCTTTGGTTTTGGATTCAAACTAGGTTTTATGCCTAGCCTAGGTGGTATATTACATGTATAAGGGCTGGAGATATTTTTTGTGTAGTGCAAAAACTTGTTCTTCCATGATCTCTCCCTCTTCAGATTGAGATATCCTAGTCAAATTGCTCATTAGGACTCAAAGTGATGGACTCAAGAATTCAAAAAGAAAAATAACCTCTTGCCTATAGACAAGTTAGAATGGGATGAAGCTCATTGTGAGCTTGATTGTGGTATGAGAAGCTCATAATTCAATTACAAGTCTTTAATCCTGATCTATTGGGTAAAACTCACAATCTTCTTGAGGAAAGTCAATAGAATACTATTGACTCATTCAACTTGACCATTTGATTGTGGGTGATAAGAGGTACAATGATGGTGATGAATCTCCTAAGTGGTAATCAAATCCCATACATCTTTGTTGATAAAGTGGGACCCATTTTCCTTGACAATGGATAGAGGAATACCAAATCTAGAGATGATATTTTTATGTAAAAATTGAAAGGTGACTATTGCAGAATCTTTTATGAAGGACTCAACTTTGGCCCATTTTGTGATACATTCAGCTGAAACAATGATGTAATGGTGCCTTGTTCTACAAGCTGTTGGATTGATAGGTCCAATGAAATCAATCCTCCATTTCTGAAATGGTTGAGCGGCTAAGTCCCATTAGAAGAGCATGTGGTACTTGGATAAGGGTTTACAAATGTGTTAAAAAGCATCACACATGTAGGTGTACCTATTGGCATCTTGAGAGAGAGATGGCCACTAATAGCCAAGAAGCACACTTTCCAAGTGGTTGTCTCACCAAAGAACAGCCTCCCACAATCATTGATGTTGCACGCTTGTAGTACTATGGGAACCTCTTCATGGTCAATCCATCTCTGGAGTACCCTATCTATACAAATTTGGTATAGTTCTCCTTGAAGTATATTGACGGGAAAGGCTGATACTGGAATGATTTATGTTGAGATTTTGGCAAATCAAAAGGCATCTTGCCTTTTGATTTGCCAAAAATTTGGATCCAAGATGATTGGGTTGTTACATTGTGATGCAAATAGAACAATTGGAAATCTACGGGATTTGTGCTACGAGAGCATTTTGTGGAGGGCTTGGAATAAAGGAAATGAAATGTGCATTGTCATTTAGATTGAGATAGTATTCTATTGTTGTTGTAGGGTTTGTCTAGTCTCAAGAGTGCGCCGGGCACCTGGCTGCTCATGCTTAGATTGCTCTTGTTATCAAAGACTCAAGGATTCTTGTAGTCCAACACTCTTTCTCTTACTCTTGTATGGCTGGCAATCTTACCCTTGTTAGAGCAGGTTGTTTCCAATCAACTCCTCTCTGATCTCTCAAAGCATTTTTAAACCCTTAAGTGCCCATTCACTACCAAAGGCTCCTCTTTGATCTCTCAAAGCATTCTTCAAACCCTTAAGTGTCCATTCACTGCCAAAGACTCCTCTTTGATCTCTCAAAGCATTCTTCAAAGCCCTTCACTGTCTTGTCATCAGCCAAAGACTCATTCAAAGCTTTCTCTCTACACTCCTGGTCACTTGAAGCATTCTCCAAACCCTTACTGGCATGTTATTAGCCAAATACTCCTTTGAAGCTTTCTCTCCACACTCCTGGTCACTCAAAGCATTCTCCAAACCCTTACTGGCCTGTAATTAGCCAAAGACTTCTTCTAAGCTTTCTCTCCACACTCTTGGTCACTTGAAGCATTCTCCAACCCCTTACTATCCTGTCATCACCCAAGGATCTTTTCAAAGCTTTCTCTCTGCACCCTTGGTCACTCAAAGCATTCTCTAAACCCTTACTGTCTTGTCATCAGCCAAAGATCCCTTCGAAGCTTTCTCTCCACATTCTTGGTCACTCAAAGAATTCTCCAAACCCTTCACTGTCCTGTTATTAGCCAAAGACTCCTTCAAAGCTTTCTCTCCACACTCCTGGTCACTTGAAGCATTCTCCCTTAACCCTTATGGCCTGTCAATTGCCAAAGACCTCCCAAAACATTCCTTAAACCCTTTGAGTGATCAAGGTGGCCCCCTATCACTCAAAGCTTTCTCCAAACCCTTCACTGTCCTGTCATTGGCCAAAGATCTCCTCTGTCCACTCGAAGCATTCTTACTAAACCCTTATGGCCTGTCAGTTGCCAAAGACCTCCCAACATTCCTGAAACCCCCTTGATCACTTGTAGCTTTCTCCAAACCCTTCACTGTCCTATCATCGGCCAAAGATCTCCTCTGTCCAATTGAAGCATTCTCACTAAACCCTTATGGCCTGTCAATTGCCAAAGACCTCCCGAAACATCCCTGAAAACCCTCCTTTATCACAATCCTGTTCAGACCTTCCTTGATGCTCAAACTTTCCCTTTTAGCCTTCAGCTTATGACACACATAAACTCCCATGTTTTTGAACATCAAAGAAACTCCCCGGCCCAAGCAAATTAAAAGAACTCTCGAGCTTACAACAACACAAAGCTACTTCTGGGCTTTGCAATAACATAGAAATTAGTTTCGTGACAAGGTAGCATAAAATGACTCCTGAGACACAATGACATGAAATTTGCCAAGTTCCTTGTAACATAAGAAGAGGAAAAAAAACTCTCACACCAAATGGCACAAACATATGCGTGGATTATTTTCCCAACAACACCATAAAAGAGGATTCTTGCAAGGATAACATCCAACAGGCTAGTCAATCTGCACAACATGATTTATTGATAAGATATGTAAGGGCTTCATGGTCTACATGGAACACAAAACTATTCCACATAAAGTAGTGATGGAACTTTTGTACTGCAAAGATCATTCCAAGACATTCTCACCTTGTGGTAGAGTAATTTTGTTTGGCCAAGCTAAGTTGCCATCTTGCATAGTAGACCAGATTTTCTTGGAGTTCTTCGTCAAATTGTGGCAAGAATGCACCCATAACAATGTTTGAGGTGTCAACAAAAACATGTAAAGTCAAGTCCCAATTTGGTGCAGCCAATATTCAAGCAGTTGCCAATTTTCATTTCAAGGTTTCAAATGCTTAAGTGTTTGGTCTGTCCAGAAAAAGTCAATTGTAGAGTGCAATAAGGCCAATAGCATGGAAGTAATTTTTTCATGCACATAGATATATCACCAAATATAGCCAATATAGCCTAAAGAATTGTGTAGCTCATAGAATGTCTAGGCAATGCTTGGATGATTTGAATCTTTTTAGGATCTACCATAATATCATTCTCACAAATGAGCTGATCAAGAAGGAGGCCATAGAAGACTACAAATAGGCATTTCTGTGGGAAAATTTATAAGCATGTAAGGATTTCCCTCACATGCCTACAAATTTCTAAGACCATCCAGAATCCTTGGACTTGGTCAATGCAGGCACTATGCATGCACATGTCATTGGGGTAGAGCTCCATTTCCATTCTTACTTGGTGGAAGGATTTCATCATGTAACATTAGAATGTTGTGGGAGCATTCTATAATACAAAGTGCATCAACAAGAATGCATATGCATCTAAATTTGTGAAAAAGGTGGTCTTATACTGGTCCTCTAGCAATCTAGTTGCAGCCCAAATATCCATCCATGAACAAGAAGCATTGGCTATAGGTGACCTTATCCAACAGCATATTTATGAACATGATAAGAAAGGGGTTTGGGGATGGTTTGGGCATTTAATTTCCAAAAGTCAACACAGATCTGCACCTTACATACATCTTTCTTTGGGATGACTAAGATTGGGGAAGCCCACTCTCTTTCACGATAAACAAATCCACACTTGAGTTGTTTATCAAGTCCTCCCCATACCTTTTGACCATAATTTGGGTTCAATTGGTAAGGCTTGGGCCCAATTGGGATAGCTTCAAACTTGGTGTATGGACTTTGGTATATCTTAGAGGTTTTTTGATTGACATCTTCAAAAGTAGCATGGGAGCTTTTTGGAGCTAAGGTCTATGGGCATCCTTGAGTTGGAGAGTGTGGGCTGTCTGCAGTTGAAGGTGTGGTTGGATTTATGGGATTTTTTCAAGGGTGGTGCAAGGCTTGGGATGCTGTTTTGATGACTGGTTTCTTGAGGTATACTACGGGCTGCTCCTTTAATAGAAAGTTCTGAATTTTTCTACATTATGTATGGGACATTTTGCAAAGCTATTTGAAAGTAATGTTTGCTTTCACATTAGCCAAGTTAGTCATGGTGTCTTAGTTATGTATGAGAGAGGTAGGTGCTTGCCTTGCAAGGGTGTTAAACATAAGGACTGTTGCCTTGTACATTTCCAAGACCAATTTAATAGTTTCTTCTCATTTGGTCTCTTCATCAGAAGTTTTAGAGAAGCTCTTAGAGTTGGAGGCACTACCATGATCAGATATATCATATGAGCAAGATCAGGTCATCAGGAAGACAATTTCCTCTAAGTAGTACTTCCATTTGATGGGTTTTGCTTCTCTCATAACAGAAATATATTCTACTTTGATGAAATGCACAATCCCGTTGTGACCAATGGTGTTGTGTGGGTAATTTTGTATATGGATGCTTGCCATGTTTGGGTTATAAAGTTCCAAAATTCTAGGCACTATGCCATAGTGTGGGTGGGCTTATTGGGACATTGATTTGCCTAGTGATTCTCACTACAAATGTTTTACCATATATTAGGTCTAGTGGTCCTCATCCTTTTTTGTTTCCTTGTCCACCTTGGAATGGTGAGTCATGTAAATGTTGATTAAAGTTGTTTGGCTATAGGACAACATCTACTGCATGTGCCCTTTCTTCCTTCATGTGTCTTTGTAGGGTATTGCGGTTTGCCATGACATGCTTGTACCTTCTACAATAGACACACCAAAGTTTGGAATGTCCAAAGTAGCCCATTGAGTATTAGTATGGCTCTGCCCTTGATAGTAAGTACAAGAGATTTCTCCTTGATGGCAATGTTAATGGGATTTCTCTCTTGGGGTTGGTGTGCTAAGTGAAGATTCCCCAAACATTCTAACTAGACAAGGATATCCTCTATTTTAGCAGTTGATACGGGTAGCAAGGTAGTTGTGGGAGGAGCAAGTAGGGGCACAAGAGCTATGGGAAAAATTGTGGGGGAAACTACTAGCAGTTTGTTGTATACATGCACTACTTGTGATACCATATATGGCCCTATCGCAGTAGGATGACTTCACTTGCTTGAGACAAGTATTAAAAAATTGTTAAGTGTAGAACTGTGGTACTCACATTTTTGGTTTTGGATAGTTTCAAGGAAATTTTGAAAAAGAAGTATGTTAGGAAAGCCTAAGGAGAGCTAAACAGGAATGAAATAAGAAGAAGCGTGTGTTTGGAGCCAAACCCAAAGTCAACCTTGGGTCAAGACGAAGGACCCAAGATGGACAAAAGAAGAAGACAAAGAAGCAGACTTTGTATCAAGCGGGGTAGTTTGATCCGAAGAACCCGTAACAAACTTCTTTGGAGTTGGCAAATCAAGAAACTACGCTAGAAGAAAGTAATGACCTTTGAGATCAAGAAGTTCTTGATAGTGATAAGAAACAACCCAATAGAAATCGGTGATTGGAGTGGAGAATGACTAAAGAATGACCAATTAGCGTAGGACTATAAAATTGAGAGTTTTGCAAGGAAGTAGCGCAATGTCCAAACATTAGCTTGTCCCTATTTAGAGTCAACCTAGAGTCATGCAAATTGCAAATCCGTAGGAAGATGAGTGGGTTAGGATCTTGAGAATGATCTTCCACAAGAAGAGGGTGAGGAAACACACGATGGCCCCCCAAGTGGGTAAGCAGAGTGCAATGAGAGGACTTGCAATTCATAGATTAGAAGTAGTAGCACGGATGGAGATCTTGGCGAGACTTTGTATCACGTTCCTGGCTTGGTACTGGAACTTCAGTTTTCCGAGTTTCATGGTAGAAATTGCAGCAAGCAATTGCAAGGATGGGCCAAAGCACAAAGGGAAGAGAGGAAATCCGGCTCAATGGACTGAGTCAGATTGGAGAATAGTCTTGGGGAGAGAAGCATGAGAGGAAGGAGGTACCACCTTCAATCGGAAGTGTGATGCTTCAAGAGAGATTGCCAAGGTGAGAAATTCATTCAATCAACCTCACACCAAGAATGTGTATAAGGTGGATAATTATAGAGACCCCGAGAGGAGAGGGATTGTAAGCACGATGATACCAATGTTCAAGCCGGAGCAAACCACCTATGTTATGATGCAACAGGCAGTGTTCTTTCACAAAATGTTTGTAGGAGAGGCAATAGATTGGGCAAAATATCTGCATCAACGAGTGGGGCAAATGATTTTGGGTTGGAGAATGGACATGCCACTGCATTATTTTGTGCCCTTTGCAGCTCATTTCTATTTTGGGTTGAGCTTGCTGACTTCAAAAGAAAGAAACCAAATGCACTCCCACTTTCATCCGGATCTGCTGAAGGAGGCAGATGCAAAAGAGCAATATATTAAATGGAGAGGATGCAAGACGAGGATGAGTACTACAAGAAAAATGGGAAGGAGGGAATTGTAGCAATTGACATCCCAAGGGCTAGGAAGAGAACTAAGCCTGAAAGTCACCTTGCAACAATTCAGCCATAGAAGGTGCAAAAGCTTAACCCAAATGGCAATGATGGTGAAAAGGAAGGAATCCACACCGGAATCCAAAGAAGAGTCCAAAGGGGAAACCAGATCAAAGGGAAAAGCATCTCAAGAAGAAGAAGCGTTCACCTTGCAAAGTGAAGAATCAAGTAGTGGCAGTGAAGGCGAGGTGAAGGTTCAACAAACCCAAAGGCAGATGATGGATACAGGGAATCCAAGCCCAAATGTCTCTATGATTGAATGGGGAGGTGAGAAGAAGAAGGAAGAAAAAGTCTTGACATGACCATGAATTGCAAGAGGAAAGAACAGTGTGCAAGCAGCCAAGGTGGGGTCAAGTAAAGTTGTCACGGAAGAGGAGGAGAGCTTGGATGGGGAAACCTTGATAGTATGAAGATCAACACTTTGGAGTAAGGTGCAAGAAGGAGTGTTGCCTGAAGAGGAAGACAAAGCCAAGCCGATGACAAGAAATGTGAAGGAGTGGAGTATCTATCAAAAGTCTTGTGTCCAATATTGGTATTCCTACAATAAAAGAAAGTAGAGATGGTGAGTGCCAATCTCGATGTGCACAATGAGCTGGAAATTGTAAAGAAGTGGAGTGTGAAAACCTTGTTGTTAAGAAGTAAGCTAACAAGAGTGGAAATGGAAGCTGAAGAACTTCGGGTTGAGGAGATTCTTTGGAGTAAGCACTCTAAAGTAATGAGGGAGGATTTAGTAAAGTGTCGCAAGGAGGCAAAAGAGATGACAGCATTGGTCGCAATGCTAAAGGGAGAAATTTCTTATAAACAAGTAGAGTTAATACCCTCAAAGGCAAGTATAGCGGTAATAGAGCAAGAGTTGGAAAGTCTTAAGAAGAAGGCCGTTGAGAAAGATCAAGCCTGGTAGAGGGAGTTAGCCAAGCTTGGTAGAGAAGAAGATTGGTTGTGCAGATTGGCGAAGGTGGCAGAAGAGCATATTATTATGAATCAAAAGGAGAGGGAGGCATTGAAGGCTGAATTTGAAGATGAGCTCCAGATGCATCGAAATGAATTGGAGGAAGAAAGGAGGAAGGAGAGGCTCACAATTGAAAAAGAAGCCAATGATGTAGTTGGGGTAGTAAATGAAATCAAGGAGATGCTGAGCACAGAGGTTGAAGGTAAAATGGAAGAAGCTAGATTGCACGAGTTGAAATTGTTGGTGTAGGAGACATGCAAGAGAAAAGCAAAGTACACGGAGTTGAACAATTTATTAATTTTTCTACAAGAAGATGTTAGAAGTGGGAGACAATGCATATCTTAGATTGGATCTTGTTAGGACTGAGTTAGAAAAACTTTGTTGTGAAGTACAAGAAGTTAGAAGACCTAAAGTAGCCAAAGTAGGAGTGCAGGTGTCTTCCGAGTTGTCATTTGAGACATTAGAGAAAAGTGGGTCAGGAGGAAAATAGTTAGATAGATTACCCATGAGTGCAATCATAGTTTGTAGTAAAGACATTGTAGAAATAGAAGACTTAGGAGTGGAATTAAATAGACCCAAAGATGGAGAAATTCTTGAAGGAACATCAAGTTTGGAGGCCAAAGTCGAGGTTGACATTGGATTAGAGTATTAACAGTTTTGAGATTTGAAGAGGCAGATATGAAGAGGTGCATTGTCATTTTGGATCTATAGGTAGGAAGAGTTATTGTAGAACGGTATATTAGTTAGTAACTATCGGATTGCCTTGCCTATTTAAAGGGAGCATTTGCAATCATATGTTGTTTAGAATTCATAATTTCTAAAGAAAGATAAAGCAAAGTGTTGATTTCAATGCTCGTTGCTTGAGCTTGATTCCAAGTATCAGCGTTGCATGTGTATTTATGAGTGTTTGGAGAATTTTGAGTGCAAGTTAATGTGCTTGTTGGATGTTGGATTCCACAGCCTTGATCTTCATTCTGTGTGTATGATCCTGAGTGAAGTGCAATCGGAGCAATGCCTTGACAGATCTGAGAGGAATTGTAGTGTTCATAGTATTCTGCATTTGTGAGTGCAGCGTTGAGTTGATGTGAAGCAATTTCAATTGAGGAAGTTGTGCCTTCAATGGAGGAGTGGAACACAATTCTAAGGTGAAGTCATTTTGCAGTGAAGTGCCATCTGGGGAGAATCTGAATCTTCACAATCAAGATTTTTTTGGATAGAATTTGCTATGTTGTGGTTATAAGGGTTATAAATTTGTGACAAGTTGTCAAGATTGTGTGCTTGTTACTCTCTTCTAGGTGTGGTTTCTACCCAAGAGACTAAAGAAGGACTTAAGAAGAACCACATTGGTGATAGTTGCTTCATATTTGACCAATTCTGACCAATATCTATGCGGGAACAAACTTTACTTACTTGATTACTGCAAAAGTGATATTTGTTTGGTTGTCACAAGAACATATCCTCAGCATGAAATTCTTTTTGGCCTCAAACTCTAGCTTTGTCTTGATATGTATCTTTGCCCAAAACTTCTCTTTGACTTAGGACCATTTTTGTAGCAAATGGTTTCAAAAGTGTAATTGCTAGTAAAGTGAACAAAAAGAAATAGTTGAGATTGGCATAAATTGCATGGTCATTTCTCAATTACACTTAGGTTAAGATCAGTAGGTAGGATTAGTGACTAAGTAAGTGTAGTTAGAAGATTTCTAGCATTGTTAGCCACTTACCATATATCTCAAAGAGTTAGGAAATTTTATATATGGGTTGCAATCCAAGGAATAATTTTCCACTTCTTTCATAATCAAAGTATTTCAGCTCACATATTTCCTTTGTGTTGAATGACTTTCACTTGCATCTTTGACTAAGTACTTGGCCAAGTAGAGGTGAGTAATCTTTTTGTAGGAGTGTATGTTTGAGTATTGTATAGGAAATTTGAATAAAATCCAGGAATTTCCCTTGATATTTAGTGGCAACAAGTGCTTGAGTATCTATACAATAAATTTGCACATTATCAAGGAAGTAACTCTTGACATTCTAAACAAGCGAGTCAATGTGAGGAAGGGTTTTGAGAATGATGGAGCACTAAGAGAACCATGGAATAGAAAAGCCAAGTAGGTAATCAATTTTGGATTTCATTGGGATTGCATTTTTTGGGAAGAGATGCATGCAATCAATGATGGCATTAGGATGAAAGAACCTTTGGCCTAGAAACTAACTTTTGAGATGAAATATACTTGCAAGAAGGAACTATCCATTGGGGTAAAAGAGGCTCTTCAAGAGAAAGAGGCTTTTGGTTTGAAGTGTACTACGACTACAAAGGGATTGTTAAATTAGATCTTTTCATTGAGTGGTCATTAATTTCTCTTTTCTATAAGATGCCATAGTAGGTATTCCTACACTCTTTTGGGAGTGGTTTTTGCCCAAGAGATTAAAATATGCAAGAATAGACAACTAGTGATATTAAGACATTTTTTATCATCTCTAGTCATTTCAACCCATATCCTTGTGTGAATGGCTTGTTCTTACCATTTATATTATAAGTACATTGACATTAGGTTATCACATGCTTTTTGGTGCCATTGTTGGAGATACACTTCTTGGAGTGGCTAGAAGTGAGATTAGATGGGACAATGAATGTTGCTAGGTACTCTTATACTAAGGGAAATTCATGCTCCTTGTGATTTGAGAGTGCTCAAGAAAAATTAAAACTGTAGCTCTAATAATTGATTGCTCAAGAGAGAAAACCTCAAGGTTTCCTTGGAGGGAAATAGAATTGGACTATGAATTAACTCCTTAGCTCTTGCCAGACAAAGAGGATCTATTGGGTGCAATAAAAGGAGAGCAATTGCCAACTATTCCAAAAGAACACTTCATGAAAGAAGTTGAGATTACTCTAAGATTCAGACTCACAATTGAGGCAACAATTGATTTCAAAGAAACTTATCCAAGATCATTGCAATCCTTGACTAACCAAGGTGAAACTTATCTCAACCCTAAGAAGGACTTCCTTGATCTTTCTTCTTCTAGATTGAGTCAGACCTTGAGTGTGCTCCTTGTCTATAAACCAATGGCGAATCATGGCCCTTTCACAAAGCAAAATGACCAAAAGTTCAAATGGAAAGATGAGGAAGAAGACCTATATACCTTCTTTAAGGAATCTAAAGCTATTTTTATGGCCAATTAAAAAGACACATAAGTGGATAGGCTTCAAATATTTCCTAGTTTACTACAAAAGAAGATGAGGAATTGGTTTACATATATTAGTCAGCATCTTGAGAATACGGAAGATTGGCCAACCATAAAAACATGGTTTGGAATGCTTCAAAGAACTAGACTACAAGGCCAATGTTTTTGCTACAATTAGAAATTTGGAATGGAAGAAAACCAAGAAACTAAGGGACCACCAAAAGGTTCCAAGGCCTGCTTACACAAGTTCCTAAGAGAGGAGCAACCCCAGGTTTCTTGGATTTTCAAGCAATGGCATGGGTCATCAGAGGACTACCTACCAAAAATTGAGTCTTTATGAAGGAGTGAGAACTCTAGGAAGGGTCATCAAATCTGTAGAGCTATTTGAGTCAGCCTAATTGACCCTATGACAACCTAGTGTTAATGTACTTATAGTATAATTGGTAAGAGAAGGTTGCTCTATGAGCCCACTTATCTCTTACTCAAGATGAACATGTGATGGCTATTATGGTAGTGCACCATGTAATAAGAAGGCAAAGAACCCCAACTCCATCATACTCTTCCAAGGCTAACACTCCAAGACTCAAGACATTGCTCACTAGAGAACTCAATGAGAGAGAGATTTTCAAATGAAATTATTATGAGTACCTCCTCACTCCTAGTTTATATATGTGACAACCCGACAAATATCACTTTTGTGGTAATCAAGTAAGTAAAGTTTGTTCCCGTAGAGATACTGGTCAAAAATGTCCAAATACAAAGTCAAACCATAACAAGCAGTTCTTCTTGGTTGCATCTTTAATCTCTCAGGTAGAAACCACACCCAGAAGAGAGTTACAAGCACTGACTCATAGTCTCATCACAACAATTTTTCACACATAATAAAAAACCCATCAAATCTTTCCAAACAATCTTGATTGTGATGATTCAGATTCTCTTGAAAATGGCATTTCATTGCAAAATGACTTCACCTCAGAATTGTGTTCCACCCCTTCACTATAATTCCTCTCAGATTTGTCAAGGCATTGCTCCAATTGCACTTCACTCAGGATCAAACACACAGAATGAAGATCAAGGCTTGCACTTCAGAATTCTCCACACACTTACAAACACAATCACAATGATGATACTTTGAATCAAGCTCAAACAAAAAGCATTGAAATCAGCACTTTGCTTTATCTTTTTTCAAAAATAATGAATACTGAACAACAACATACTACGAATGCTACCTTTAAATAGTGAAAAAATTGAGAGTTACTAACAACTATACCATTTCCTAACAACTCTTCGTACCTACAGATCCAAAATAACAATGCACCTCTTCATATGTGCCTCTTCAAATCTCCAAAATGTTACTACTCCAATCCAAAGTCTACTTCTACCTTGGCTTCCAATCCTGAAGTAACCTCATGTACTACTCTATCCTTGGGTCTATTTGAGTCTACTAAATCCTTCACTATTTCTACTACTTCTTCACTCAGATCTACAATTACACTAATAGGTAATCTATCTCACTCCTTATCTTCTGACCCATCTTTCTCTAATATCTCCAATGGTAACTCCAAAGATAGATGTACTCCTACTTCATCAACTTTGGGCTTCACTCTTACATCTTTCCAAAGCTTATCTATCTCTTACTTAACTAAATCTAACTAATCGTGATATGGTCTTCCACTTCCAATATCTTCCTATCTACACGAGTTCTGAGATTGATCAACAACACATTCAAATCTTTATCCTTCACATTTCTCTTCCTTGTCTCCTGCACCAACACCTTTAACTCGTGCAATCTTGTTTCTTCATTCCACACATTGGCTTTTGTACTTAGCATTGCATTCATCTTGACTACAATATCTTTTAGTGGCTTGAGCCTCATCCTTCTCTCCCATTCTTGATCTGCCTGCCAATCTTCCCTATACATTGCTAGTTTTGCCTTGAATTCCGCTTTCATCATCTCCTTCTCCTTCTCCTTTTGAACAATATTCTCTTCTAGATTACAAAGTAAATCTCCATCAATCAATCAATTGTGCCTGCAATCTCTCTTCCAGATTATGAAGTAACTCCTGCAATCTCTCTTCTCTATATATCTTACTGTCAAGTAAGATATAGAGCTCTTTGCCAGAGCTGCTTCTTCTCTTCTACACTCTCCATCACTTTGTTGAGCTTTTTCTCCTTCTCTGCTACTCTTGCCATAGCATGAATGATTTCTAATTGTGAATCATCAAACTGCTATTTCAAGATTTCATATTGAGCTATTTGTCTTTCTTGCACTATGACATTATGCTCTATTATCCTCTCTTTACTTCCCACTTCCCTTCTTTAGATCTTCAATTACTTGGTTCTATAGTATTGCATCTACTCGTAGTACTTCCTTCTGCTCCTCTCCTTGGGTTATGATCTTCTTCAACCCCAAGTTCTCTTCTTCTAACTTAACCAATACCCACAACACAATCTTTACCTTTGGACACTTCAACTGCATTTCTTTCTTCTTCTCCTCCAACTTCATTAACAATGGCATACAACTTCAAGTAGATACTCTACTCCTTTGCTCTGATTTACCTCGACTTGCGGACTTTTCTCCTTCTTCACTTGACACTCTTCTCAGCCACAGTCGCCTTATTGGGATGGATTCTTTGCTCCCCAAACTTTCACTCTCCACTTCTCTTCTTCTACTTGGCCTTGCCTCATACATCACCTTTGGTCTAGAACATACACCTCTCTGAATTGTCACCCTCTTCTCCTCCTTCTCTAGAACTTTGTCATCTTGACTTGGGTTACCTTCTTTTGCCATCTCTAGCTTTTCTTCTTCCTCCTTTGGTACCTGCTGCATCTCCACTCCATCTTCACTCACACTACCTGCTTCACCATTTCGCAACGTGAGTTCAGGTCTTCCTCCTTCTCCAAGTCTTCTGACTTGTACTAGGCTTTCCCCACTGATTATTCTCTTGATGATGCGATCACCACCAAGTCCTTCCTCAGATTTACTTTTCTGATGTTTTGAGGTCTCACCGCCACAACTTCTTCTTCTTCTTCTCCTCTAAGACTCCTCTTCTTTGACTTCGGAGTATTCAACCCCAAATGCACGCTCTGCCTTGTCTATGCATAGTACTCATCACTACTTCTTATTTGCAGAATGTACTACCACTCTTCCGCATCAACATCTCTTCTCAAGTTAGGATGGAAGTGCGACACCATCTTGTGTCTTTCCACCGTATTCAACAAATTCAATCCCAAATAGAAGTGGGCTGCAAACAACACAATGTAGTATGGAGGCAACTTGTACCGCAAGTTCCACACCATTTGTCTTGTGCACTGATGGAAGCACTTTGCTCAATTGATTGGTTCCTCTGCAAACATCTTATGGAAGAACACCGCTTGATGTTTCATCACATAAGTAGTTTGCTCCTGCTTGAAGATAGCCATCATTGCTCCTATAATGCCTCTCCTCATTGGGTCCTTGTAACTCTTGACTTCATAACCATTCTTCCTGCGTTTTGAAGAAAAATGCATCTTGTACTTCTTGGGTTTCTTCAGCTTCTTCTCCTTTCCCCAAGAACGTGGCTCCCTACTCCTCACCCACCTCTCTTTTGAGTACTAACCTCCAATCTGACTCTATCCAGCGAGCCAAATTTCCTCTCTTACCATATGCCTTGGGTCCATGGAGACATTTACTCTCAATGATATTGGTCATGAAACTTGGAAAGCTAAGGTTCCAGTTCCATGCTAAAAATGTGATCCAAAGTATGCTCAAGACTTTGATTCTTGCGATCACATCTAATCACTACAAATTCCAAGTTCTTCTTCCCACCTCCCATCTTACTCTCCTCCACTCTAGGTTGGTGACTATCTTCCAACCGATTCTTGGATTAACTCTCTTGACTTCCTCTCGATGCACCAGCACGTCTCTTACTACACTCCCTTTTCCACGATCTCCCATAGGATGACTTCTTAATGGCAATGAAAAATTACTTGTCATCTCTTTGTCTCTATCCCAAATCTTATAGTGGCGCGCCTTCTCCATTTTTCTTCACTTTGAGTTTTCTACCAAGAAATCACGCTTTCTACATGCTCCCGTCACTGTCAATTTTCTTCCGCTCAAGGCTAATCATTTTTTATGTGTGGTACCTTCTTGAATGTTCAACCCCAAAGGGAAGTGTTACACTGTCCTTGCCTCGCACTATCAAGCCAAACTCTCTTTACTTTGGGTTGAATGCTCACAAGACCACTCCGAGTATTTTGTCTTCTGACACAAAGTCACTTTACTTTGGGTTACACTCTGAAGACTCCATTCTTTGCCTTTTGATGCCCTACAGGTGCAATATGACTTCATCTATACACTTCTTCTAAATTTAAGGAAAACAAAAATGTAGGTACCATAGGCAGCGGCACCAAAATTCATGTGACAACCCAACAAATATCACTTTTGCGGTAATTAGGTAAGTAAAGTTTGTTCCTATGGAGATACAATTCAGAATTGGTCAAATACAAAGACAAATAGTAACAATCTCAATTCTTCTTGGGTACGTGTTTAATTTCTTAGGTAGAAACCACACCCAAAAGAGAGTAACAAGCACTGATTTGCAGTCTTGTCATGAACTAACACTCACTAATCACCACTTTATCAAATCTTTCCAAACAAACTTTGATTGTGGTGATTTAGATCCTTCAGAAGACGGCTACTTCACTACAAAGTACCTTTGCCTCAAAATTTTGTTCCACCCCTCCACTAAAGGCACAATTTCCTCCATCATAATTGCTTCATAACAACTAAGTGCTGCACTCACAAATGTAGAATAGTACCAACACTGCAATTCCTCTCAAATCTATCAAGGCATTGCTCCAATTGCACGTCACTCAGGATCAAACACAAAAAATGAAGATCATGGCTATGGAATCCAACATCCAACAAGCACACTAACTTGCACTTTGAAATTCTCCACACACTCACAAGTACACACACAAAATTGATACTCAAAATTAAGCTCAAGTGACTAGCATTGAATTCAGCACTTTGCTTTATCTATCTCCAAAAATTTGGAATATTGAACAATATTTTACTGCAAAGGTCTCCTTTAAATAGGCAAAGCACTTGATAGTTACTAACAACTATACCGTTTTGCAACAACTCTACCAACCTGCAAATCCAAAATGAGAATGCACCTCTTCATATCTACCTCTTCATATCTCAATCTATTTCTACTCTGACCAATCTCTACTTCTTCTTTGGCTTCCAAACCTGATGATCTTTCTATCACTTCTCCTTCTTTAGGTCTATCTAGTTCTTCTCATTCCTTTGCTATCTCTGCCACTTTTCCACTACAAACTACAATTGCACTCATATCTAATCTATCTACATCTTTATCTTCTGACCCACTCTTCTCTAATGTCTCAAATATCAAATCCAAAGACACCTGCACTCCTACTTCTACAACTTTGGACTTCTTCTCCTCCTTCACACTACTCCTAAGTCTCTCTAACTTTGAGTTCACTAAATCTAATTCAAGACTAACATTGTCTCCTACTTCAAATATCTTCCTATGTACTCGCTCTCTCAGACATAGTAACAGAGTATTCATTCCTACATCTTTTTCTCTTCTCTTCCGAGTTTCTTGCACAAGCAATTTTAATTCATGTAGTCCTGCTTCCTCCAATCTTCCTCTAGACTTTGTGCTTAGCATTGACCATAGTCTTCAAACAACTTCTTTGACTGACTTTGATGCATACAACCGAGATTGTTCTACCTTCAACTCTTCTCTGTACATCTTCAACTTGTCTTTGTACTAAGCCGCAATCATCTTCTTCTCTTATGCACACTAAGCACTCTGCATCTTAGCATTCCTGACCAAGCCTTGCAACCTTTCCTCCTCTTGGTGTTGGATTGCCAACTCCCTTTGCCATGCTTGATCTTTTTTGATCACACTTTTCTTTAGGCTCTCTAATTCTTGCTCCATCACAACCACCTTTGCCTTTACATGAATACTTTCAATGTGAACTTCACTGACCTCCTCTTTCATCTTTGCCAACAACATCATTTGCTTTGTCAACTCTTTGGCTTGATTGTGCATCTCTCTTCCATGTTTCTTGAAACTCTCTTGCAAGTTCTCTAAAGTCTTCTTCTTCAAGACTGCATCCACCCAAAGTTCCTTAGCTTCTTCTTCTCTTTGGGTTACACTCTCCTTCAATCCCTTTCAACAAATACTTCACCACCTGAAACTCATTCTTCACCTTCATACGATCTTGCGGGATTACCTTCTCTTGCGTATTCAACATCTCCAACAATGGAGCCACAATTTGCATTAAGTATTTTACTCCCTCAAAGCCTTCTTTGTCATTGGCTTTGTCTTTGTACTTTTTTTCTTCTGCTTGAACCTTCCCCCAAAATCTTGATCTTTGTGCCTTCTACAATATTGCATCCAAACTTTCTTCTTCCTTACAGACAGAGCTCGGACCTACAGGTTCAACTATTATTGACTTCTTGGCTCTGCCTCCTTTTTGGTCTTCCTTCTTTTGCTCTTCATCCATCTCCTCCATGGCTAATTCTAAGCAAGGGTTATCTCCTCCTTCCATATGATCAATTGACACATAGAATGCCTCATTTTCTTCCGTCTCAATAGATTGTTGGACTTCCTCTTTACCATCACTCTCACTTGGATTCCTGACTTTGTAGTGTGAGCTTGGCTTCTTTTGAGTCTCCTCCTCTTGACTTTGTCTCTCCTTCAGACTCTATCTCTGAAGTCTCCTCCTTCATCACTTGCTTACCTCACAGATTGAGTCTTTGGGCCTTTTTTTGTGGTTGGGGCAATGCTACCTCTTTGGGTTTAGTCCACTTCTTTGTCTTTGGACTTCTTCCTTCCACCATCTCCCTCTGTCCCGTTCTGATGAAATGGTCATCATTGGCTCACAAATGTAACATATATTGTTGCTCCTCTTCATCCACTTCTTTTTGTAGATCAAGATGGAAATGTGATACCATATACTGCCTCTCCTCCGTTGTCAAAAAAAAACATTCCAAAGTAGAAGTGTGCTACAAACAGTGCAAAGTAATGTGGAGGAAAATTGGTTCTCCAATTGATGATCATCTACCTTGTTTGCTAGTGGAAGCACTTCACCCAGTTCACCTTTAGTCTTGCAAACATCTGGTGGAAGAAGACTGGCTATTGCAAGTTCATTTATGTCATTCTTTTGTGTCTGAACATGGCCATTATCGCTCCTAAAATGCTCCACTTGATTGGGTCCTATAGGACTCTACTTTGTAACCATTGATGGTCCACGGAGCATAGAACAAATTTCTGATTGCCATGGTCTCCTCTACAGCATCACACTTTTGATAGAAGGTGACCTTAGTTGCCTCTCCTACTTCCTTCCCCAATACTAACCTCCAATCCGACGCAGTCCATCGAGCCAGATTTCCTCTCTTCCCCTTGACTTTGGGGCCTTCCTCACAATTGTTGGCAGCTACCTTTGCCATGACGCTTGGGAAACTGAAATTCTAGTTCCATGCTAGGAATGTAATCCAAAGTCTATTCAAGACCTTGATCCTAGCTATGACATCTAATATCTGAATT
Organism: Lunularia cruciata; assembly: GCA_948567375.1. Classification (NCBI taxonomy): domain Eukaryota; kingdom Viridiplantae; phylum Streptophyta; class Marchantiopsida; order Lunulariales; family Lunulariaceae; genus Lunularia; species Lunularia cruciata. The sequence goes on along the minus strand of OX419757.1, from coordinate 50,448,827 downwards.
GTGAAACTCCTCACCGCGAGTGTGTTCTTAGTCTTCTTTGCCATGATTTGTTCTCTTGTTCTTTGGCACAAGAAAGTATCCCCTCTCTTGAACACGGCACTCTAACCCCTTCTGGACTTCAAACAATTTCACTCTCAAATGGCTTCTTGACATGCATTATTGCAAGACAACTACTTAGAGGAACATGATATCTACTTGACATATTTGATTTCCTCTTGTGCAATCACAATTTCATAGTACCCTAAAATGCAGTCATGTATGTTGGTTTCCTATCAATGTCAAGGTATTCTTCTCCTGCCTCAGCCATTTCTTGAAATGTACTTTCTTGCCCAGCCTAACATGTAGAAAGGTTGTCACACCGTCTTTGTATCGGCCTTTGCTTCCCGGTCCAAAGATGATCTTCTTTGGATTTGTCTCTTTGTAACCCCATCCAAGTACTTTTGGTTCCCAATAGGTCAACTTCTTTGGGTTTACTCTGCAGACACATAAGTCCCTTCTTTACTTTGTAATTTGACTTCCTTAATACACTTCTTCTTCAAAACTTTAACAAAATAGAACAAAACAAAAAATGTGGGTACACATGCCACCAATACCCCAATGAAATAACCTTCTTTACAGTATTATTTAGGGCATAGAATCCTCTTGATGCTTTTGAGTGTAAGGACACAATTACTCCTTTGACTTTGTATGCCTCTTAGCATCTCCAAAGTAATTTTTCTTTGCTCATTTTAAATAAAAATGTTGTGTTTTAGTTGCTATGGTCCCATCTTCCTAAGGAAGACTGCCCTTTGCTCTAGGTCCAATCTTTCAAGACAGTGGCAAGTATGTAGATAATGATATTCTATTGTATACCTTGTACTTTACATTTCCATTAAATGATACAACTCTTCATTAGGAAACCAATCATCAACCTCCAAATCTTGGTCTTGAGTTTCCAACATGGATAGGAAGTCTACATTCAAATGTGAAGGTCCTTTCCTTACTTATATAGTGTATGTAAATTCTTCTAACAACAAGATCCATCTTGCAATTTTCCCAAACAAATCCGCCTTCTTGACCAAATGTTGTAGAGCATAATGATCCACATAGGAGAAAAACTTGTATCCCAAAAAACAATGGTGAAACTTCTCTTTCAATCGTCAAATAGTTCCTTTCCACAACCAAAAGCTGTCAATTGGCACAATAAATTGGGTAATATTTCTTTGTCTTGTCCTTTTTGACTTAAGATGACCCCAATCGCCATAAACAAAGTGTCCAAATACACATGAAAAGGGGCATCCCAATATGGGGCCCTCATAATTGGTGCTTCAACTAATTTCTTCTTCAATTCTTGGAAAGCTTCTTCTTTTTTTGCTTCCCACAAGTAGTCTTTGGACTTCTTCAAAATCTTTGTTAGGGGGGCAAAAAGCACCACATAGTTTAGAAAGAAGTATCTATAGTATCCGACATGTTCCAAGAAGGCCCTCAGCTCTTGTATGTTTTTAGGGGATTCTAAAGCTAAGAAGACTATCACCTTCTTGACATTGACTTCAATACCTCAGCTTGAGACCCAATGCCCTAGAAGAATTCCTTCTTCCATTGCAAAGAAGCATTTATCCTGGTGTAATGACAAGCTGGCAAAATGACACCTTTCAAAAGTTTGGCAAAGGTAATCCAAATGTATTTCTCTTAGCACAAACACACAAAAATCATCAATGAATACTTCCACAAATTTGTGTAGAAAATCTTTGAAGATTGCATTCATCATCTACAGAAAAGAAGCGAGAGCATTAACCCAAAGGGCATTTGATTGCAAGCAAAAGTGCCCTAATCGGTAGTGAATGTGGTTTTGTCCTTGTCCTCTTCTTGGATGGATACTTGATTATAGCCTGAAAATCCATCTACAAAACTATAGCAAGGATGACCAGCTATTTGGTCCAAAATGGTATTAGTGAAAGGCAAGGGATGATGATCATTCCTTGTGACTACAATCAACTTGAAAAAATCTTGGCACACTCAAATTCTCCCAATCTCCTTCTTCAAAACAATGAAAATGGGGGAAAAGCACTATTCAAGACAAGAAAGATTATTCCGACTCCTATGTACTTGTCAATTTCATCTTTCACCAAAAGCAAGTACTTTGGGTTTAGGTGGTATTGTCTCTGCCAAACTGGAATTACACCCTCCACAAGATCAATCTAATGTTCTCCAAATTTGCAAGGAATACTCGGCATGTGATCAATAGACCAGGTGAATACATCTTCATACTCTATAAACAAGGCAATGTATTCTACCAACTTCTCCAAAGTGACTATCTTTGAAATCTTCAAAAATTTTCCTTTAGACAAGACAGGGTCTTGACAGTCAATGAGTTTGATGACTCCTTCAACATGACTCACTTGGCTTAACCCAAGTCAAATGGCAGTCAAACCTCCTTCTTCCAAATCATTTTCACCTAAGGCAATGCTGTATGGGTCTTCATCTTTGACCTCTACCTAGTAGCACTCCAAGTAATTGACTTGGACTTTTTCTTTGGAGTAGTCTGAAGACAAAGAGGAAAAATCTTTGGATTCATTTTTATCTTTTGACAAAGTTGTCTTCCCAAGGTGGGGAACCGTTTTCCAACTCACAATCACCAGCTTCTAGTCTTTGGACAAATGTCTTTGAACCTCAACTTTTGCTAGTGCCAATCCACAACAACTTGGGCCCTATACAACTAGGGTATTCCTATCAATATAGTGTAACAAGTTTTGGTTACTAGTTGCAACACAATGTAATTCAACTTGAACCTCTCCAATGATTGTAGTGATATTTGACAACATGCCCAAAGGCCGTCTCTTGGTTTGGTATGCAAACTTCCAAATTTGGGGTGTTGGCTCAAATTTTTGGTACCCCAACCCATTTAAAGTTTTGGTGTCATGACATTGACACCAAAACCCAGATCAATGGTATCAATGTTATCATGCAACTTTGATCTCTACATCTACTTTGTGGTACCCATATTTTTTTTTGTTCTATTTCAAAGAAGAAGTGTACAGATGAAGTTGTATTGAACCCAAATGGCATTGAAAGAAGAATTGTGTCTTTGAATTGCAACCCAAAGTAAAGTGACTTTGTATCAGAACCAAAGTACTTGGATCAGACTTGGCACAAAGAAACCCAAAGTAAGGAAACTTCACCCCGGACTGATCAACCCAATGCAAAGATGACATAATAATTTTCCTTTGGGTTTGTCAATCAAGAAAGGATGGGTAAGAAAATGGCTAAGGGGCAAATGACTAACCTTGACAACACCAAAATGAACTCATGTAGAAGGTGTGAACTTCAATGAAAATTGACAAAAAGATGATTGATCAACAAAGCACTATAAAAAACAAAATTTTGTTGAGGAGATTTCAAAATGTCATGCAAATATCCTAAGCCACTGAGTAGTAGACCCAAAGGAGTGCCTATAGCAAAGGCAATTGATAGTTTGATGTTTAACAATTCCAAAGGAGTTAGGATCTCAAGACGAGGAGATGGTAGAATTATCTTTCAACTACCACATGTTAGAGATCACACAATGCCAAGGAAAGGTGAGAAGAAGAGTCAGTTACTTGTAGTAAGAAACTTAGCTATTCAAAGGTGAAATATGATAGCTAGGATCAAAGTGCTAAATAGGCTCTATATTACATATTTGGCTTGGAACTAGAACTTGAGTTTTCTAGGGTTCATGACAGAAGAAGTTGTGGGTGATTGTGAGGAAGAGCCTAAGAATGAGGAGAAGTGAGGAAATCCAGCTCAATGGACAGAGTCACATTGGAGACAAGTGTTGGGAAGGGAGGCCAGTGAGGAAATTGGGGCTATGTCTCTTGGGAAGGGAGAGCCTACAGAGGAGATGGACAAAATTTGAAATTGCTTCACTACACCGCACATGAAGAATGGGTACAAAGTTGATACCTATTGGGACCCAATCAGGCAAAGTATCATTGGGACAATGATTGAACTCTTCAAGCCAGATCACATGGCGTATGTGATGAAGCACCAAGCGGTGTTCTTTCATCAAATGTTTGCAAGAGCATCAATGAATTGGGCAAAGTGCTTTCACCAAAGAACACAACAGATGGTGTGGTGTTGAAGAGATAGGGATGCTCCCCACTATTTAGTGCCATTTGCTGCACATTTCTACTTCAGATTGAATCTGATGAAGGAGACCGAGTGAAGGAAGATGGTGTCTCACTTTCATCCAGACTTATGAAAGGCTACAAATGAGGAGGAACAGTAGTATTCCGACACATCCAAAGTAGTGATGAGCATTATGCAAGAATGAGGCAAGGTATGAGAGTAGCAATGAATATCCTAAAGACGAGGAAGAGAAGTCATCTTGAGGAGAGCATGTTGCTGGTCCAGCCAAAGAAGACAAGAGAGGTGAACCGGAGGCAAGACATCCTAGTAATTGATGAGTCACTGGAGCAAAAGAGTTGGAAGGCAAAGCCGAGTTCAAGTCAGAAGACTTGGGGGAAGAAGAAGAACCAGAGTTGACACTATGGATCAAGCAGCAAAAGTGAAGGTGAGATAGAAGTTCCACGTTGGGGCAAAGACAATGCTGAAAATGACGAATAAGAGTTCCATGTGGCAATTGATTGCATGGGAGGAGGAATCTTGTGTCCAAAATTGCTGAGCGTGGAGTTATAAGAAACCCTAGAAGCCGAGCCAAAGTCAAAGTCTTAGAAGGGTAGAAGATTGAAGAGGGGTGTTCCTATTGCAGGTGCAAAAATGAGCAATGTAAGCTCGGTAGTGGAGAAGGAGGAGAGCTTGGATGATATGCCCTTGAGAGTGAGAAGGTCAAGACTTTAGAGTAAAGCTCCAATAGAAGAAGTGAGGAAAGAAGAACTTGAGCAACTTGAGAGTTCAAGGGTCTTTGATCAGGTAGAGTACTTGTTGTAGGTAGTTTGTCCTTTGCTGTTGCAGTTAAAGAAGAAGAGAGAAGAGCTAAAAAGAGATCACTCAAAACTAAAAGATGAATTGACAGTAGTGCAATATATGAGTGAGGAAAGTTTGGAGTTAAGATGACAGTTAATTTGAGGAGAGCGGAAATTAGCAGAACTCAAGACTGAAGTGGAGCTGGGGAGGAAGGAGATTGATAGCCTGACAAAGGACTTTGGGAAGAGAGGCAAAGCCCTGGCAAAGCAAGAAGAAGAAAGAAGGGAGCAAATGGAAAAGACTGAGACCTTGAGGGCAAAAGTGCATGACATGCAAGTGGAGGTCATTCACTTGAAAGCAATGGCAACAAGAGTTAGAGAGTCTGAAGACAAGTGCGGCGGAGAAAGATAGGGCTTTGGAGAAGGAGTTAGCTATGAAGAATTGGGAAGAAGAGCAATTGCATGGTTCAATCAAAGGATTGGAAGAGCAACTCGGGCAGAGTGTGAAAGAGAAAGAAGCTTTAAAGGCCAAGTTGGAAGATGAAGTAAAGATGTATTGTGAGGAGTTGTTAGCATAGAGAGAGAAGCTACAAACACCATGATAAGAGATAGTAGAATAAATAGTGGTGAGGGTGAAGGTGATGCTTGGAATGATGTCCGATTGTTAGTTGGAAGAAGCAAGAGTGCATGAGTTGAAACTACAAGAGACAAGGAAGAAGAAAGTGAAAGACACCAAATTGAATAAATTAGTGACTTGCTTGAGAGATCATGTAGATAGAAATATGTTAGAAGTAGGAGACAATGTGCGTCTCAAAGCAGATTTAGTACATTTAGAGTTAGAGAGACTTTGGAGTAGTGTGAAGAGAGATAATAAGTCCAAAGTAGTAGACATAAGAATGCAAGTGTCTTTGGATTAGTTATCTGAGACATTAGAGATAGGTGTGTCCAAAGATAAATTCATAGATACATTATCAATGGTCTTAATTATATAGTGTAGTGAAGAAGTGATAGAATTGGTAGAAGGTATAGTAGAAGAAGATAGACCCAAAGAAGGAGAAGTAATAGGAGGATCATTGGGTTTGGAAGCCAAAGTCAAGATTGACATTGGATTGGAGTAGTAACAATTTTGAGATTTGAAGAGGCAAATATGTAGAGGTGCATTTTCATTTCAGATCTATAGGTTGATAAAGTTGTTAGGAACTGATATTTTAGCTAGTAACTATTGACGTGCTCTACCTATTTAAAGGATACATTTGTAGTGTTATGTAGTTCAGTATTCCAAATTTTTTAAGATAGATAAAGCAAAGTGTTGATTCTCAATCCTCATTGCTTGAGCTTAATTTCAAGTATCAAGTTTGTGTTTGTGTTTGTGAGTGTGTGTAGAATTTTTGAAGTGCAAATCAGTGTGTTTGTTGTATGCTGGATTTCATAACCTTGATCTTTATTTTGTGTGTTTGATCCTGAGTGAAGTGCAATTGAAGCAATGCCTTGACAAATGTGAGAGGAATTGTATTGTTGGTAGTATTCTGCATTTGTGAGTGCAGCATGAGTTTGATGTGAAGCAATTTTGGATTGAGGAAGATGTGGCTTTAGTGAAGGGGTGGAACACAATTTTGAAGCAAAGTCATTTTGCAATAAAGTAGCCATCTTTGGGAGAATTTGAATCATCACAATCAAGATTTGTTTGGACAGAATGTGACTGAGTTGTGATTATGAGTGTGTAAATTGTGACAAGAATTGTTGTTGACTGCTTGTTACTCTCTTCTGGGTGTAGTTTCTACTTGAGAGATTAAAAATGAAATCAAGAAGAACTACATTGTCATTGTTTGCTTTGTATTTGACCATTTCTGACTTATATCTCTGTGGGAACAAACTTTTTCTTACTGATTACCGCAAAACTGATATTTGTTGGGTTGTCACATAATTCAAGAGATCCCAAATCATCTTCTTCAATATGGTAGATTGTTGGCAAGTCCTTCTTGGTCATTGCCCTTACTTTCTTGAGTGCTAAACTTAGTTGTTTCTTGAAAAACTTGTTGTCCTCCCACAATTGCTTAAATGTTACAATGAAATAATCACCCGTTGCAACATTTTTAGGCCTATTTTGGCCACCTATCAAAGGTCTTCTTTGGGGAGCATTTTGGTTGTGCTCTCTTGGTCCATACCTCAGACCTTGATGTGATGTGCTCACCTAAGGCTATAGATCTTGGGTTTGGTACACTACCTCTTCTTCCTCACTTTGGTCCCAACCTGGAACCCAATCAATTTGTTGCCCTAGAAATGCATTGCGGGTCAAGCACTCTGTATTGGCATGGCCTGATTTGCCACATGCAATGCACCATACATTTGGTCTACAAAATGAAGGCGGTTTTCTTTGGTCCTTCACTCCAATCATCTGGATCTTGAAATCCACAAACTCTTTAAAAAGAGTCTCAAACTTATTGTCAACCTTATTTACACTCTTTGTTGGGGGTGTCAAGGGCTTCTTTCCTCCTTGTCTTTGTATCCTTCTTGACTTTGAATCTTCTTTGGATTTTGACGAAGAACTTGAAGATGTGGAGGATTCCTCCAAAGAAGGAGATGTACTACGAGAAGCTCTTTGTTTGGGCTTCTTGCCTTTCTTCTCCCTGTTTCTTTTTTTTCCAAAAGAACGAGAGTGGGCTGACTCAAATCTAATGACATGTTTGAGTACTTTATCCAAGGAAGTTACATTCCTCTCCTTTGCAAAGATTCAAATCTTTGGAAATAAGCCATCAAGGAACTAGGTGATGGCTTGGGCATTGGAGTAACCCATCACACCCGAAGGCTTCAAGACTTAGTTCAAAAGTGCCATGAACCACTCAAAGTAGGCCATCCACTTCTCCTTCTTCCCTCTCTCCAAATCATTGAGTGCTCTAAAGACACTCGTATTGTAATCTATTTCTTGGAATTGTTTTGCACGTTTGCACAATTGGTTGGTTTGAATCCCTTCTATGTTACATGCGTGTATTGTAACACCCATTTTTGCACATGTGTGGTATTGTGATATTAAGCTTAGTATTACAAGTACTTGAGAGATATTATTTATACATAGATAAAGGATGGTTCTAAATTAGTCATGATTAGCTAAAGTTAGTCATAGTTAAGATAATGGGGATAGTGGGGACCTTACGTTAGGGGAAGTAGACAAGATGAGCACCACTATCTTGGATTCTAGTGTGTTGACTTGGTATTATTGCTAGATGTTTGGCTTTGAGGAAAGAATTGAGAACTCTTGGGCCCGCAAGCCTTTTTATTTTGGATTCTTCTTTAGTCCAAGGATAGCCCATGTGAAGGAATCCTCGACATAGTGGTTGGGCCAAGATAAGATCACATGCTTAGTGGAATATGGCCATGTGGATGGATATTCCTTTATATTTTTTGACTTAACTTGACTTTTAGCCTAATAACTTGAGTTACTATGGTAAATAATAACTTTAGTGTGTTATTATTTCACAAGTATATAAACAAAGGGTGAGGAGGTACTCATCATCCTTTCATTTGCAACTATCTCTCTCTCATTGAGTTCTCTAGTGAGCAATGGCTTGAGTCTTGGAGTGTTAACCTTGGAGGAGTATGATGGAGTTGTGGTTCTTTGCCTTCTTAGTCCATGGTGCGCTACCATAATAGCCATCAGAGGTTCATCTTGAGTGAGAGATAGGCCGGCTCATAGTACCTACTCTGAGCTTTCTTTTGGAGCAAACATGGGAAAATGTGCAGGAAATCCATAGTCATGTTCCTTGTTGGCAAAGGAAAATGACCTTCAATTCTTCAATGAATTCATCAAGATCTTCATCTTGTTCCATCCCCTTATACTTTTGATAGGCATGTCGAGTGACGGGTAACAAAGTCATTCTTTGCCTCTGTGGAATAGACTACAGTAAGGTTGCACATGATGGCCTTGAGGAACTAGCTAGTATTGATGTTGTGTTGTCAGCCCAGGGGTTCCAATTTGTCAAGTTCAAAGTTGGGTCTTTGTCAATAGATTGTTCTTCTTTGGTTATGTCAACTTCAACTCAAACCAGAAGAAGAGGTTCAACACCCTTAGAGTGCTCTTCAAGATTCCATTGAGCCAACCAAGGAATTTTATGTAAGAAGTATTGAAACTCTTCTTCCATTAAGACTTGTGTTGTCTTCTCACAAATAAATTCTTTTATAAATTTGACTCCCTTGAACCCTTTAAAGGAAGTTGGTGTATTGGGTTGCAATGAATATGTTTGTCCGTTGGAGTCTTTCTTCTTCTTGGGATTAGGAGACGCAAAGTTTCCCTGCCACCTAACTTTGCATTTCTTTTGTTCAAGTTCTTGCAAGGCTTCTTGAACATCTTAAAGAAGCTATAGATCCAACACCTCCTTTTCAAATGCTTCACTTGGGGTTGTGCTCTTTAGGCATTCTTCTTCTTCATGTTGTAGTGTCTGTTTACAAGCTCTTTCCTCTTGTTGTTCACTTGATGTAGACATTGATATTGATTGTGAGCTAAGTGTGAAACTTGGCTTTGTATTCTTCCACTTCCAAGATTTGTATCCCCGGTAGTGGTGTTAAAAATCATGTGACAACCCAACAAGTATCACTTTTGCGGTAATCAGGTAAATAAAGTTTGTTCCCTCAGAGATACAAGTCAAAAATGGTCAAATACAAAGTAAATAGTAACAATGTAGTTCTTCTTGAGTTCTTCTTTAGTCTCTCAGGTAGAAACCACACCCAAAAGAGAGTAACAAGCATTGATCACAGTCTCGTCACAAATTAACACTCCATAATCACAATACTATCCAATCTTTCCAAACCAACTTTGATTGTGATGATTCAGATTCTCTCTCTTTAGTGTAACATGACTTCACCTCAAAATTGCATTCCACCTCTATATTGAAGGCACAACTTTCTCAATCTAAATTGATTCACATCAAACTCATGATGCAATCACAAATGCAACACTTCAACACTTCAATTCCTCTCAAATCTGTCAAGGCATTGCTTCAATTGCACTTCACTCAAGATCAAACACACAAAATGAAGATCAAGGCTTCAGATTCCAACATCCAACAAACACATTGACTTGCACTTCAAAATTCTCCAAACACTCACAAACACAAACTTGATTCTCAAAATTAAACTCAAGCAACGAGCACTGAAAATCAGAACTTTGCTTATCTATTTTCAGAAATTATGAATACTAAAAAACTTTTTGTTACACATGCCTCCTTTAAATAAGTAGAGCACATCAGCAATTAAAACTAACAACTGTACTAAACTTTAACAACTTTACCAACCTATAGATCCAAAATGACAATGCAACTTTTCATATCTACCTCTTGAAATCTCAAAACTATTACTACTCTAATCCAATGTCAACCTTGACTTTGGCTTCCAAACCCAACATCCGTTTACAAATTTGTCCTTCTTTGGGTCTATCTAATACTACTACATCCTCTACTAATTCTATCACTTCTTTACTACAATTTTCAATTAAGACCATGGGTAATCTATTTACATTGCTATTTTTTGACCCATTGTTCTCTAATGTCTCAGGTTACTAATCTAAAGACACCTACACTCTTACTTCTACTACTTTGGATTGGATATTACTATCCGGGTTTTGATTCTCATCTAACTCTTGATGTATCTAATCTGAGACAAACATTCTCTTCTACTTTTAACATCTTCCTATATACTTGATCCCTCATACTAATGAATAATTATTCAATTGTACATCTTTGGCTTTTTTCTCCCTCGTCTCCCGCACTAGAAATTTCAATTCATGCAATCTTGTTCCTTCCAATTGAACTTCAGATATTATGTTGAGCATCACCTTCACTCTCACGGCTATTTCTCTCAACTCTTCTCTCTTCTTCTTCAACTATAATAACAAGGGATAGACTATCTACGACAAGTACTCTACCCCATCAAAGGCTCTTGCCGTCTTTGGTTCTTCAAGTGCTACACTCCTCACTTTCTCTACTAGAGCTTTACTCCAAAGCTTCAATTTCCTCACTCTCACAGGCATTTAATCCGAGCTTCTTCCCTCTTCCTCTATTGGGCTTGCTTTGCTTGTTTCCTCACCAGCAATAGGAATACTTCTCTTTGATCTCCTACCCTTTTGAAACTCCAACTTTGGCTTGCTTTTGGAGTCTCTTCTTTCTCCACTTGTAGCAATTCTAGACACAATATGTCTCCTCCTCCCATGCGGACAATTGCTGCATAGAACTCCTGTTCTTTTGTATTAGCATCATCTTCACCTTGTTGCTAAACTTTCATTTCATCATCACTTCCGCTGCTCAAACCCTTTGCTCCACAGTGTAAGCTCTAATTCTTCTTCTTCTTCTTGTACTCGACTTCACCTTTTGACTCTTCTGCCCTCTACGACTCATCAATCACCACAATGTCTTGCTTTGGGTTCACCTTCCTCTGCTTTCTAGGCTGGACCGGTGACATATTCTCCTTGGGACCACTTCTCTTCCTCATATTTGGGATATTAATTGATACCCTCATGTGTTATCTCATACTTGCATACTGCTCATCACTACTTTAGATATGTTGGATGTACTATTGCTCTTCCTCATCCGCTTCTTTTTGTAAATCCGGATGAAAGTGAGATGCCGTCTTCCTTTGCTCTATCTCCTTCATCAGGTTCAAACCCAAGTAGAAATGTGTGGCAAATGGCACTAAGTAGTGAGGAGGGGCTCAATCTCTACAACACCACACTATCTACCAAGTTCTTTGGTGAAAACACTTTGCCCAATTCATTGATGCTCATGCAAACATCTGATGGAAAAACACCGCTTGGTGCTTCATCATGCACATGGTGTGATCAGGCTTGAAGAGTGCCATCATCACCCCAATGATACTTCACCTTATCGGGTCTCAATAGGTATCAACTTTGTACCCATTCTTTGTACACATTGAAGTGAAGGAATTGTAGATTTTGCCAGTCTTTCTTGCAGGCTCTCCTTTCTCAATAAATGTAGCCCCAGTTTCCTCACCAGCCTCTCTTCCTAGCACCAACCTCCAATCTGAATTTTTTTATTGAGCCAGATTGCCTTGCTTCCCTTCATTCTTAGCTCCCTCCTGACAATTATTTGAAGCTACTTCTACCATGGAAAGCTCAAGTTCAAGTTCAAGTTCCAAGCTAGAAAGGTGATCCAAAGTCTATTCAGAACTTTGATCCTAGCTATCATGTCTAACCTTCAAATCACTTGATTTCTCACTGCAAGTGAGGGACTCCTCTTCCCAACCTTCATGTAATCTCTAACTCGTGGTGGCTGAAAGATAATTCTACTATCTCCTGGTCTTGAGATCCTAACTCCTTCAATATTGTTAAACATCAAATTATAGGATGGCTTTTCTATAGGCACTCCTTCATGTTGACTACTTAGTGGCTTAGGATACTTGTGTGACATTTTGAAATCCACTCAATGAAGTCTTGATTTTATAGTTCTTTGCAGTGTGGTCATTCTTCCATCACTCTTCACTGAAAAATCACACCTTTTGCATGAGTTCATCTTGGGATTGTCAAGTTTAGTTGTTTGCACCTTAACTGTTTTCTTACTTGTACTTTCTTGATTGACAAATCCAAAGGAAAGTTGTTATGCCATCTTTGCATTGGGTTGATCACCCCAAGGTGAAGTTTCCTTACTTTGGATTTCTCTATGACAAGTCCGATTGGAGTACTCTTATCTCGACACAAAGTCACTTTACTTTGGGTTTCAATCTGAAGACACAATCTTATGTCTTTTAATGTCATTGAGGTTCAATATGACTTTGTTTATACACTTCTTCTTTAAAATAGAAAAAAGAAATATGGTTCCACACAAAGGGTAGTCTTTATTAGGAAAATGGGATTGTATCAATTCAAGAATAATATTTTGTTTAAGATAGGTGAAGACAAGATGCTTCATAGTGTAATATTCCAAGGATAGGAGAAACTACAAGATAAACACTAGAGAAGAAACACAAAGCTTTGCACTTAGTACTCCAATGCACCTAAGGAGCACCTTGCCTTTATTATATACCAAAGAGGATTCCCTCAAAGGAAGCTCCACCTTTGGATCAAACAGATGGATTGGTGATATGTCAATGAGCTCTATCCTTAGTTAGTTGCATGCATGAGTGATATGTTTGTTGTCATGCCATTTGTAGTGTCACATCTAGATTGCTCGGACACTAGAGTTTTAGTGATAGTAGTTAGAGGCATTTTGGCAGTTACTCATGGACTACTTTTCTAATCGTCAGATTTTGTGTTTAGGGTATTGATATCATTGCAAGGCCCACCATCACTTGCACCATCCACATTGTTGCATGTGCGGTCAGCGGGACCGTTGGGATGAGACCTAGGTCAAAATCAGGAGGATACCTTGGAAGTGCAGCTACAGAGAGCTCACTTCTTTGATGTTGAGCCTTCGAGTTCCTAGCTAGAGTGGACAGAAAGACGATGAGTGTCATTTGGATTCTCTTAGCTAGAGTGGGTGTAGCTTGACTGTAATTTGTGCCTTGTTGTTGGAAAATTGTTCAGGATCAAATCAAGTATTGATTTGAGTTCAGTTGATTTGAATTGTAAAGGATTTGATTACATCATAGATGTGAGCTAGGAGGAAATGTGGTGCAGGAACTGCAAGTGTTGGTGGTACCTCCAAGCTTGGTGGATCATGGTGTCTCAATCGAGTAGTTTAGATTTCCCAAAGAGAGTATGTGCGGAAGTGCTGGCAAAATTTGGAGCCAAGGAGAAGCAATTTTCAAGCGGTAACTATGATTTTGAGCTCAAGACCAATTTATTGCATGTTGAGCTTAGAAACTGAAATTGAAGTTAGAGTTGGGAGCACATCCTCACAAATTAGAGATTGGAAGAAACCCATTTTTCCATTTGGCTTGAGTGAAAAGTTAGTGGAAGATTTGGCGGTCAACCATTTTTAGGGATTTATGTCAGATTTATTTTAGACTTTATATCAGATTTTGTGAAGGATTTACATCAGATTTTGGCGAGAAGAAATTTGATCTGATCTTCGGTGATCCTTGTAGCTCAAAAAGTAGATAGGTACTCCAATTATGTCAAATGCCAAATAGTGGCAGAGTCAATCACGTGTTGATTTATGAGATGGAAGGTTTTTGTTTAACATTCTTGTAATTGGACCACCTCCATTCTTTGCTTCCTATTTGTACACCGGGTTTATGTGAGGGGCCCTGAATTTTGAGCGTTGGTGCTCTAGTGTGCTCTCGGTAGTAAGGCTAAAGTGATGAGCTGTCAGACTACTTCCTGCCTCACCCTCCGGTGAAGCAGGAAGTAATGACCTGCAGACCGTGAGAATGCGTGTTGTGATGACAAGTTATAGGTTGCCCTTGCTCCTAGTATAGTTTTCTCAATTAGCGTTACATTAGTGGGTAGTGTTTTGTTAGTTTTGGCACTTGGTGGTATTGGCACTTGGTGGGGTACTAGCGGTTGTGTTTACGGTTACTTTGTCACGACAAAGTTCTTTGGGGATCCCAAAGGAGATAGCAATGCAATACGCAGTGGGTTTACTTGGAGTGGTGCTCGATATCAGCATGTATCTATCATTATATCATGGTATCATTGAAGTAGGAGATTGACTCTGAGTTGGAGTTCAACACAAGAGTTGATCCAATTGAGAGTGCACTTGACATGTCCGCACTGTTGTTGTATGACAAGATGGAGAAGATTTATGGAGCCTTCAAATGCCCTAGGCGTTACTTTGGTACAATGGGTACCATTGAGTTAGATAACTTCATCCAAGAGTTTGATAGTTTGTGTGATTAGCAACACATGCAAAACTTGACTTTGTTTACACCCTTCATGGCATGGAAGTGGTTGTTTCAACATTTGGAGGGTCTGCCAATGGATGACTACCATGAATGCAGAAGAGGTCATTTGGAGGCGATTGAGTTAAGGAGATAATATAAGTCTCCAGATTATGTCTCTATCACTTCAGGTTCGGTTGCCAGGAGTAGATTGGCTGTGCCCACAAGTTCTAGCTTGAGTAGTGTTGCTGGAGCTAGTGTTGCTGGAGCTAGTGGAGGTGTACTAGCTGGAGATAGTGCTACCATGAGTGGAGGTACCGCTGTAGGAGGTGGTGTGGTATTGGGGTTTTAACCCCATGGTAGAGTTCTTTCAATGTTTGAGGTATAACTACCAAGGAGTACGGTCTGGCAAGCTGAGGAGCTTGCAAGGGTTCCAATGGAAGGCTAGAGAGAGCCTACGCAAGGCATACACTTGCATGAGGCGGTATTGAGGCCCAAGCAGTAACTCCCTTCACTCAAGGAGTTACTGAGGCCCATGCAGTCCAACTTTAGTATAAGATACTAGACAAGGAGTTGCAACATAGAGTTCATGATGTTACGTTGTTACAAGCTACTTTGCCTACTTTAGCAATGGCCTTTGGTTTGGCTGAGCATATTGAGCTCAACATGGTGGAAGAGAGGGTAGTGACATATGGATTTGGTAGAGAGACCTAGTCTATAACTATTACTTCTTCTAGAGTGCAGCAAAGTGCACCATGCCCAATTGTTTTTGAGGATAGGGTGGACAACCCAATCCTATGGAGCAAGTGGAGGGCCCAATGGAGCTAGACCCTTACCTTCCTATTCAAGTCCATAGTAGCCAATGAGTGGTAGTGTTGCTTGTTGGACTTGTGGTGGAGCTCACCATAGGAGAGAGTGTACTTAGGGCAGCAGACCTGATACCTCTGGTGCATCACAGCCAGCACAAAGGCAATGTGAGCATTACCACAGATATGGTCACACTAGTGATAGATGCTTTGACCTACACCCAGAGTTACAGAGTGGTAGGGTTGCTATGGCAAGTAGTAGATGAGCTCTAGGTCATGGAGGACAAGGTGGTAGAGGACCTACACCTAGTAGAGATGTAGTACCTGCCCTTACTTTTGATACAGATATGGCTACTTGGATTGAGCAGTTGGAGCAAAGATTGGCTAGTATAGCTATTGCTCAGAGGCGATCAGATTTGGGTGCTGAGGCTTCCACCTCATATGTTGGTGATAAAGATGCTTTGGACTTCATGTGTGGAGCAACACAGGTGGATGCATCTGCAGTAGTGACTAGGAGAGCAATACATGCTCCAAATCCTAAAGGAGCATCAATGGGGTCGCAGTAGTGACTAGGAGTGCAGTTCATGCTCTAGATCCTAAAGGAGCACCAATGGAGTTGGACCCATAGAGAGGAGAGGTTGGGAGACAGGTCAGACTTCCCCAGTCTTTCATGCTATATGAGGCATTGCAGATGACATCCATGGCTCCTAGACGTCCTAGTACAAGTATGGTAGGTGGTGATAAAGTAAATGATAAACTACTTGCTAGTCAGCCACAGAGTCTAGCATGATGTTGGGAGCAACTCAGCTAATTATGTGATGCCCTTTGTTTTCAGCCAGTGACATGTTTACATTGGGAGTTGATCCAGCCTCAGTGTTCTAGTTGGCTGCCATGCTTTGTGAGAGTAGAGATGATGCAGTTCCTACTACTAGAGCAGAGGTGGTTGATAGTGGAGATGACTTGGTTGAGGAGCATGGGTTCTTACTACTAGAGCAGAGGTGGTTGATAGTGGAGACTTGGTTGAGCGACCAGTGGTTTATGGTAGGTAGTAGCGGCTAGACTAGAGGAGTTGCCAGCTAGACCGGCCTTTGAGAGAGTGCGGTTCACACATGGTGTTGTCCTCGTGGATAACTTGAGGGGGATTTTCCATTTGGTGGGACCTTCAAGGAAGGTCTATACACCACAAAGAGTCTTGTTAGACTCTGGTGTGCAGCCCTTTATGTTGGGGAAGGTTGTAGTTGTCGGTCGGAGTTACTAAAGACCAATGTGGAGAGGTGTCCATTTCAGATCTAGACATCTCTAGGTGATAGTTTAACAAAGTACATCACATGTGGGGAGCTTGTTGTTTAGGTTCAGCTTGGTCATCGGATTGATAGCTTTGTGGTGAGAGCTCAAGCTATTGCAACAATAGCTAAGTCATATGATGTGCTAGTTGGGGGAGCAGTGTTGTATTTCATGGGTTTCATCATTGACTATTGGGAGGAGACAAGCTCCCATAGACCAGGTTGGCAGTCTGGTGAGGGATGATGTGGTGCCCACATTTTTTGTTTTTTTTCAAAATAAAGAAGAAGAAGTGTATAGAGAAGTCGGATTGCGTCTGTATGGCTAAAGGAGGCGAAGAAAAGAGTCTTTGGGATGAAACCCAAAGTAAAGTGACTTTGGGTCATAAGGCAAAGTACTCTGAAATGCCATGTCAGCATACAACCCAAAGTAAGGAGTCTTCGTATCGGGGGGAGCTGTGACAACCCGGCAAATATCACTTTTGCGGTAATTGGGTAAGTAAAGTTTGTTCCCGCAGAGATACGAGTCAGAAATGTCCAAATACGAAGCAAAGTAACAATTTCAGTTCTTCTTGAGTTCTTCTTTAGTCTCTCAGGTAGAAACCACACCCAGAAGAGAGTAACAAGCACTGACTTGCAGTCTTGTCACAAATTCTCACTCCTTAATCACAACTCCATCAAATCTTTCCAAACAATCTTGATTGTGATGATTCAAGCTCTCCCGAAAATGGCACTTCACTGCAAAACGACCTCGCCTTAGAATTGTGTTCTACCCCTCCATTGAAGGCACAACTTCCTCGATCAAAATTGTTTCACATCAACCTCGTACTGCACTCCCAAATGCAGAATACTACCAACATTACAATTCCTCTCAGATCTGTCAAGGCATTGCTTTGATTGCACTTCACTCAGGATCAAACACACAGAATGAAGATCAAGGCTGTGGAATCAAACATCCAACAAGCACACTAAATTGCACTTCAAATTTCTCCAAACACTTACAAACACAATTGCGAAATTGATACTCGGAATCAAGCTCAAGCGACGAGCACTGCTTCACAGCACTTCGCTTTATCTATTCTCAGAAGTAATGAGCACTAAACAACAATTTCCTGCGAATGCCACTCTTAAATAGTGAACAATTGATAGTTCTAACAACTATACCGTTTCTACAACAACTGTTCTAACCTGCAGATCCAAAATGACAATGCACCTCTTCATAGCTGCCCTTCAAATCTCAAATCTGTTACTAATCCGATCCGATGTCTACTTCTTCTTCAGCTTTCAAACCCGAACCCGAAGTAATCTTACTTCCTACTACATTTTCCTCAGGTTCCACATCTCCTACATCTTCTACCAGATCCAGCAATTCTCTTTCCTGATCTGAAATTCCTATCATAATTAAGCCTTCTAAATCTCTATCTCTCGACCCACTCTTCTCTAAAGTGTCAAATGTCAAATCTGAAGACACCTGCACTCCTATCTCTCTTACCTCGGGTTTAACTACTATCAATTCCTTTACTAATTCTACTGTGTCATCATCAAGCATTGTAATTGAAAGCATGGGTACACTATCTACACCTTCAATTTGTAACCCACTTTCCTCTAATCACTCATGTTACTAAACCGAAGACACCTATTGTCTAATCCTGCACTTCGGGTTTATTCACTATTGTTATTTCTCCTTCAATTCATGTTCCATCTTCAATTAGAACTGAAATTGAAGTCATGTGTATCCTAACTATCTTCTTTCTCTACTCTAACTTCCTCAGATCCCTCTGGCAAAACTCCCCAAGTCACCTTCACTACACTCCGAGGTCCGGCTACCTCTGATTTAGTCATCTTCATCTTGAGGCGAAGTCTTTAGACCCGAAGTCATGTAAACCCAAAGTCTGAAGTACAAAATCCGAAGTCACATTGACCCGAAGACACTTTGACCCAAAGTACATCTACTCCAGAAACTTCAAATACTTGTAACTTCTTCTATAGACCTTCAAAAGTTGCGATTTTTGTGGCAATGGAAAGCCCTGAACGAGACGCTTCCAACGAGATATAACATATTTGATTTGGACTTGTGTGCATTGAGATATGGCCCCTGCAAAAATCTTGACTTGTAACTTCTATTTCTCCTTCGGGTTTGCCCCCCTTAACGTCTGATCCGAGTTTTTCCCTTCTCTGACACAAAGTAAACTTCTTCGGGTTGGATCCAGTCCAAATCCTTCTTCCTCTTACTTGAAGTCGACTTCCTCGGGTCTGATCAAATCACAAGTTTGCACTCATTTCTTCTCCATTTGCTTTCAATTTGGTTTCAGCAGTGCATTTCTTCTTCTAAACTCATCCAAAATGAAAAATGTGGGTACCACAGGAGCTCAACCCAAGGCGAAGTCAGTCTACCAACCTTTCGTCGGGGTGAGAAATTCAAGAAGGGACTGTTCAAAAAATGGCGGCCCATACGCACGAAGGTTGATTGACAGTGACAGGTGCATGCAAGAGGTGTGATTTCTCGGTAGAAACTCGAAGTGAAGAAAGACGAAGAAAGCGCAACTCGATAAAAATCAAACTCGCAACGACAAAATGTCGAGTGATTTTCCTTTGCTGATGAGAAGTCATCTTGCAGGTGATCGTGGGAAGGGAAGTAGAGTTTGAAACGCATTAGTGTGTAAGGGAGAAGTTGCAAGAGTGAAATCAAGAGACAGTGAGAAAGCAGGAGAGATGGGAGGAGGAAAGAAGAACTCCGAATTTGTAGTGAGAAATCATGCAATTCGGAGGTTAGATGTGATCTCTAGGATCAAAGTCTTGAGCCGACTTTGGATCACTTTCTTGGCGTGGAACTGGAATGTGAGTTTTCCAAGTTTCATGACAGAAATCATCGAGAGCAAGTGTCTCGATGGACTTGAGGAAGAAGGGAAGAGAGGAAATCCGGCTTGCTGGACAGAGTCGGATTGGAGACTAGTACTTGGGAAAGAAGTAGGCTTGGAGCAGGGAGCCACGTTCTTGGGGAAGGGAGAGATAGCTCAAGAAACCCAAGAGGTGAGAGATGCATTCTCGTCAAAGAGAACAAAGAATGGGTACAAAGTCAAGAGCTATAAAGACCCTATGAAGAGAGGAATTGTAAGTGCTCTAATGGCAATCATGAAGCCGGAGAGAACAACGTATGTGATGAAACACCAAGCGGTGTTCTTTCACAAGTTATTTGCAAGAGAACTGATCAATTGGGCGAGGTGTTTCCATGGGAGAACGCAACAAATGGTGTGGAATCTGTGGGATAAATTGCCTCCACACTACATCGTGCCATTTGCAGGGCATTTCTACCTCAGGTTGAATTTGCTGAACTCGGCGGAGCGAACTCGGATGGTGTCGCATTTCCATCCCGACTTGAGAAAGGAAGTCAATGTAGAGGAGCAGTAGTACGTTTTGCAAATCAAGAGCACCGACGAGTACTATAAGAAGACAGGGAAGAATGTGGAGATCGAAGTAAGTACTCCAAAATCGAAGAAGAGAAGTCGGTAGGGTGAAGCCAAAGACACAAAGAAACCTCAGAAGACCAGGAGAGGAAACCCAAGGCGAGATATAGTGGTGATTGAGTTGGAAGATGAAGACTCGGAAAGTGATGCCGAGCTCAAGACCAAAGACTCAGAGCACAAGGAGGAACCCAAGCTAACGCTACAGAGTGGAGATACGAGTAGCGATAGCAATGAAGGAGGAGAAATGACATCAGCGTCGGCTGCTGTAGAAGAAGAAGAAGAAGTGCAGGTAGAGATCAAGGCCGGGGACAACATGAAGCTGGAAGACGAAGTATTTAAAGCAGAAGAAAAGATCGCAATTTAGAGAGGAGTCCGCTCGAGATGTAAGGCAAAGTATGATGCAGGTCCGAGTAATGTGCAAGAAGAAGCAAATGCAAGCTCGGGAAGCGAGGCGTCCATTCAGATATGAAGATTGCAAAGAAGAAGGCAAGTATTGGATGAACACAAAGTACGAAGAGGATTGGCCACGCAAGAAGAAGTAACCCCGAGCAATGGAGTCGAGTACCTGCGGGATGTGGTATGTCCTTTGTTGGTAAAGCTGGAGTACAAGAAGAAGGAGATGCAGTCGACTTGTCAAGAGGTAAAGACTGTATTATAGGTGTTGTCTTGATTAGAAGAAGAAAACTCGGAGTTGAAGAAGAGTATAACCCGAGCTGAGGAAGAGAGAGAAGTACTACAAGCAAAGGCAGTAGTGAGGACTCAAGTAATTGAAGACCTGAAGAGAGAAGTAAGATATCGGGAGGATCTTGTGAAGAAGAGTGACATAGCAAGGGAGAGACAAGTAGCAAAATACGAGATCTTGAAGCAAAAGTTTGTTGATTCAAGTTATCCATGCTAAGTTATCCATGCTATGGCAAGAGTAGTAGCAAAGGATTAGGAGCTCGATAGGGTGATAGAGAGTGTCGAGGAGAAGAAGCAACTCTGGCAGAGAGAGTTGGCAGCACGGTATAGGGAAGAAGAGAGATTACGAGAGTTACTTTGTAATCAGGAGGAGAAGGTTGTACAAGAGGAGAAGGAGAAGGAGACGGTGAAAGCCGAGTTCGAAGCAGAGTTTGCGATGTACAGGGAGGACTGGCTTGCAAATCGAGAGTGAGAGAGGAAGATGAGATTGGAGCCATTGAAGGAAATTGTCCTCAAGATGAATGCCATGTTGAGTACAGAGGCCAGCGTTCGGATTGAAGAGACGAGGCTGCACGAGTTAAAGTTGTTGGTGCAGGAGACGAGGCAAAGACAGGCAAAGATACAGATTTGAATGCACTGTTGATCAGTCTCCAGACTCGTGTAGACAGGAAGATCTTAGAAGTAGAAGATAATATTGCAATCAGATTAGACTTAGTGAAAATAGAGATAGAAAAACTTCGGAAAGACGTTAGAGCCAAACCCAAAGTAGATAACATAGGAGTGCAGATGTATTTGGAGTTAGAGATGGAGACATTCGAGAAGAGTGGGTTGAGAGATGAAGAGTTAGATAGATTACCTACTAGTGCAATTTCAGATCAGGAAAGAGAATTCATGGATCTGGTAGAAGAGGTAGAAGATATGAAACCCAAGGAAAGAGTAGTAGGAAGTAAAATTACTTTGGGTTTGGGTTTGAAAGCCGAGGAAGAAGTAGACATCGGATTGGACTAGTAACAGTTTTGAGATTTGAAGAGGCAAATATGAAGAGGTGCATTGTCATTTCAGATCTGCAGGTTGGAAAAGTTGTTGTAGAACGGTATAGTTGTTAGAACTATCAATTGCTTCACTACTTAAGAGAGGCATTCGCAGAGAATTGTTGTTCAACGCTCATTATTTCTGAGAATAGATAAAGCAAAGTGCTATGAAGTAGTGTTCGTCGCTTGAGCTTGATTCCGAGTATCAACGTTGTACTTGTGTTTGTGAGTGTGTGAAGAAATTTGAAGTGCAAGTCAGAGTGCTTGTTGGATGTTGGATTCCACAGCCTTGATCTTCGTTCTATGTGTTTGATCCTGAGTGAAGTGCAATCAAAGCAATGCCTTGATAGATCTAAGAGGAATTGTAGTGTTGGTAGTATTCTGCATTTGTGAGTGCAGTGCAAAGTTGATGTGAAGCAATTTCGATCGAGGAAGTTGTGCCTTCAGTGGAGGGGTGGAACACAATTCTGAGGCAAAGTCGTTTTGTAGTGAAGTGCCGTTTTTGGGAGAGCATGAATCATCACAATCAAGATTGTTTGGAAAGATTTGATGGAGTTGTGATTAAGGAGTGTTAATTTGTGACAAGACTACGAATCAGTGTTTGTTACTCTCTTCTGGGTGTGGTTTCGACCTAAGAGATTAAAGATGCAACCAAGAAGAACTATATGTTACTATTTGACTTCATATTTGACCAATTCTGACTTGTATCTCTATGGGAACCAACTTTACTTACCCGATTACCGCAAAAGTGATATTTGCCGGGTTGTCACAGATGAGTATGTTGCCTACCTGTACGCTTCAATAGTGGCAATCTTGGCTTACTACAGTTTGGGACTATGGCAACATAAGTTTTAGCTTTCAGTGGTGTAGTTAATTGGCTTGGTGACTTGTTGGAGGGGAACGCTCATGTAGAGGACACTCCAGTACTAGAGATCACTTGTATTTGGAGTATGAGTGGGATTGTTCTATCCACCTTGGATGTTCCATTGTGGAGTTTGGAGGAGGTATTATAGCAACATGCAGATCAATTGGTGCAACAAGATTGGAGTGTAGCCTTTGTACCATTAGAAGATGAGTGTGAGGATAAGCCTCCAGAGTTGATTACTTTGACACCTCTAGATACCACACTCATTGCTTGGCAATATCCAGTAGAGGAAGTATGTCTATTGGAGTTGTTTGGTAGGATTAGCACCATACTAGCTGCGATATCACAAGCAGGTATACAAGTACAGATATACTTGTATGTGGAGAGAGATGAGACTGCTAGGCAAGTCTTGTGACAACCTAGCAAATATCACTTTTGCTATAATCTGGTAAGTAAAGTTTGTTCCCGCAAAGATACAAGTTAGAAATGTCCAAATATGAAGTCAAACAATAACAATGTAGTTCTTCTTGAGTTCTTCTTTAATCTCTCAAGTAGAAACCACACCCAAAAGAGAGTAACAAGCACTAATTCACAGCCTCATCACAAATTCACACTTCTTAATCACAACACCTTCAATTCTTTCCAAACAATCTTGATTGTGATGATTTAGGCTCTCCTAAAAATGACACTTTGTTGCAAAATGACTTTGCCTCAGAATTGTGTTCTACCCCTCCATTGAAGGCACAACTTCCTTGATTGAAATTGCTTCACATTAACTTCGCGCTCCACTCACATATGCAAAATACTACCAACACTACAATTCTTCTCAGATCTACCAAGGCATTGCTTTGATTGCACTTCACTCAAGATCAAACACACAGAATGAAGATCAAGGGTGTGGAATCTAACGTCCAACAAGCACACTGACTTGCACTTTGAATTTCTCCACACACTCACAATTACAAATACAAAGTTGATACTTGGAATCAAGTTCAAGCAACGAGCACTACTTCATAACACTTCACTTGATCTATTCTCAGAAATAATGAGCACTGAACAACATAAGAATATGAATGCCATTCTTAAATAGTGAAGCAATTGATAGTTATCTTCATAATATACCTCTTCCTAACAACTCTACAAACCTGTAGAGCCAAAATGACAATGCACCTCTTCATATCTGCCTATTCACATCTCAAATCTGTTACTAATCCGATCCGATGTCTACTTCTTCTTCAACTTTCAAACCCAAATCCAAAGTAACTTTACTTCCTACTACTCTTTCCTCAAGTTTCATAACTCCTACATCCTCTACCAAATCTAACAATTCTTGGTCCTAATCTGAAATTCCACTAGTGTGTAATATATCTAACTCCTTATCTCCCAACCCACTCTTCTCTTATGTCTCCAATGGTAACTCCAAAGACATCTGCACTCCTACTTCATCTACTTCGGGTTTTGCTCTAACATCTTTCCGAAGTTTATCTATCTCTAATTTCACTAAGTCTAATCTAATTGTGATATTGTCTTCTACTTCCAATATCTTCCTATCTACACAAGTTCTGAGACTGATCAACAACGCATTCAAGTTTGTGTCCTTTGCATGTCTCCTCCTCGTCTCCTACACCAACAACTTCAACTCGTGTAGCCTCGTCTCTTCAATATGCACACTGGCCTTTGTACTCAGCATCGCATTCATCCTGATTACGATCTCCTTCAATGGGTCCAATCTCATTTTCCTTTCCTGTTCTCGATCTACAAGCCAATCTTCTTGGTAGATTGCCAACTCTGCCTCAAACTCAGCTTTGACAACCTCCTTCTCCTTCTCCTTTTGTACAATCTTCTCCTCTTGATTGCAAAGTAATTCTCTCAACCTTTCTTCTTCTCTATATTGCACTGTCAACTCTTGTTGCCACAGCTACTTCTTCTTTTCTATGCTCTCCATCACCCTATTGAGCTCTTGTTCCTTCTCGACTATTCTTGCCATAGCATGGATAATCTCTAATCTTGAATCAGCAAACTGTTGCTTCAGGATCTCATTCTAAGCTACTTGTCTCTCCCTTGCTGTGTCACTTTGCTTACGAGTTCCTCTCAATTCCTTGCTTCTCTCCTCAAGTTCCCAATCACTTGATTCTGTACTCTTGCCTTTACTCGTAGTACTTCCCTTTCATCCTCTCCTTGGATTATACTCTTCTTCAATTCTGAATTCTCTTCTTCCAATCAGGCTAACACCTGCAACATAGTCTTCACGTCCGGACACTTTGATTGCATTTCCTTCTTCCTATGTTCCAACTTCACCAACAAAGGACACACAACTTCCCGTAGGTACTCCACTCCGTCACTCATGGCTAATTTGACTTGCAGAGTGATCTCCTTCTTCACCTCTTCTTCTCTCGATACTAGCCTTCTTCGCTGCAATTGTTGTATTGGAACAGATGCTTCACTTCCCAAACTTACATTATCCTCTTCTCTTACCTTGCTTGGACCCGCTTCACACTTTGCCTTTTGCCTAGAACAAACTCCTCTTTGAATGGTATCTTTTCTCTCCTCCTGCTTTGGCACTTCATCTTCTAACTTCATGCTACCTTCCTCCTCTGTCTCCATTCTGGCTTCTTCTCCTTCTGTGGGTACCGACGTCATCTCTCCGCCTTCATCACTGTCACTACTTGTATCTCCACTCTACAGTGTGAGCTCGGATTCTTCCTCTCATTTTGAGTCTTCGGACTTGCACTCGGCTTTGCCTTCCGATTCTTCCTTCGATGATGCGATTACCACCATACCTTTCCTCGGGTTTACCCTCCTGGTCTTCCAAGGTCTTGTTCTTTTGACATCTTCTCCTTCTCCTTGTCAACTCCTCTTCTTTGACTTTGGCGTACTCACGTCCACCTACACACTCTTCCTTGTCTGCGTGTAGTACTCATCGCTACTTCTGATTTGAAGAATGTACTACTGCTCTTCCGTGTAGACCTCCTTTCTTAAGTCGGGATGGAAATACAACACCATTCTGTTGCATTCTGCCGCATTGAGCAAATTCAGCCCCAGATAGAAATGTGCTGCAAACCGCACAATGTAATGTAGAGGCAATTATCCCACAAATTCCACACTATCTGTCTTGTTTGCCCATGGAAACACCTTGCCCAGTTAATCGGCTCTCCTACAAACATCTTGTGGAAGAACACCGCTTGGTGCTTTATCACATAAGTTGTTCTCTCAAGCTTCAAGATTGCCATGAGAGCACTTACAATCCCTTGCTTGATAGGATCCTTGTAACTCTCTACGTTGTACCCATTCTTTGTACGCTTTGAAGAAAATGCATCTCTCACTTCTTGGGTTTCTTCTACTACCTCTCCCTTGCCCAAGAACATGGCACCCTACTCCATGCCTGCTTCTCTCTTGAGTACTAATCTCCAATCCAACTCCATCTAGCAAGCATATGACCGCTGGTCTTTGAACGGTCCCTTCTTGAATTTCTTGCCCCAAAGGAAAGTTGTTACACTGTCCTTGCCTCGGGCTGAGCACACCCGATACAAAGACTTCTCACTTCAAGTTGTATGCTAACAAGGCAATTCCAATTACTTTGCCTTATGACCTAAAGCCACGTTACCTCGGGTTTCATCCCGAAGACTCTTTTCTTTGCCTTCCTCGGCCATACCGGCGCAATCCAACTTCTCTATACAGTTCTTCTTTTCTATTTTGAAAAAAATAAAAAAAATGTGGGTACTACAAGTCTCTTTACATCATGTGGCACACTTGGTCTACCGGTATCCTGAGTTATTATTGACGTTAATAGTTAGAGGTTACCAAAAAGCCTTACTAACAAACATTTCCTTATTGGGGGCGCATGATCTAGAGCAACATGGGCTTGTTCACTTGGTGATTTTAGGATGGCCATGTTAGGGATATATACAAGCTGGCCGGGATTTGGGTCTTCAGGACCCTTCATTTGGTGTTTTGGGAGATGTTACAAATACTACAATATCTCCAAGTCCATCAATCCATTTTTCCAGCTTACCTTTTGGAGAACGTTCCTTTGATGGGTGATTCTCACACTAGAGTGGTGGTGAGAACACATCAGGTCCATTCTTGGATGGGACCTACTATATTGTTTGATGTAGCTAGAGTGGGATCACGGGCTCATCATCTTTGTCTTTTGTGGACAAACTTCTTACCGATAGAGGTTTTACAACATGCTTATGATGGGATTCAATGACTTGACCACATCCTTGTTGATGACATCTTGGATGTTGAGAGTCAGTCTCAGACATTGGTAGTATTGATAGGTCACCTATGGCAGTGGTGAACCTAGTTGGACAGCCTAGAGCCGCATTTCCCACACTCATGAGTTTCCTAAGCTCTCATGCTTTTTGAGAGGGAAGACCTGGACTTGTTCAAGACTCATAGTTACAGCAGTTGGTGGAGCTCAATGCCAATGAGAGAGAGCAGGCAATGGGTTTTTGCACCGGTATAATAGTTGTTCCAGCAATGTCAAAGGCATCCAAGCGTCATGTGTTAGGTCAGGCTATGGACCTGAATTGTTTGACCTAGATTGTGAGCCTTGGCTTGGTAGAGCAGCATAGGATGCGTTGATAGGCATCACCACCCGGACACTTGTGAGCCCTATGCATATCAAGATGATTCAGGCACATGATGGGAGTGATGGACCAAGTGGATACGGTATTCTTAGGACACAACCAATGGCTACTAGGGAGCGTGGTCTACTTGGAGTCCATCCAGGTGAGAGTGGTCTACTAGGATTACACCCTTGGTCTACTTGGGATGCAGCTAGAGGACACATGGAGCTTGTAGCTAGATCACTAGGAGTTTTTTATACAGAGGTTGGGACCTCTAGTGGTTGGCAGCATGGCAGTAGTGCTCCCAAGGGTCCGGTGTAGTAGCCAATTAGTACGTCTTCCACTCCTATGATAGTTATAAAGGATACTTGGGAGCGATATCTTGGACCTAAGCTTACTAGAGAGGAAAGATAGAGAGTTTGGAGGTTCATGAGGCTCTACACAAGTTGTTTTGCTTTCAATATGAAGGATTTGGGTGCCCTAAAAGGACAAAGAACTCGGATTGAGTTGAATAGCAAAACACCAAGTTTCCAACGTCCTCATCGCTATAGTGACATGGAGAGGACATTGATTTAGAGCCGGAGTAGAGACTTTTTTGAGGTTGGTTTGGTGGAGATCTCACATGGAGAGTATGCATCAACTACAGTGATGCCAGTCAAGAAGGATATGCATGGCAACTACACAAATAAGCAGATATGTGGAGATTATTGTCTTATCAACTGACAGATTGTGGTGCCCACATTTTTTTTGTTTTTTTTCAAAATTAAGGAGAAGAAGTGTATACAGAAGTTGGATTGCGCTTGTATGGCCGAAGAAGGCAAAGAAAAGAGTCTTTGGGATGAAACCCAAAGTAAAGTGACTTTGGGGCATAAGGCAAAGTACTCGGAAATGCCCTATCAGCATGTAACCCAAAGTAAATTGACTTCGTATCGGGGGAGCTCAACCCGAGGCAAAGGTAGTCTAACAACCTTTTGTTGGGGCAAGAAGTTCAAGAAGGGGCCGTTCAAAAACCGGCAGCCCATACGCGCAAAGGTTGATTGACATTGACAGGTGCATGCCGGAGGTGTGATTTTTTGGTAGAAACTCAAAGTGACAGAAGACAAAGAAGCACAACTCTATAAAAATCAAACTTGCAATGACAAAATGTCGAGTAATTTTCCTTTGCCATTGAGAAGTTGTCTTGCAGGTGATCGTGGGAAGGGAAATAGAGTTGGAATCGTGTTAGTGCGAAAGGGAGAAGTTGCGAGAGTGAAATCGAGAGAGAGTGAGAAGGTAGAAGAGATTAGAGGAGGAAAGAAGAACTCCGAATTTGTAGTGAGAAATCATGTGATTCGGACGTTAGATGTAATAGCAAGGATCAAAGTCTTGAGCCAACTTTGGATCACATTTCGAGCATGGAACTTGAATGTAAGCTTTCCAGGATTCATGACAGAAATCATCGAGAGCAAGTGTCTCGATGGACCAAAGGAAGAAGGGAAGAGAGGAAATCCCGCTCGCTGGACAGAGTTGGATTGGAGACTTGTACTCGAGAAGGAAGCAAGCTTGGAGCAGGGAGCCACGTTCTTGGGGAAGGGAGAGAAAGCTCAAGAGACCCAAGAAGTGAGAGATGCCTTCTCGTCAAAGAGGACAAAGAATGGGTAAAAGGTTGAGAGTTACAAAGACCCTGTGAAGAGAGGGATCGTGAGTGCACTAATGGCTATCATGAAGCCGGAGCGAACCACATATGTGATGAAACACCAAGCGGTGTTCTTTCACAAGCTTTTCGTAGGAGAACCAATCACTTGAGCAAGGTGTTTTCACGGGAGAACAAGGCAGATGGTGTGGAATTTGCAAGATAAGTCGCCTCAACACTACATCGTGCCATTTGCAGCACACTTCTACCTCAGGCTCAACTTGCTGAACTAGGCAGAGCAAAATTGGATGGTGTCGCACTTCCATCCTGATTTGCGTAAGGAAGTTGACATCGAGGATCAGCAATACATCCTACAAATCAGGAGTACTGATGACTACTACGCAAAGACAGGGAAGAACGTGGAGGTCGTAGTGAGTACACCGACTACGAAGAAGAGAAGTCGGCAAGGTGACACCAAAAACATGAAGAAACCTCGGAAGACACGGAGAGGCAACCCGAGCAAGGTATGGTGGTAATCGAGTCGGAGGACGAGGACTCAGAAGGAGATGCCGAGCTCAAAACTGAAGACTCGAAACACGAGGAGGAGCCTGAGCTAACGCTGCAGAGTGGAGATACAAGAAGCAATAGTGATGATGGGGGAGACATGACATCGGCACCAGCAAACAAATACAAAGAAGAAGTGCGAGCCGAGATGGAAGCCGAAGACAACACACAGCTGGAAGACAAAGTAACTGTTCCCAAAGAGAAGAAGATTGCAATGCAGCAAGGACTGCGCTCAAGACGTAAGGCAAAGTGTGAAGCGGGGCCGAGTAAGGCAAAGGAAGAGGTAAGTGGAAGCTCGAGAAGTGAGGCGTCGATTTCAATACAAAGAATGCAGAGAAGAAGGCGAGTATCGGATGAACATGAAGTACGAAGAGAAGTGGTCACACGAGAAGAAATAACCCCGAGCGATGGAGTGGAGTACTTGCGGGAGGTGGTGTGCCCATTGTTGGTGAAGTTGGAGTACAAAAAGAAGGAAATGGAGTCAACATGTCCAGAGGTAAAGACTGTATTGCAGGTGTTGGCGAGATTAGAAGAAGAAAACTCGGAGTTGAAGAAGAGTATAACTCGAGGAGAGGAGGAAAGAGAAGTACTGCAAGCGGAGGCAGTAGTAAGAAGTCAGGTAATCAAAGACCTGAAAAGAGAAGTAAGTTATCAAGAGGATCTTGTGAAGAAGAGTGACATAGCAAAGGAGAGACAAGTAGCGGAGTATGAGATCTTGAAGCAACAGTTTGCTGATTCAAGAGTAGCGGTAATCCATGCTATGGCAAGAGTAGCAACAAAGGATCAAGAGCTTGATAGGGTGATGGAGAGTGTCAAGGAGAAGAAGCAACTCTGGCAAAGAGAGTTGGCGGCACAATACAGAGAAGAAGATCGATTACAAGAGTTACTTTGTAATCAAGAGGAGAAGGTTGTTCAGAAGGAGAAGGAGAAGGAGACAGTGAAAGCCGAGTTCGAAGAGGAGTTGGTGATGTACAAGGAGGACTGGCTTGCAGATCAAGAGCAAGAGAGAAAGATGAGATTGGAGCCAGTGAAGGAGATAGTCCTCAGGATGAACACGATGTTGAGTACAAAGGCCAGCGTTCGGATTGAAGAAACGAGATTGGTGGGAGCTCAACCCGAGGCGAAGGCAGTCTAACAACCTTTCGTCGGTGCAAGAAGTTCAAGAAGGGGCCGTTCAAAAACTGGCAGCCCATACGCGCGAAGGTTGATTGACATTGATAGGTGCATGCCGGAGGTGTGATTTTTTGGTAGAAACTCAAAGTGACGGAAGACGAAGAAGCAGAAGTTCTCTTGCAAGTGATCGCGGGAAGGGAAATAGAGTTGGAATTGTGTTAGTGCAAAAAGGAGAAGTCGCGAGAGTGAAATCGAGAGAGAGTGAGAAGGTAGAAGAGATGGGAGGAGGAAAGAAGAACTCCGAATTCGCAGTGAGAAATCATGCAATTTGCAGGTTAGATGTAATAGCGAGGATCAAAGTCTTGAGCCAACTTTGGATCACATTTTTGGCATGGAACTGGAATGTAAGCTTTCCAGGATTCATGACAGAAATCATCGAGAGCAAGTGTCTCGATGGACCAGAGGAAGAAGGGAAGAGAGGAAATCCGGCTCGCTGGACAGAGTTGGATTGGAGACTCGTACTCGAGAAGGAAGCAGGCTTGGAGCAGGGAGCCACGTTCTTGGGGAAGGGAGAGAAAGCTCAAGAGACGCAGGAAGTGAGAGATGCCTTCTTGTCAAAGAGGACAAAGAATGGGTATAAGGTTGAGAGTTACAAAGACCGTGTGAAGAGAGGGATCGTGAGTGCACTAATGGCTATCATGAAGCCAGAGCAAACCACATATGTGATGAAACACCAAGCGGTGTTCTTTCACAAGCTTTTCACAGGAGAACCAATCAATTGAGCGAGGTGTTTTCACGGGAGAACAAGGCAGATGGTGTGGAATTTGTGAGATAAGTCGCCTCCACACTTCATCATGCCATTTGCAGCACATTTCTTCCTTGGGCTCAACTTGCTGAACTCGGGAGAGCAAAATTGGATGGTGTCGCACTTCCATCCTGATTTGCGAAAGGAAGTCGACGTCGAGGATCAGCAATACATCCTACAAATCAGGAGTACTGACGACTACTATGTGAAGACAGGGAAGAACGTGGAGGTCGTAGTGAGTACCCCGACTACGAAGAAGAGAAGTCGGCAAGGTGACACCAAAGACATGAAGAAACCTCGGAAGACACGGAGAGGCAACCCGAGGTGAGGTATGGTGGTAATCAAGTCGGAGGACGAGGACTCAGAAGGAGATGCCGAGCTCAAAACTAAAGACTTGGAACACGAGGAGGAGCATGAGCTAACGCTGCAGAGTGGAGATACGAGTAGCAATAGTGATGACGGGGGAGACATGACATCGGCACCAGCAGGTGACAAATACAAAGAAGAAGTGGGAGCCGAGATTGAAGCCAAAGACAACACACAGCTGGAAGACGAAGTAACTATGCCCGAAGAGAAGAAGATCGTAGTGCAGCGAGGAGTGCGCTCAAGACGTAAGGCAAAGTGTGAAGCGGGGCCGAGTAAGGCAAAGGAAGAGGTAAGTGGAAGCTCGAGAAGTGAGGCGTCGATTCCAATACGAAGACTATAGAGAAGAAGGCGAGTATCGGATGAGCACAAAGTACGAAGAGAAGTGGCCACACGAGAAGAAGTAACCCCGAGCAATGGAGTGGAGTACCTGCGGGAGGTGGTGTGCCCATTGTTGGTGAAGTTGGAGTACAAGAAGAAGGAAATGTAGTCGACATGTCGAGAGGTAAAGACTATATTGCAGGTGTTGGTGAGATTAGAAGAAGAAAACTTGGAGTTGAAGAAGAGTATAACCCGAGGAGAGGAGGAAAGAGAAGTACTGCGAGCGGAGGCAGGAGTAAGAAGTCAGGTTATCAAAGACATGAAAAGAGAAGTAAGTTATCAAGAGGATCTTGTGAAGAAGAGTGACATAGCAAGGGAGAGACAAGTAGCGGAGTATGAGATCTTGAAGCAGCAGTTTGTTGATTCAAGAGTAGAGGTAATCCATGCTATGGCAAGAGTAGCAGCGAAGGATCAAGAGCTCGATAGGGTGATGGAGAGCGTCGATGAGAAGATGCAACTCTGGCAAAGAGAGTTGGCGGCACAATATAGAGAAGAAGATCAATTATGAGAGTTACTTTGAATCTAGAGGAGAAGGTTGTTCAGAAGGAGAAGGAGAAGGAGATGGTGAAAGCCGAGTTCGAAGAGGAGTTGGCAATGTATAGGGAGGACTGGCTTGCAGAGCGAGAGCGAGAGAGAAAGATGAGATTGGAGCCAGTGAAGGAGATAGTCCTCAGGATGAACACGATGTTGAGTACAGAGGCCAGCGTTCGGATTGAAGAAACAAGATTGCACGAGTTGAAATTGTTGGTGCAAGAGACGAGGCAAAGACAAGCAAAAGATACTGATTTGAATGCCTTACTAATTAGTCTCAGAACTCGTGTAGACACAAAGATTTTAGAGGTAGAAGATAATATTGCAATTAGATTAGACTTAGTAAAAATTGAGATGGAAAAGCTTCGGAAAGATGTTAGAGCAAAACCTGAAGTAGATAACATAGGAGTGCAAATGTCTTTGGAGTTACTAGTGGAGACATTAGAGAAGAGTGGGTCGGGAGATGAGGAGTTAGATAGATTGCCCACTAGTGAAATTTCAGATCAGGAAAGAGAATTGTTGGAATTTGTAGAAGAAGTAGAAGATATGAAACCCGAGGATAGAGTAGTAAGAAGTAAATTTACTTCGGGTTCGGGTTTGAAAGTTGAGGAAGAAGTAGACATCGGATCGGACTAGTTACAGTTTTGAGATATGAAGAGGCAGATATGAAGAGATGCATTGTCATTTCGGATATGCAGGTGAGAAGAGTTGTCATAAAACGGTATAGTTGTTAGAACTGTTGATTGATTCACTATTTAAGAGTGGCATTTGCAGTATCATGTTGTTCAGTGCTCATTATTTATGAGAGTAGATAAAGCGAAGTGTTGTGAAGCGGTGCTCATTGCTTGAGCTTGATTCCAAGTATCAGCTTTGTGATTGTGTTTGTGAGTGTGTGAAGAATTTTGAAGTGCAAGTCAGAGTGCTTGTTGGATGTTGGATTCCACAGCCTTGATCTTCATTCTGTGTGTTTGATCCTAAGTGAAGTGTAATCGAAGCAATGCCTTGACAGATCTGAGAGGAATTGTAGTGTTGGTAGTATTCTACATTTGTGAGTGCAGTGCCGGTTGATATGAAGCAATTTTGATCAAGGAAGTTGTGCCTTTAGTGGAGGGGTGGAACACAATTCTGAGGCAAAGTTGTTTTGCAGTGAAGTGCCATTTTTGGGAGAGCCCAAATCATCACAATCAAGATTGTTTGGAAAGATTTGAAGGAGTTGTGATTATGGAGTGTTAATTTGTGACAAGATTGCGAGTCAATGCTTGTTACTTTCTTCTCGGTGTGGTTTCTACCTGAGAGATTAAAGACGCAACCAAGAAGAACAACATTGTAACTTTGCTTTGTATTTGACCAATTCTGACTCGTATCTCTGTGGGAACAAACTTTACTTACCCGATTACCGCAAAAGTGATATTTGCCGGGTTCTCACATGATTTTTGGTGCCGCTGCCGGGGATACAAATCTTGGAAGTGGAAGAATACAAAGCCAAATTCAAAACTGGGTATCAACGCAATATGAATGTCTGCATCGTAAGAACAACGGGAAGAGAGAGCTCGAAGACGAGCACTGCAGCGTGAAGAAGACGAACGTCTGAACGTTCCATCCATTGTGGACAAAACAAAACGAGAAGCGTTGGACTTTCAACTCCTTCACGAAGTGCAAGAAGCCCTGCAAGAACTTGACCGCAAGAAATGCGAAGGCGGTTGGCAAGGCTACTTCGCATCTTCCTCTTCGTCCAAGAAGAAGAAAGAATCAAGTGGCCAAACATATGCATTGCGGCCCAGTACACCAACTTCCCCTAGAGCTGGAAAGGAAGTCGTGTCCTTGAAGAACTTTGTTCGTGGAAAGACAACACATACACTTACTAAAGACGAGTGTCAACATCTTCTACGCACGATTCCTCGGTTATCCCGAAGGAATTTTGAAGAACCAATCGAAGGTGTTGATCCTGAATCTTCCACTTGGGTTGAAGTCAACACCCTCATAGCAGAAATTGTCGAAGAAGACCCCACCTTGAATTTGACGAATTGGAATCCCTAGGCTGATACCACGACGTCAATACCAGCCAATCCTTCAATTCCGTCAAGTTCAACACTACCTCAGCCGATCCCAGTGCATCGAACGATGACTTCATTACCTGTCACCCGATATGCCTATCAGAAGTACAAGGGGACAGAACAAGACGAAGACCCCAATAAATTCATCAAAGAATTTGAAGTCATCTCCTTTGCTAACAAGGAGCATGACTCGGTGGATTGACTGAGAATTTTCCCAAGTTTGCTCCGAAAGAAAGCTCAGAGCTGGTACACCCATGTGACCCAGAAGGGGTTCGTACCTGCAGACTGGGCACACTTGAGAAACAACTTCCTAGAACGATTCCGGGAGTTGATTACAACACGAGTGTCTTTGTGGCACTCAACGATTTAGACCACGGCAAGAAGGAGAAGTTGAGAGACTACTCTGAGCGGTTCATGGCACTATTGAACCGAGTTCCCAAGCAATCGGGGGTGGTGTGTTACTCCGATGCCCAAGCCATTACTTGGTTCCTCAGGGGATTGTCACCAGAGATACAAATCTTTGCAAGGGAGAGGAATGTAACTTCCCTTGACAAGGTCCTCAAACATGTTGCTCGTTACGAGGCAGCCCACTCTCATTCTGTCGGTAACCGGAGAAATTGGGAGAAGAAAGGCAAGAAGCCCAGAAGGAGAGCTTCGTGTAGTACATCCCCTTCTTTGGACGAATCCTCCACGTCTTTGAGCTCTTCTTTGGAATCCGAAGAAGAATCAAAGCCAAGACGAGTCAGATGATGTGGGGGCAAGAAACCCGTGACTCCTCCAGCCAAGAGTGTAAATAAGGTGGATACCAAGCTAGATGCCCTCATCAAGGAGTTTTCGGATTTCAAGATCCAGATGATTGGGGCCAAAGACAGAAGGAAGGCCCCAGCATTCATTCGGGAGATCAAATGTATGGTGCACCGCATGTGGCAAATCAGGCCACGCAACACAGAATGCAATACTCATAATGCATTCTCGGTGCAACAAATTGATTGGGTTCCGGGATGGAACCAAGACGAGGACAAAGAGGATGTGTACCAAACGCAAGAAGTACAGCCTCAAGTGAGCAAATCGTATCAAGGTCTGAGGTTTGGACCCAGGGAGTATAACCCCAATGCTCCTTCACGAAGACCACCAATGAGCAACCAAAATCACCCTCAAAATGTTGCACCCGGAGCCTATTATAATTGTGGTTCGATGGGACATTGGTCTCCAAACTGTCCCAAGCCAAGAATGCAAATTGGGTACGTTCCCCTGTGCGGAAATTGTAAAGGATCGGGGCATACGGGCAACCAATGTCCTCACCCACCAAACCCGAAGCCACCTGTAAAGTATGTACAGACCCCCGCTGAGCGTGCAGCACTGCAGCCAAAGGGGGATACGAATGTAAATTGCATCACTCTTGAGGAAGAAAGACCTCAAGAAGGGAGTTCGGCCTCAGAAGAAGAATGGCCGGATCTTGAAATTTTGAAAGTTGAGACATGCTCCACCATGAAGAAGCGTGATCCCCAAGAACTGAGTACGACCTCGTTGTCTTCCAAAAAGGCAAAGAGCCTGCGCCCAAAGGCAATTCTGTCTGCCAAGGAGGAACAGATCCTTGCAAAAGCCAAAGCTAAAGCCTTGCAGAAGAACTAAAGGAGGCACTACTCAGGACTCGGGAACTGAGTTTGGAAGAGAAGACGAAGACAAAGTCTCTAGTTTTTCTGCCGGACATCCAATCCGAAGTAAAGGGTCTGATCCAAGCCAAGGTGGGCCAACCCAAGGAACCTCGGGTTAAGGCCATCAGCAAGCCCATCACCATTTTGAAGCGTCCCAAAGTCAAGAGGGAACATAGAGAGACGTCGGACCCAAATCAAATGAGTGTTGTGATAGGACTGGGAAAAATAGAGAGTTCACAAATCGCATGGAGGGTTTTGAGACTTTTTTTTTGCAGAGTTCAGGTTTCGAAGGAGGAAGCAGGAAAGAGATAGAAGGATCGAATAGGAACAAGGAAACGTAGGGGAGATAAGGTCATCGACAGAGAGTGATCAAAGAGAGAACAGGGAATAGAAAAGGAAAAGAAAGAGAAGGAAGGAGGAAACAGAGTTCAGATTTGGAACAAGGGAATAGAGGAGAGAGTTTTGACGAATCAAAGGAGTGTTGTGACAGGACTGGGAAAAATAGAGAGTTCACAAATCGCATGGAGGGTTTTGAGACTTTTTTTTGCAGAGTTCAAGTTTTGAAGGAGGAAGCAGGAAAGAGATAGAAGGATCAAATAGGAACAAGGAAACGCAGGGGAGATAAGGTCATCGACATAGGAGTTAAAGAGAGAGGAATTGAAGAAGAAAGGAGAACCGGGGGGTGGTTTTGAATCTGCGGGTGGAGAGAGGAAGTGAGAAAAATTGGAGTGCTGGATCGAGGATAGTGAGGAAAGGTAGGGCTTTTGATTCTCACGGAGAGAAAAATATCAGGGATAGGAGTGGTTGTTCGTTGAGATGATGGGATGTTGGGGTAGGGATTACAGATGTTGTGGAAGATGAGAGGTTGTGAAATGCGAAATGCCGTTGAAGGAATATCGGATGTGAACTACTGGCTTGCTTCTATGCCTGCTGGGGTAAATTTGTTAGAATCAAGGGAGCGTGCCTTTCTTACGAGCTCATGTCAAATATAGTTGTGTACTGCAAACAACCTTTCATCATTGAGTAGACCGGGACGGTGACAGGTGATCTCACCGTTAGAGATTATCTGGAGAGATCTATGTTGTGCTGTCTTTAACTGGTGATCGACAGAGTTGTTGGTAAGGGTTGAGAGCAATAAAAGTTCCGAAGATAGAAGAAGCACACGTCTTGGTGATGGAGGTTGAGGCCAGGAGTTATTCCTGACACTGGTTTAGTGTCAGCAAGATAGTAGACAGAGATTGAATGAGACACAAGCTGGTCCAGGGGATTTGGATTTTACTTCTGGGAGTTGGTGGCTCTCTGAATGGAAAGGGTGGAAGCTATCTTGTAGTATACGGAAGTTGTGGAATTGTGTTTAAAGACAAAGTGTCACTAGAAAGGCACATCAAGCTAGTGAAAATTTCACTAGGGATGCTAAAGTGGACGGGCATGCCGTGGAGCAGATACTCACTACAATGTGGACAGTAGGCGTCTCCAAACTCTCTCATAGTGGATGTTGGATATGGGATCTCAAGGAGTCTGGAAATCTATAAAGTTTAACTGCTAAGCAAAGAGGAACCCATTCAAGAATAGGTGATGGATATTACACGAGGTGACTTCTGGCAAAATGTCCGGAAGACATCAGCATGTTAGGGAGTATAGATGGTTACCTTACTGGCAGCTCTATTTGCGTGGGACATAGGAAGAAATCAGCATCAAGTGGATTGTTTTCGCTTTGCTGGCGTGATAGCATTCAAAGTAGGTAGATTTTGGCAGATTAGTCTACATTGATCTGCCATCATTGTTTTTGAATCGCAATTCTTTCTCTGCAATTGTGAGGCTTGACAAAGGGTTTCAGTGGATTTTCATGAGAATTTTCAAAGGAGAAGTTTGCGGGAGTGCACATGCTGACAGTGTGTGAAAATTTTCAAGAAAGATGAGAGCTGGACAGAGAGCTTTCGGGTAATGACAGTAGAGAGTTTTTGGAAAAGGCCAGACTAGCTTTGCAAAGGAGAGGTTGCAGGATTTTCAAGAAGGAGAAGGCTGAACAAGGGTTTTTCAGTGGATTTTCATGAGAATTTTCAAAGGAGAAGTTTGCGGGAGTGCACATGCTGACAGTGTGAAAATTTCAAGAAAGATGAGAGCTGGACAGAGAGCTTTCGGGTAATGACAGTAGTGAGTTTTCGGGAAAGGCCAGACTAGCTTTGCAAAGGAGAGGTTGCAGGATTTTCAAGAAGGAGAAGGGCTGAATAGGGGGTTTTCAGTGGATCTACGTGAGATTTTTTAAAGGAGAAGTTTGCGGGAGTGCACATGATGACAGTGGGTGAAATTTTCCGAGAAAAATGAGGGCTGGACAGAGCTTTTGGGAAATGACAGTAGAGAGGTTTTGGTAAAGGCCAGACTAGCTTTGCAAAGGAAAGGTAGACATGAACAAAAAGAAGAGAGAAGTCATGTTCAGCTCAAGATAATACGAGGACTGGATATAGAAGCTCGATACGGGATTTGTCAGGAGCTTCTACAAGGCGTAGAGACCTTTGGCAAGAGCAGTGCAGAGCGTTTGGGAGGATCTAACATACCGGAATATTGAAGAGAAAGGAGAATCCCGAGGAAGGACCTACTGGACAGTGGAGACTCGGAAAGAACGACAAATTGGAGATGCTGCAGAACAGTGAGATGACGAGTTGTAAGGAATAGGAAATAGGACCTGCTCAATTCCTTTTCTTTCTTCATGTGCTTGGCTAGTCACTGTGCTTCAGTTTGGTCACTGTTTGGTTAGGAGCCGTGTGTCATGGTTCAAAGGATTATAAACTGTGAAACTTGGAATTGAGATGGAAATGAGATTCCTAGTGATTGAGTGTGTGTACTTGATGTGCAAACAGCGGTAGGAAAGATAATAATAATGTTTTTTATTTTACTTCTTTTTTTACACTCAGTCCGGATTATGTAGATGGGTCAGCACATTTAACCAATTGCACGGGATTGAGTCCGGTTGCATAACTTGTGGACAACTCCACAAAACCCCACCAGATCATTCTCTCTGGAAGATCAGTCTGGG
The DNA here is from genome assembly GCA_948567375.1 of Lunularia cruciata. NCBI lineage: Eukaryota > Viridiplantae > Streptophyta > Marchantiopsida > Lunulariales > Lunulariaceae > Lunularia > Lunularia cruciata. The sequence goes on along the minus strand of OX419757.1, from coordinate 50,409,375 downwards.
CCAGAACTGCAAAACCCACCAAACCCAAAACATATTAAAGCCGAGGATAATAGACCAACCAAGAGGTCAAGAATAATGAGCCGGGACTAATAATAGACGGTACAAGAAGGACAAAACACTCCAAAAGCCTAAGCGCAGGCAGCCAGGTGCCTAGCGCAATCTTGAGACTATACGATCCCCACGACACCGGGAGCTGAGAGCCTTCTTGGGACGTGTCGGATATTACAAACTCTTTGTGTCAAACTATGCAGTGCTTGCAGCACCACTTACAAAGCTTCTGAAGAAATCCAAAGACTATCTGTGGGAAGCAAATCAAGAAGAAGCTTTCCAGGTGTTGAAGAAGAAGCTAGTTGAAGCACCAGTGATGAGGGCCCCGAATTGGGACGTCCCTTTTCATGTATATGTGGACACTTTGTCCATGGCCATCGGAGTTGTTTTAAGTCAGAAGGACAAAAAAGAGAAGGACTACCCGGTGTATTATCCCGGCCGACAACTTTCAGTTTCTAAAAAGAACTATTCAACGACTGAAAGAGAAGCACTTGGAATGGTATATGCCTGCAAGAAATTTTGCCATTATCTGTTGGGGTACGAGTTTGTCTTCTATGTTGACCATTACGCCTTGCAACATTTGGTCAAGAAGGCAGAATTATCCGGGCAAATTGCAAGATGGATCTTGTTGTTACAAGAGTTCACGTATACTATACAAGTAAGGAAGGGAGCTTTGCATTCGAATGCGGACTTCCTGTCCAGGTTAGAAATTCAAGACCAGGAGTGGGAAATTGACTATCGGTTCCCTGACAAAGAGTTGTATCACTTATCAGCAATGCGAAGTACGAGGTATGCAGATGAATATCATTATCTGAATACTCTCCATTGTCCTAAGGGGATGGACCTGGAATAGCGTGTAGTCTTTCTTAGGAAAATGGGGCCGTACCAGCTTAAACACAACATTTTATTTAAGATAGGCAAAGACGAAGTACTTTGGCGATGCTTGGAGTCATACGAAGTAGGAGGAGTGATTGAATCTTTACACTCCAAAGCATCGGGAGGACGCTATGCTCTGAAGAATACTATAAAGAAAATTCTTTTGGCAGGGTATTGGTGGCCTACAATGTACAAAGACGTGCATGCTCATATCCGAAGTTGTGATGCTTGTCAGAGAATGGGGAAGCCGATGGCTACTTCTCAATGGCCTTTGAGACCAATTTTGCCTTTGGCCCCATTTGAGAAATGGGGGATTGATTTTGTGGGTCCCATTCAACCTTTGACCCAAGTCACAAGAAAGCGATACATTTTGGTTTGCATTGACTATGCTGCCAAGATGGTCGAAGCTGAAGCAACTCGCAAAGATGATGCTGAAACTATGGCGGAATTCTTCTTTCAAAACATCATCTCCCGATATGGGTGTCCTCTGGAATTGGTCAGTGACCGAGGGACACATTTTTTGAACTCTGTAATGGAAGCATTAACCAAGTACTTTCAGATTAAACATTGGAAGATGACTCCTTATAACCCAAAAGCAAATGGCTTAACGGAAAAAGCAGATGGGTTACTTTGCAAAATTTTGAATAAGGTGACTATCAATTATGCCTATGACTGGGATACAAAATTACCAGCCGCGTTGTGGACATATTGAATGACAGAGAAGATTACAACCAAACAAACTCCATACTTCTTGACATATGGCTTGCATCCCATACTACCGGTTGAATTTGAAGTACCGACATATAGGATTCTTTGCAAAGAACGAATGTCGGAAGAGGAAAGTCAAGATCTTAGGATTCATCAACTGATGTGGTTAGAAGAGAAACAAGATGATGCAATGCAAACCACAAAAAAAGTACAAGCATAGAGGAAAGTCAGGCACGATAAGAGAATCAAGCCTGTAGTTGTACGAGAAGGGGATTTGGTTTTGTTATATGACAATCACCGAATATTTTTTCCAGGCAAGTTGCATTTGAGATGGATGGGTCCCTATCGAGTTCTTCATCTTTACAAAAATGGGTCCATGCAGCTTGTAGACTTGGAAGGTAATCCTTTTGCCACTCGAGTAAACGGGTGGAGAGTTTGGAGATATTGGACCATAGACTCGGAAGTTTCTAAGACACCCGAGGTCTATGTTCGCAGAGATGCTCACATTTGAGGGAGGGGGTATGTGGTGCCCACATTTTTTGTTTTTTTTTTAAATTAAGGAGAAGAAGTGCATAGAGAAGTCGGATTGCGCCTGTATGGCCAAAGAAGGTGAAGAAAAGAGTCTTCGGGATGAAACCCAAAGTAAAGTGACTTTGGGGCATAAGGCAAAGTACTCGGAAATGTCGTATCAGCATACAACCCAAAGTAAATTAACTTCATCTCAGGGGGAGCTCAACCCGAGGCGAAGGCAGTCTAACAACCTTTTGTCGGGGCAAGAAGTTCAAGAAGGGGCCGTTCAAAAACCAACAGACCATACGCACGAAGGTTGATTGATAGTGACAGATGCATGCCGGAGGTGTGATTTCTCGGTAGAAACTCAAAGTGACAGAAGATGAAGAAGCGCAACTCTACAAAAATCAAACTTGCAACGACAAAATGTCGAGTAATTTTCCTTTGCCGTTGAGAAGTCGTCTTGCAGGTGATCGTGGGAAGGGAAATAGAGTTGAAATCGTGTTAGTGCGAAAGGGAAAAGTCACGAGAGTGAAATCAAGAGAGAGTGAGAAGGTAGAAGAGATGGGAGGAGGAAAGAAGAACTCCGAATTTGTAGTGAGAAATCATGCGATTTGGAGGTTAGATGTAATAGCGAGGATCGAAGTCTTGAGCCGACTTGGGACCTCTAGTGGTTGGCAGCATGGCACTAGTGCTCCCAAGGGTCTAGTGTAGCAGCCAATTAGTATGTCTTCCACTCCTACGATAGTTACAGAGGATACTTGGGAGCGATATCTTGGACCTAAGCTTACTAGAGAGGAAAGCTAGAGAGTTTGGAGGTTCATGAGGCTCTACACAAGTTGTTTTGCTTTCAATATGAAGGATTTGGGTGCCCTAAAAGGACCAGGTACTCGGATTGAGTTGACTAGCAAAACACCAAGTTTCCAACGTCCTCATTGCTATAGTGACATGGAGAGGACATTGATTTAGAGCCGGAGTAGAGACTTTTTTGAGGTTGGTTTGGTGGAGATCTCACATGGAGAGTATGCATCAACTACAGTGATGCCAGTCAAGAAGGATATGCATGGCAACTACACAAATAAGTAGATGTGTGGAGATTATTGTCTTATCAACCGACAGACTATGGTGCCCACATTTTTTTTGTTTTTTTTCAAAATTAAGGAGAAGAAGTGTATACTGAAGTTGGATTGCGCCTATATGGCCAAAGAAGGCAAAGAAAAGAGTATTCGGGATGAAACCCAAAGTAAAGTGACTTTGGGGCATAAGGCAAAGTACTCGGAAATGCCCTATCAGCATATAACCCAAAGTAAATTGTCTTCGTATTGGGGGGAGCTCAACCCGAGGCAAAGGCAGTCTAACAACCTTTTGTCAGGGCAAGAAGTTCAAAAAGGGGCCGTTCAAAAACCGGCAGCCCATACGCACAAAGGTTGATTGACATTGACAGGTGCATGCCAGAGGTGTGATTTTTTGGTAGAAACTCAAAGTGACAAAAGACAAAGAAGCCCAACTCTATAAAAATCAAACTTGCAATGACAAAATGTCGAGTAATTTTCCTTTGCTGTTGAGAAGTTGTCTTGCAGGTGATCATGGGAAGGGAAATAGAGTTGGAATTGTGTTAGTGCGAAAGGGAGAAGTCGCGAGAGTGAAATCGAGAGAGAGTGAGAAGGTAGAAGAGATGGGAGGAGGAAAGAAGAACTCCGAATTTGTAGTGAGAAATCATGCAATTTGGTGGTTAGATGTAATAGCAAGGATCAAAGTCTTGAGCCGACTTTGGATCACATTTCTGGCATGGAACTGGAGTGTAAGCTTTCTAGGATTCATGACAAAAATCATCGAGAGCAAGTGTCTCAATGGACCAGAGGAAGAAGGGAAGAGAGGAAATCCGGCTTGCTGGACAAAGTTGGATTGGAGACTCGTACTCAGGAAGGAAGCAGGCTCGGAGTAGGGAGCCACGTTCTTGGGGAAGGGAGAGAAAGCTCAAGAGACCCAGGAAGTGAGAGATGCCTTCTCGTCAAAGAGGACAAAGAATGGGTAAAAGGTTGAGAGTTACAAAGACCCTGTGAAGAGAGGGATTGTGAGTGCACTAATGGCTATCCTGAAGCCGGAGCGAACCACATATGTGATGAAACACCAAGCGGTGTTCTCTCACAAGCTTTTTGTAGGAGAACCAATCAATTGAGTGAGGTGTTTTCACGGGAGAACAAGGCAGATGGTGTAGAATTTGTGAGATAAGTCGCCTCCATACTACATCGTGCCATTTGCAGCACACTTCTACCTTGGGCTCAACTTGCTGAACTAGGCGGAGCAAAATTGGATGGTGTCGCACTTCCATCTTGATTTGTGAAAGGAAGTCAACGTCGAGGATCAGCAATACATCCTACAAATCAGGAGTACTGACGACTACTACGCAAAGACAAGGAAGAACGTGGAGGTCGTAGTGAGTACCCCGACTACGAAGAAGAGAAGTTGGCAAGGTGACACCAAAGACATGAAGAAACCTCAGAAGACACGGAGAGGCAACCCGAAGCAAGGTATGGTGGTAATCGAGTCGGAGGACGAGGACTGAGAAGGAGACGCCGAGCTCAAAATTGAAGACTCGAAACACGAGGAGGAGCCTGAGCTAACGCTGCAGAGTGGAGATACAAGAAGCGATAGTGATGACGGGGGAGACATGACATCGGCACCAACATCTGACAAATACGAAGAAGAAGTGCGAGCCGAGATGGAAGCCGAAGACAACACACAGCTGGAAGACAAAGTAACTGTGCCCAAAGAGAAGAAGATCGTAGTGCAGCGAGGACTGCGCTCAAGACGTTAGGCAAAGTGTGAAGCGGGGCTGAGTAAGGCAAAGGAAGAGGTAAGTGGAAGCTCAAGAAGTGAGGCGTCAATTTCGATACGAAGAATGTTGAGAAGAAGGCGAGTATCGGATGAACACAAAGTACGAAGAGAAGTTGTCACACGAGAAGAAGTAACCCCGAGCGATGGAGTGGAGTACCTGCGGGAGGAGGTGTGCCCATTGTTGGAGAACAAGAAGAAGGAAATGCAGTCAACATGTCGAGAGGTAAAGACTGTATTGCAGGTGTTGGCAAGATTAGAAGAAGAAAACTCGGAGTTGAAGAAGAGTATAACCCGAGGAGAGGAGGAAAGAGAAGTATTGCGAGCAGAGGCAGTGACATAGCAAAGGAGAGACAAGTAGCGGAGTATGAGATCTTGAAGCAACAGTTTGTTGATTCAAGAGTAGAGGTAATCCTACTATGGCGAGAGTAGCAGCGAAGGATCAAGAGCTTGATAGGGTGATGGAGAGTGTCAAGGAGAAGAATCAACTCTAGCAAAGAGAGTTGTTGGCACAATACAGAGAAGAAGATCGATTACAAGAGTTACTTTGTAATCAAGAGGAGAAGGTTGTTCATAAGGAGAAGGAGAAGGAGACAGTGAAAGCCGAGTTCGAAGAGGAGTTGGTGATGTACAAGGAGTACTGGCTTGCAGATCGAGAGCGAGAGAGAAAGATGAGATTGGAGCCAGTGAAGGAGATAGTCCTCAGGATGAACATGATGTTGAGTATAGAGGCCAGCGTTCGGATTGAAGAAATGAGATTGCACGAGTTGAAATTGTTGGTGCAGGAGATGAGGCAAAGACAAGCAAAAGATACTGATTTGAATGCCTTACTAATTAGTCTCAGAACTCGTGTAGACACGAAGATTTTAGAGGTAGAAGATAGTATTGCGATTAGATTAGACTTAGTGAAAATTGAGATAGAAAAGCTTCAAAAAGATGTTAGAGCAAAACCCAAAGTAGATAACATAGGAGTGCAAATGTCTTCGGAGTTACTAGTGGAGACATTAGAGAAGAGTGGGTAGGAAGATGAGGAATTAGATAGATTGCCCACTAGTGCAATTTCAGATCAGGAAAGAGAATTGCTAGAATTGGTAGAAGAAGTAGAAGATATGAAACCCGAGGATAGAGTAGTAAGAAGTAAATTTACTTCGGGTTCGGGTTTGAAAGCTGAGGAAGAAGTAGACATTGGATCGGAGTAGTAACAGTTTTGAGATATGAAGAGGCAGATATGAAGAGGTGCATTGTCATTTCGGATCTGCAGGTGAGAAGAGTTGTTGTAAAATGGTATAGTTGTTAGAACTATCAATTGATTCACTATTTAAGAGTGGCATTTGTAGTATCATGTTGTTCAGTGCTCATTATTTTTGAGAATAGATAAAGAAAAGTGTTGTGAAGCGGTGCTCGTTGCTTGAGCTTGATTCCGAGTATCAGATTTGTGATTGTGTTTGTGAGTGTGTGAAGAATTTCAAAGTGCAAGTCAGAGTGCTTGTTGGATGTTGGATTCCACAACCTTGATCTTCATTCTGTGTGTTTGATCCTAAGTGAAGTGCAATTGAAGCAATGCCTTGACAGATCTGAGAAGAATTGAAGTGTTGGTAGTATTCTGCATTTGTGAGTGCAAAGCAAGGTTGATGTGAAGCAATTTTGATCGAGGAAGTTGTGCCTTTAGTGGAGGGGTGGAACACAATTCTGAGGCAAATTTGTTTTGCAATGAAGTGCCATTTTTGGGAGAGCCTGAATCATCACAATCAAGATTGTTTGGAAAGATTTGAAGGAGTTGTGATTATGGAGTGTTAATTTGTGACAAAATTTCAAGTCAGTGCTTGTTACTCTCTTCTGGGTGTGGTTTCTACCTGAGAGATTAAAGACGCAACCAAGAAGAACTACATTGTTACTTTGCTTTGTATTTGACCAATTCTGACTCGTATCTCTGTGGGAACAAACTTTACTTACCCGATTACCACAAAAGTGATATTTGCCGGGTTGTCACATAGACCAGGGTTGATTGATATGCCATGCCTACATTGTAGAGATTTTTGATGCAATTAGGCATGCAAAGGTCTTTAGTACTTTGGATCTCCAAACGGGATATCATCAGTTGCCAATCAGATAGGAGGACAAGTCCAAGACAACATTCTTGACTATTGATCCTCATGGCAAGGATATGTTGTATCAATGGAGGTTCTTACCATTTGGGTTAAAGAACGTTCTTGTCGAGTTCTAGAGGGTTGTGGATAGGATTCTAGCTGGATTGGATTTTGCTTGGTGCTATATTGATGACATTTTGGTCTATAGCACTATTGTGGAGGAGCATGAGGTGCCTAGTTCTTGGAGGTGTTTGAGAGGTTGAGATCTCATGGACTCAAATTACATGATGGGAAGTGTATATTCTTCCATGAGTAGGTATTTGGGTCACACTATTTATTGTGGAGGACTTGGTGTTCAGCAGAACAAGGTGGAGGGTATTGCATGTATTCCTCGGCCTACGGATGTGAGCAGAGTGCAAGCATTCCTTAGGTTAGCAAACTTCTATTGCCTCTATGTTAAAGGATTTAGTGCCTTGACAAAGCTGACCAAGCTTATACATGAGTGGTGTTGGGAAGATGAGCAAGAGAGAGCTTTTGTAGAGCTCAAGGAGAGGTTGACGTTTGCTCCTATTTTGAGGAGACCGTTCAAAGGATGACCATTTTAGGTTCATATTGATTGGAGTATGTTGGGGCTTGGAGCAATGCTCATCCAACATGATGATGAGGGGAAGGAGTTTGTGGTGGCTTATGCTAGTTGCTCCAACAATTCAATGGAGGCAAAGTATAATTCATATGAGGGAGAGTGCTTGGCAACAGTTTGGGCAATAGCAAATTGCAGATGTTACCTATTTGGTAACCCCTTCACTCTCATCATTGATCATCAGCTATTGAAGTGGTTGATGGAGTCCGACAAGCTTTTAGGGAAGCTTGCACGATGGGCTCTTATTTTTCAAGAGTATGATTTCATGGTTGTTCATAGACTTGGAGTGGTGAACCGTGATGTAGATGGGTTGAGTAGAAACCCATGTTCTAGCTTGCAAGATCAGACTGGAGCATGTTGGCATGGTGAGATAAATGAGGAGATGGTGCCAAGTTGGCATGCATAACCTTTCTATGTTTATTTTCTGAGGCTTTGGTGGTATCTCTCAGCACATACAAGAGGAGTTATTGAGGTCACAGATGGACAGAGTGAAGATATTGGTATAGTTTAGTGGGACATTCATGGTGACATCTTAGTGATGGACTATCTTTGCATTGGTCTTGTGGGTGGCATAGTTGGGGCCACGGAGAGAGATCGTGTTCTTCAGCAAGCCTGATGGTTCAGATTGGAGGGCAAACACCTTTTTCGTGTATGGGAGGATGGTAGAGTGCTAGTAGTACCACTTCCATCTCAGAGACCACACTTGGTTTGTCATGCTCATGAGGAGCTAGGACATTTTGGAGTAAAGCATACATATAGCTTACTTGAGAGTCATTATTGGTGGAGCGGTATGCAGACCAAGGTACAATAGTTTGTTGCCAAATGTGTGGTTTATGATCAAGTTAGAGCATCATTCAATGCTCCTACACCATAGTTACACCCATTACCTATCATGGGATTGGGTTATTGTTGGAGTTTGGACTTTGTTGGACCTTTATCGCTGACTATGAGACATCATTGGTATGTTTTGGTGATGGTGGAGCACTTCTCCAAGTGGATTGAGTTGGTGGCACTTCCTGACAAGTCCAGTGAAGGGACAACTTACTCATTCTTGGATCAAGTTCTTAGTCATTTTGGTGCACCAATTGAGGTTTTGACTGATCAAGGTACAGAGTTCTTGGAGGAGTTTCAGGTCTTGTGTGACAAGGCATTGATAAATCATCATACTACATCCCAAGATCACCTTGAGGCAAATGTCTTAGTAGAGAGAGTGGTTCAGACAATGAAGAGAGGATTACAAAAGTATGGTTTGCAAAGAGGCCACTTGGGAGATTGGGATTTCCAATTACCTTGGTTAGCCATGGGCAATTGGTTCAGCCAGTATGGCGGAGAATTTTTGGTCTCATGAGAGCGCCGAGCACCTGACTGCTCGTGCTTAGAGTGCTTTGTTATCAAAGGTTCTAGCTTATTGTAACCAGGCCCTTATTCTTGCCAGTCTCCTTTCTGTTGGAGCAGCCTGGACATGACTTTCCTTGAGTGTAGGTTCCTCTTAAGGGTTTTCTCGTGTTGGCTTTGATTGGAGATCCTTGATCTTCAGATTTGCTAGCTAATGCCCAAGTCCGTTATCATTGGATTTGAATGTAATGGGGCAGTGGTGGGTTTTGCCTAACGAGTCACAAGCCCGTGCGCAGTTCAGATCACCGACCAGGCCAGTGCCAAGACCTGCCTATATAGCATGACTATGCGCTCCAAGAATGGAGTCCTCTCCTTGACTTTCACATACCAATGGATCCACATTTAATCATGAGAACTAATGTATCCATCACAACACCAAGCCTTACAATGTACAATCTTGGCGAGAACTAATCAGCTCCAAACCAAACAATGATCACACCAAAGTTTTAACTGCCCAAGCACATAACAAATGGAATGAATTCAGCCATGTTCTAAACTCTATTTCTTATAGCCCATTGTCTTCCTTTTTTACTACCACTATTTTTTGAATCTCTCTAGGTCCTCTCTCCTGGTCGGGCCAAATCACTTTGAGACTTTGCCTCTCTGTCTTGTAATGGCTCCCAAGCCACTTCAAAAACTTCTCTCTTCTTGGTGTTACAACACAAGCCACACCTCCTTCCTGCAAATTTTTCCCTCTTATAGCTCTTCACAACCTCTTCTCTTGTCACTACTTCTCTTCACTTCAAAACTGCATCCTTCCTTCTTCCTACAAAATGCAATCTCTCTGTCCAGCTTCCAGCCTTTCTCTCAAGCCCTTATACTCAAAAATTTGTCTCCCTGTCCAGTCACTCCTTCATGGGATTTCTCTACTGCCAACCCTCACAATACTAACCTTCTTGCTTTCAAAATTCCTTTCCTCTGTCCAGCTCTTCACACTCAGCCATTCCTGCAGGGAAAATCCTATTCTCTCTGCTCCTGCAAAACCACCTTTCACACTCAAAAATTCCTGTCATGTCCAAGCTTTCTCACTCAGCCATTCTTGCGGGAAAACCTACTCCCTCTGCTCCTGCACAGCCAACTGCCTCCCTTTTGAGATTTCTCTCCTCTGCAGCCTTTGTCCAAGCCTTCACCTTCTTTCCTTAAATCCTCTCTGCCCTTGTTTCAGCCAAGGACCTCCTTCCTGAACAATCAAAGCTTCTCCCAAACCCTTTTGTAGCACTTCACTATCAAGACTCCTCTCTGATTTCTCGAAGCACACTCCAAAGTTCTAATGTCAATTCATTGTCAAGTGCTCATCTCTGATCTCTCGAAGCATTCTCCAAAGCCCTACCTCCTGTCCATTCACTGTCAAGAGCTCCTCTCTAGCAAGATTTCTCTCTCAAAGCATTTTCTCTCAAAGTTCTTCTTGTCTGCATCCATCAGCAAAATATCTTCTCTTGAAGCTTTCCCTTAAACCCTACAGCTCTATCTTCTCCAACAAGATTTCTCTCTCAAAGCATTTTATCTCAAAGTTCTTCCTGTTGAAATTTTATTCTCTGTCCAAGTCCCTAGCTCCTGCACATTTGCACTCCTTTGAGAAAACTCTCTCTCCTCCCTGCCTGCACTCTCAAGCCTTCATTTGAAATTTCATTCTCTGTCCAAGTTCCCAGCTCCTGCACATTTTCCTTGTCCTTTGAGAAAACTTCTTCTCCTCCCTGCCTGCACTCTCAAGCCTTCATTCTAAATTTCATTCTCTACCCAAGTTCCAGCTCCTGCACAGTCGCCTTGTCCTTTGAGAAAACCCTCTCTCCTTCTTGCCTGCACTCTCAAGCCTTCATTCAAAATTTCATTTTGTGCCCAAGTTCAAGCTCTTGCACATTTTCCTTGTCCTTTGAGAAAACTCTCTCTCCTTCTTGCCTGCACTCTCTCAAGGCATACTTCCTGCAAAAATTTCTCCTCCAAAAAAATATGTTCCTCTGGCCTGCTCTTGTCCAGACTTCCCCACTATGCAAAAACTCTCCTCTCTTGCACTCTCCCTCTATCATGTCAAGGCAATTCAAAATTTCTCCCCGTTCCTGCACACGCTGTTTCAATTCAAAAATTCTTGCACATCACCCTACTGTCCTCTCCCACTGTCCTGCACAAGAGCACTTCCAAAATTTTCCCCTCTCATGCACACCCTGTCTCAATTCAAAAATTCCTGCATAGCCTTCTCTCTTGTCATGTGAAGAACCCCCTTCTTCTGCACTTTTCTCTCCAGCCCTCACATTCTTGCAAACATTCTTTCTGCTGTCCTTGCCAAATCTTCTTCCATTCTTGTGGGATTTTCTTCCTGTCCACACACTCTCTAGCAAGCCCTACTTTCAAAAAATACCTCTTTGTCCACCTTTCAACTCCATGAGAGTTCTCTCTTGCCAACCCTTCCTCAATTTTGAAATTTCCTGCCCAGCCTTGCTTTCTTCTCCCACTACACGAAAAGCATTTCAAAAATTTCCCCTCTCCCATTGTCCAGTACAAGCATTTCCCAAAACCCTTTCACTCTCCTCTCTTCATCTTTGTGAGATTTTCCTGGCTTGTCAACTCTTCAGCAAGCCCTACATCCTATGAAAATCACTCTCACTTTCCTATGTCTTGCACTCCCTTGCATACCTGCAAAAATCCTCTCTTGCTTGGGACTCTCAAGGCCTCAACTTCCCTGCAAAATCTATTGCTTTCCAAGCCCAGCTCCTGCACATCTGCAATGTCCTTCGAGAAAACTCTCCCTCTCTTCTGTCCTTCACACTCTCAAGGCATACCTGCAAAATTTCTCTCTCAGAGCATTTTCTCTCCAAGTTCCTTCCTGTCCAGCCACAAGATCTCTAACTCAAAATCCTCCTTACTGCCCTATATCCTTAGCCAGATATCTTCCAAAAACATTCCCCCCAGTTCCTGGCCAGCCCAAGCTTCCTAACTTGAAATCTCCTTATTGCCCTCTATCCTTTGCCAGGCAACCCTAACTCAAAAATCTCTTGTTACTTGTTGATGCTAAGTGAAAAGTCCCCTTTCTCAAACTCATTCTCTTTCTTCTTGTTCATGTCCATGCCAAAAGCTCCCTAACTCAAAATTCTCTTCTTCTTCTCCCAGTTTAGGGCAAAGCTCCCAAAAAGCCTCATGTCACTACCCAAGGCAAAGGCACCCCTAGCCACTCAAAAATTTTCCCCAAAGGCCCTTTTGATCAAAGTGCACAAAGAAAAAAAAGAAAAAAAATATAAACTTCCAAGAGCTTCTCTCTTGCTGCTTTAGTTTCCCTTCTCTAGGGCAAAACCCTTCTTTTTCTCTTCTTTCATTTTGTTGCTCCTAAACACAAAAAATTCCCAAGACTCATTTGCTCAAGCTAGCACTAACTAAAATGCCTCGTGTGACTCTTTGGTTCAAATGCCCTAACTAAATACTCCCACAAGACTTATTTGCTCAAATGGCACTAAATAACATATTCCCAAGATTCTAGCACTATAAATGAAGTCATGAGTTGGTGTGTCACAAATTCAAGCTCCAAGTCCTGTAACACTAGGAGACTCTTGAGTTTAGGTACCATAAAAGGAAACTCTAGAGCTCACCAAATGGCACCAATGATAATTGTGAATCATTTTCTCGATGACACAAGCAAGCCTCCTTAGCATCCTTCTCTTCTTACTTTCTACTCTATGGATGAGATCTAGATTTACCTACAGCCACTTGTTGAGATGCTATTTTAGTTTTGGACTTGGATGACCCAGATGCATGGATGAGTGCATGTTCTCAACAGGCAGAGATCTTTCAGAGAGTGATGCCGATGGCCTTTGAGAACTTGGCAATTCCTTAGCATAGAGATACTTTATGGTATGCTACCATTTGAGGAGGAGGCTATAAACTCTTGATCTGTCAATTTCATCCAAGAGACTATGTATATCTACAACAGACAACACCAATGACACTTGATGTTTCAACAAGCTGCACTATCTTGAGAGTGCATGAGGTTTTGCCATCTAAAGTCCTTGTGTTGGAAGGACATGATGGTGTTGTTTGGAAGGATCATGTGTGCAATTGTGCGCCATGCCACCTCCCAAACATTGATGGTACTATGGACCCAAGCTTGGCACTTGTACGTGCAGGCTTGAGACATATGTCATGTGGCTCTTCTGGTGGAGCTACTACTATGTTAGTGTGTGATAGTTGTTTGAGAGTATGGCGTATGGCATGTATGACTCCTCCCCTCACGGTGGTTCCTTAGCGACAGTGGTTATGTCTTAGATGTACTTGACCTATGGCTAGTTCATTCTTTATATAGTATAGATTGTAGACAGGCGACTAACAATGGGGCTCCATAGCACCCAGTCTCCCGATCTTTGCCCATCATAGGGTATACCATATACTTGAAGTAGATTTCTATCTAGAGTTAGAGGGACCTAACCGCCAACTAGGGAGGTGATTGTGGCACTTTAGAGTTTATGTATGACTTATGTGTGAGTTGTGCTTCTATAGTGTATGATGTTGACAATAATGTACGTTGTATAGTAATGTATATATGAAAAATAGTTGTCATGTCATTTGTAGTGTCGCATCTAGATTGCTCAAACACTAAAGTTCTAGTGATAGTAGATAGAGGCATTTTGGCAGTTACTCATAGACTACTTTCCGATGATCAGATTTTGTGTTTAGGATATTGACTTCATGGCGGGGCCAACCGTCACTTGCACCGTTTGCACCATCCCGTGTGCCATCAGTGGGACTATTGGGATGAGACCTAGGTCGAAATCAGGAGTATACCCTAGAATTGCAACTCCAGAGAGCTCACTTCTTTGATGTTGAGCCTTTGAGTCCTTTGCTAGAGTAATCACAAAGCCAGTGAGCGTCACCTAGATTCTCTTAGCTAGAGTGGGTGTGGCTTGATTGTAATCAATGCACTGTTGTTGGCAAGTTGTTGAGGATCAAATCAAGTATTGATCTGAGTTCAGTTGATTCGAGTTGTAAATGATCTGATTATTGTGGCACTTTAGAGTTTAAGTATGACTTATGTGTGAGTTGTGCTTCTATAGTGTATGATGTTGACAACAATGTATGTTGTGGAGCAATGTATATACAAATGACATTTTTCTTGTCCTATATGGTGGAATAAACAATGTTTGACCAAAGGGAATCTCAAAATCACATGGGTGAGGTACCATTTGAAAGCTCTCAATGAGAAAAACCATGGGAGGAAGACTAACCATATTCTCCATGGGGCATACTTGACACATTTTCAAGCCTTAATTCATTTTTGTAGGCCTCTAAAATTAGCTCTAAAGTTTATGTTGTTTTTGGCTCCTACCTTGTTAGTAGAAGTACTCTTTTGGTGGCACATCTATCTAATCCACTTAGTACATCATATATAACATCCTTCTAGATGTTACCAAGCCAATTTTTACCTCTAGATAATATGTCCAGCTATTGGGATTACACATAGGTGCTTGGAAGCCTATGAGGTAGGGGAATAATATAATCCCTACACTCAAAAGCATTGGGAGATCATTATGCACTAAAGAATACTATTGAGAAAATCCTTGCAATAGGATATTGGTGGCCTATGATGTATAAAGATTGATGTGACAACCAACAAGTATCACTTTTGTAGTAATTGATGAGTAATTGCTTGTTCCCATAGAAATACTGGTCAAGAATGGTCAAATACAAAGAAAAAATAACACTTTAGTTCTTCTCAGTTGCACCTTTAGCCTCTTGACTAGAAACCACACCTACAAGAGAGTAACAAGTTTTCAATTTTCAAACTTGTCACAATTTAACATCACCCAAAATTGCAATTCTTCAAATCTCTCCAAATTGATATTGATTGATTGTGATGATTTAGTTGCTTCAAAGAAGGCTACTTCATCATGAAGTGACTTTAGCTCAAAATTGTATTGCATCCTTCTAATGAAGGTAGAACTTCCTTAGTCAAAGAACTTTGCATCAATCTAGTGCTTGTAATCACAAATGTAGAGTACTACCAGCACTATTATTCTTCATACATTTGTCAAGGCATTAGTTTTCTTGCTCTCCACTCAAGATCAAATACACAAAATGTAAATTGGAGCTATCTATATAATCCACCATCTAATACTCTCTAACTACAACAAAAATTTCTCCACACACTCACAATCACACACAATACGATTGATACTCAAAATTAAGCTAAAACAACAAGTATTGAGTTTAACACTTTACTTTATTCAACCTCAAAACTTGATATTGAATATATTACACTAGGAATGACTAATTTAGATAGGTAGAGCACTCAATAGTTAGAAAACTGCCTAAACAACCTAAATTGCTTCAATTGCTCCCTACAAATCTTTAGATCTGAATTGACATTCTACCACTTCAGATCCACCATTTCAGATCTAAAATCTGTTACTTCTAATCCGATCCAACTTTTTCCTCTACTTTGGCTTCTACACCAAAATTACATACAAGTTCCTCCTGCACTTTGGGTTCATCTAATTTTGTCACATCTTCAGTCTGAACGGAGACTAAAGTCATTAATGTACTAACTAATATCTCCTTCTCTACTTCAACTAACTCAAATAACTCATCCAAAGTCACCTTTACTTGTACCTCAACTACTTTGCATTGGGTTTCTACACTCTTCTTTAAACTATTTTGAAGTTGATATAATTTTGTTCTGATTAAATCTAATCTAAGACAAACATTATCTCCTACTTTGTATGCTGCCAAGCAAGTATGAAGTATTTCATCTTCACTCATTTTAAACAAAATGTTGTGCTTCAGCTGATATGGTCCCATTTTCCTAAGAAAGACTGCTCTTTGTTCTGGGTCCAATCCCTCACGACACGAGTAAGTATGTAGGTAATGATATTTTGCAACATACCTTATACTTTGCATTGCCATCAAATGGTAAAGTTCTTCATCAAGAAACTGGTCATCTACCTTCATATCCTAGTCTTGAATCTCTAACTAGGACAAGATGTCCACAGTTGCATGCAAAGTTCACTTCCTTATTTGTAAAGTGTATGTGAACTCTTGTAGCAACAAGATCCAACATACAATTTGCCAAGATAAATCCACCTTCTTTACCAAGCATTGTAGTGCATAATGGTCCACGTGGAATATGAATTCATATCCCAGCAAGTTGTGGAAAACCTTGTTGCAGGCCTAAACCATTCTAAGTGCTTCTCTTTTAGTAGTAGTGTAATTCTTCTTTGCAATTGAAAGTTGTCGGCTGGCATAATAGATGGGGTAGTCTTTCTTCTTCTTGTCCTTTTGACTCAAAACTACTCCAATTGCCATGGACAAAGTATCCACATACACATGAAAAAGGACATCCTAGTTGTGACAACTTGGCAAATATCACTTTTCCGCTAATTAGTAAGTAAAGTTTGTTCCCACAAAGATAGGAGTCAAAAATGGTCAAACACAAAGTAAAACAATAACACTTAATTCTTCTTGGTTTTTTCTTTAATCTATCAAGTAGAAACCACACCTAGAAGAGAGTAACAAGCATTGATCATGGTCTCATCACAAAATATCACTCTATAACCACAATACCATCAAATCTTTCCAAACCAACTTTGATTGTGATGATTCAAATTCTTCCAAAGCAAGCTACTTCACTACAGAACCACTTCATCTCATAATTGTGTTCCAACCCTCCACTGAAGGCTCAACTTCCTCAATCAAAATTGCTTTGCATCAACCTTATATTGCGCTCACCAATGTAAAATACTACCAACACTACAATTCCTTCTAGATATGTCAAGGCATTGCTTCAATTACATTTCACTCAAGATCAAACACACAAAATGAAGATCAGCAATGTGGAATCCAACATCCAACACTCACTAACTTGCACTTCAAAATTCTTCAAACACTCACAAACACGCATACAAGATTGATACTCTAAATTAAGTTGAAATGATAAGCATTGAGTTACTGTATTTTGCTTTACTCAACTTTAGAAATATGAATACTGAACAACACAACACTACAAATGCTTCCTTTTAATAGGCTGAGCACTTTGACTGTTATCTAACTAAGATACCGTTCCCTAATAATCTCCAAATCCAAAAATGGCAATCCACTCTTCATATCTCTAAATTCAGATCTCAAATTGATTATGAATCCAATCCAATGTCTACCTCTTCCTCCTCTACTAAACCCAATGTAACTTCCTTTGTCTCCACTACTTTGGCTTTATCAACTTCTACATCTTCTTCTATTCCTATCACTTTGTTAGTTTGAATTGCAATTGAACTCATGGGTACTCTATCTATCTTCTTATCTTCTTACCCACTCCTCTCTCATATCTCAAATAACTCATCTGAGGTCACTTGCACTGCTACCTCTCTTACTTTGCCTTGGGTTCCTACTTTCACACTACTTCAAATCTGTTATAACTCAAATTTCTTTAATTCTAATCCAAGACACACATTATCTCCTACTTTGCTAATTTTCCTATCTACTTTATCTCTCAAGCAAATCAGAAGATTAATCAAATTGGTCTACTTTGCTTTTCTCTTCCTCATGTCTTGCACTTTGGGTTCATTCACTACTGCAATTTTCTCTTTTAATTTTATCCTATCTTCAATTAGGACAAAAATTAAAGTCATGCGTATCTTAACTATCTCTTCTTTCTCTATTCTAAATATTTTAGATGTCTCAGATATCTGACCTAAAGACTCTTGCATCCGATGTCTGACTACTTTGGATTGGGTCACCTTTTTCCTGAGGCAAAGTATCTTCTAACCCAAAGAACCTATACCCAAAGTCACATAAACCCAAAGAACCCAACCCCAAGTCACTCAACTACTCCATACATCTAATACAAAAATTTCAAATGCTTGTAACTTCTGATACAGACCTCCAAACTTTGCTACCTTGGTGGCAAAAATAAGCCCTAGAAAAGATGCTTCCAACAAAACATAGCACACACAATTTGGACATGTGATCACTGAGATAAGGGCCTCAAAATGATCATGACCTGCAACTTCCATTTTGATACAAAGAACCCCTCCTTGGGTCTGCCCTCCTTCGGGTTTCTTCCTCTAACACAAATTTGACTTCCTTGGGTTGGATCAGAACACACGCTTCTCCTCATTTCTTCTCCATTTGGGTTCAATTCAATTTCATCAATACACTTTTTTTCAAAACTTGTCAAAAATGAAAAATGTGTACCACTCTAGTATCAATGAGCCCTCATAATTAGTGTTTCCACCAATTTCTTCTTTAGCACTAGAAAACTTATTTGTGTTCTACTTCCCACAAATAGTCTTAGGATTTCTTCAAGAGCTTTGTCAAAGGTGCAGCTAGGACCGCATAGTTGAACACAAAGTGTCTATAATCTAACATGTGCTAAGAAGGCTCTTAGCTCTTCAATATAGCCTAAAAATCCATTGAGAAATTGTAACAAGGATGACCTGCACTTGGTCCATAATTGTGTCCGTGAAGGGCAAGGGATGATGATCTTTCCTTATGATTGGATTTAGCTTGCAAAAGTCTTGGCACTCTTGTTTTTCCCTATCTTGTTCTTTGGAAGAATGACAATGGGAGAAACCCATTCATTGCTTAAGACTAGAAAAATAATTCCAGTCTCTAAGTACTTATCAATTTCATCTTTCACCAAGAGTGAGTACTTTGGGTTTAGGTAGTATTGATATTGCCAAACCAGAACTGTGCCTTCAATCAGATCAATCCAATGCCCCCCAAATTGTTTGGGGATTCTTAGCATTTGATCAATAGACCAGGAAAATACATCCTAGTACTCAATAAACAAGGCAATGGAACCATCAAATTTGTCTAGAGTGACTATCTTGGATATTTTCAATACTTTGCTTTCTTCCAAGACTACATCTTGATAGTCATCAGGGTGGATGACTCCTTCAACATGACTGTCTCAGCTCAACTTAAGTCAAATGAGTTCAGACCTCCTTCCTCCAAATCATTGCTACTTGAGGCAACATCATATGGGTCTTCTTCTTCAACTTCCACCTTGTAGCACTCCAAATAATTTATCCAGACTTCCTCATCCAAGTCTTCCAAAGATGAAGACAAAGGATCATCAAATTCATCTTTATCTTCTGACAAACTAGTTTCTGCAAGGTGAGGAACCTCCATCCAATTGACTATCACCAACTTTTGGTCTTTAGATGTTGTCTTTTGTTGTAGGCTTCTTTGGTGCCAATCAACTACAACTTGTGCACTATACAACAGGGCCTTCCGATGAACAATAGGTATCCAATTTTAGTCATTGATCTCAATACAATATAGTTTAGCTTTAATGGTATGCCTCTAATAATTGTGGCTATATTGGACAAGATGCCTAAGGGTCAGTGCCTGGTTTGATCCACAAACTTCAAAATTCTGGGTGTTGGTTCAAAAGTATGATACCCTAGTCTGTGTGTAGTATCTTGCATCATCAAATTCATACCTGATCTTGAGCAATGGGTATAGATATGATCATGCAACCCGTGATCTCTACATCTACTTCCAGAGATCCCAAATTTTCTTGCTCAATATGATAAATGGTTGGTAGATCCTTCTTGAGGATCATCTTCACTTTCTTAAAGGCTGAACTTAGGTTCTTCTTACACAACTTATTGTCCTCCCACAATTGTTTGAATGTTATGTTTGATTGTGTGGATGCAAGATCTGCCACAATATCATATTGGGGTCCTCCCTTGGGTTCCACTTTCATTTTTTAGTCCTAACCCCATCTGACTTACTTTTTGTCTCTTCAATATGGTGACCAAGATACAAGTGGTATGCACCTTAGGTACTCTGGGTTTACCCACCTTAGCTTGAGTCAAATCTTCAACTTTGGACCTGATGTTAATTGAAAAAATTGGAAGTTTTGTCTTTGGGTCTTCCTCCACACTCTTTTCTTGAGTCCTCTGCACTACCTCTTGAATTTCTTTCTGCAATGCCTTGGCTTTAGCCAAGAATTTCTCTTCCTTTGCAAATAAGATTGATTTTGGGCAAAGTCTCTTTGCCTTTCTTGAAGACAACAAAGTAGTGCTTACTTCTTTGAGATCATGCTTCTTCGTTCCCAAGTATTTTTCAACTTGTGACTCTTTCAAGTCCATCCATTCCCCTTCTAAGGCCGGACTTACTCCTTGAGGAATTTCTTCTTCAAGGGTGATGCAAATCACCATAGGTTGTAGTGCAGCTCTCTCAACTCGAGTATGTACATACTTCATTGGAGGCTTTGAGTTGGGTGGTTGGTGACATTGGTTACCAACATGGCCTGAACCCTTACAATTTCCACATAGTGAAAACATACCCAATCTGCCACCTTGGCTTAGGACAATTTGGGGACCAATGGCCCATCCAACCACAATTATAATATGCTCCCAAAGCAACATTCTGAGATCTGTTTTGATTGGCCATTGACATTCTTTGTTGGGGAGTGTTGTTTGTGTACCCCCTTGGTCCATACCCTGGACCTTGGTACAAATTACTTGCTTGGGCTGGTATCTCTTGGGTTTGGTACACCGCCGCTTCCTCCTTGTTCTAGTCCTAGTTGGGAACCCAATCAATTTGCTACACTAGGAATGCAATTTTGGTTTTCAAGCACTCTATGTTGGCATGAACCAACTTGCTATATGTAGTGCACCACACATTTGGTCTTGCAAATGAGGAGGTTTTCTTCAATCCTTCACTCCAATCATTTGAATCATAAAATCCACAAACTCTTTTAATAGTTTCCAGCTTTGTGTTTGATTTTGTTGATACTTTTAGCTGGGGTCTACAACACTTTCTTTCCTCTTCAACTTTGATTCTTCCTTGGCTTGTTATCTTCATTTGATTCTGAGGAGGAACTTGATGAGGTGGAAGATTCATCCAAACAAGTGGAGGTACTATGAGAGTGTTTTTGTCTTGTTTTCTGCCCTTTCTTCTCTTAGTTCCTTTGATTATTGGTTGAATGAGAGTGGGTTGCCTCATATTGTGCAACATGTTTGAGTACTTTGTCCTTTGAGCTGGCATGTCTCTCACTCAAGATGAACCTCCAATAGCTATTATGGTAGCACACCATGGACTAAGAAGCCAAGGAACCCCAACTTTGTGACAACCCCACAAATATCACTTTTGCGGTAATTGGGTAAGTAAAGTTTGTCCTCATAGAGATACAAGTCAGAATTGGTCAAATAAAAAGTCAAACAGTAACACTATAGTTCTTCTTGGTTGCGTCTTTAATCTCTCAGGTAGAAACCACACCCAAAAGAGAGTAACAAGCACTGATTCTTAGTCTTGTCACAAATTAACACTCCTTAATCACAACTCTATCAATTCATTCCAAACAATCTTGATTGTGATGATTCAGGCTCTCCCAAAAATGGCACTTCACTGCCAAACGACTTTGCCTTGGAATTGTGTTCCACCCTTCCACTGAAGGCACAACTTCCTTGATCGAAATTGCTTCACATCAACACTACGTTGCACTCACAAATGCAGAATACTACCAACACTACAATTCCTCTCAGACCTATCAAGGCATTGCTCCGATTGCACTTCACTCAAGATCAAACACATAGAATGAAGATCAAGGCTACGGAATCCAACATCCAACAAGCACATTGACTTGCACTTCAAATTTCTCCACACACTTACAAACACAATCACAACGTTGATACTCAGAATCAAGCTCAAGCAACGAGCACTACTTCATAGCACTTTGCTTTATCTATTCTCAGAATTATGAGCACTGAACAACGTAAGACTGCAAATGCCACTCTTAAGTAGTGAAGCAAACGACATTTATCTTCTTAATGTACCTCTTCCTTATGACTCTACAAACATGCAGATCTGAAATGACAATGCACCTCATCATATCTGCCTATTCAAATCTCAAATCGGTTACTAATCCAATCCGATGTCTACTTCTTCCTCGGCTTTCAAACCCGAACCCGAAGTAACTTTACTTTCTATTGCTTTGTCCTTGGGTTTCATAATTCCTACCTCTTCTACCAAATCTAACAATTCTCTTTCTTGATCTGACATTTCACTAGTAGATAATCTATCTAACTCCTTATCTTCTGACCCACTCTTCTCTAATGTCTCCAATGGTAACTCCAAAGACATCTGCACTCCTACTTCATCTACTTCGGGTTTTGCTCTAACATCTTTCCAAAGTTTATCTATCTCTAATTTCACTAAGTCTAATCTAATCATGATATTGTCTTCTACTTCTAATATTTTCCTATCTACACAAGTTCTGAGACTAATCAATAATGCATTCAAATCTATATCCTTTGCATGTCTCCTCCTCGTCTCCTACACCAACAACTTCAACTTGTGTAGCCTTGTTTCTTTAATACAAACATTGGCCTCTGTACTCAGCATCGTATTCATCCTGATTACAATCTCCTTCAATGGCTCCAATCTCATATTCCTCTCACGCTCCCGATCTGCAAGCCAATCTTCCCTGTACATTGCCAATTCTGCCTCAAACTCGGCTTTCATAGTTTCCTTCTCCTTCTCCTTCTGCACAACCTTCTCCTCTTGATTACAAAGTAACTCTCGTAATCTCTCTTCTTCCCTATATCTCACTATCAACTCCCGTTGCCACAGTTGCTTCTTCTCTTCTACACTCTCCATTACTCTATCAAGCTCTTGTTCCTTCTTAGCTACCCTCCCCATAGCATGGATAATTTCTAGTCTTGAATCAGGAAACTGTTACTTCAAGATTTCATACTCAACTACTTTTCTTTCCCTTGCTATGTCACTCCGCTTCACAAGTTCCTCTCGATACCTCACTTCTCTCTTCAAGTTCTCAATCACTTGACTCTGCACTATTGCATCCACTCGTAGTACTTCCCTTTCCTCCTCACCTCGGATTATACTCTTCTTCAACTCCAAGTTCTCTTCTTCCAGTCTTGCTAATACCTGCAACACAATCTTCACCTCCAGACACTTTGACTGCATCTCCCTCTTCTTGTGCTCTAGCTTCACTAACAACGGGCACACAACTTCTCGTAGGTACTCCACTCCATCACTTGCAACTACTTCAACCTGCAGAGTGATCTCCTTCTTTACCTCTTCTCCTCCTGATACTCGCCTTCTTCTCTGCAATTGTCGTATCGGAATAGATGCTTCACTTCCCAAACTAGCATTCTCCTCTTCCCTTGCCTTGCTTGGACCCGCTTCACACTTTGCCTTGCGCCTTGACCAAACTCCCCTCTGAATCATAATCTTCTTCTCCTCTGGCTTGGGTACCTCGTCCTCCAACTTTGCGTTATTCTCTTCCTCGAGCTCCACCCAAACTTCTTCTTCTTCTACAAGTACCAACATCATCTCTCCACATTCATTGCTATCACTACTCGTATCCCCACGTTGTAGCGTGAGCTCGGGTTCTTCCTTGTGTTCCAAGTCTTCGGACTTGCACTCAGCTTCGCTTTCTGAGTCTTCTTCCGATGATGCAATTACCACCATACCTTTCCTTGGGTTTCCTCTCTTGGTCTTCTGAGGTCTCATCTTCTCTACGTCTTTGCCTTCTCCTTGTCAACTCCACTTCTTTGACTTTGGAGTACTTACTTCTACTTGTGCAATCTTCCCCGTCTACGCATAGTACTCATCATTGCTTCTAATTTGAAGAATATACTTTTGCTCCTCCACGTCGACTTCCTTTCTCAAGTCGGGATGAAAGTGAGACACCATTCTGCTGCACTCCGCTGCATTGAGCAAATTCAACCCAAGGTAGAAATGTGCTACAAATGGCACAATGTGCATAATGGCATAATGTGGAGGTGACTTATCCCGCAAATTCCACACCATCTGCCTCGTTCTCCCATAGAAGCACCTCGCCCACTTGATGGGTTCTCCTGCAAACATCTTATGGAAGAACACCACTTGGTGTTTCATCACATAAGTCATTCTCTCCGGCTTCAAGATTGCCATGAGAGCACTCATGATCCCTCTCTTGACCGGATCTTTGTAACTCTCTACTTTATACCCATTCTTTGTCCTCTTCAAAGAGAAGGCATCCCTCACTTCTTGGGTTTCTTTGGCTACCCCTCCCTTCCCCAAGAACGTGGCACCCTGCTCCATGCCTGCCTCTCTTCCGAGTACCAATCTCCAATCCGACTCTGTCCAGTGAGTCGGATTTCCTCTCTTCCCCTCTTCCTCAGGGCCATCGATACACTTACTCTCAATTATCTCGGTCATGAATCCAGGAAAACTCACTTTCCAGTTCCACACCAAGAATGTGATTTGAAGTCGGCTCAAGACTTCAATTCTTGCAATTACATCTAACCTCAAAATTGCATGATTTCTCACTACGAATTCGGAGGTTTTCTTTCTTCCTCCCATCTTTCTTGCTTCCTCGTTGTCTCTCAGGTTAACTCTCTCAAATTCTCCTCTACACACTAGTGCGTCTTCAACTCTACTTCCCTTCCCTCTATCTCTTAAAGGACAACTCCTCAACGGCAAAGGAAAATTGCTCAACATTGCTTCAGTGTAAGCCCGATTTTTATAGAGTTGTGCCTTCTTTGTCTCTCTTCAATTTGAATTTCTACTGAGAAATCACACCTCTTGCATGCGCCTGTCACTATCAAGTGTACTTCACGCGTATGACCACCAGTTTTTGAACGGCTCCTTCTTGAATTTCTCACCCCGAAGAAAAGTTGTTACACTATCTTTGCCTTGGGTTGAGCTCCCCCCGATACAAAGACTTCTTACTTTGGGTTGTATGCTGACAAGGCAAGTCCAAGTACTTTGCCTTATGACCCAAAGCCACGTTACCTCAGGTTTCCTCCCGAAGACTCTTTTCTTTGCCTTCTTTGGCCATATAGGCGCAATCCAACTTCTCTATACACTTCTTCTTCTCCATTTCAAAAAAACAAAAAATGTGGTTACCACAAACTCCATCATACTCCTCCAAGGCTAACACTCCAAGACTCAAGACATTACACAATAGAGAACTCAATGAGAGAGATAAAGTTGCAAATGAAAGGATGATGAGTACCTCCTCACCCCTTGTTTATATACTTGTGAAATAGTTACGTACCAAAGTTACTAATTACCATAGTAACTCAAGTAACTCAAGTAACTTTAGCTAATCATGACTAATGTAGAACTGTCCTTTATCTCTATATAAATAATATCTCTCAAGTACTTTTAATACCAAGCTAAATATCACAATACCACACACATGCAGAAATGGGTGTTACATTTACCCCCGGACTAAGTTTTTACTTTGTCCTCAAAGTGAAGGTCTCTATACCTTCTATGATATATCTTCAACTTATCATGTTTAATCCTATCAAAGTGTCTTCCTCTCGACTCCTTGAGATCATAGGTGTAATTGCCCCACACCTTCTCCACTATGAAAGATCCAAAGTACTTAGGCAAAAAATTCTTTTGCACTCTCTTGAATCAAATAGAATCAAACAACATTACCCAATCACCTTCTTTGAAAGGCTCCACCTTCTTCTTGCCTTGCCTCTTGTCATAGCTCTCCTTTTGTTTCCTTTGGGCTTGCTCCACTTGAACCATAGCAATTACTCTTGCCTCTTCCAACTCCATGAGTTGTTCCTTCCTTGACTTCTTTGCATCACCTCCTTGTGCTTTCTTCAATCTCCTATGAATGCTTTGGAAGGTAGGAAGACCAAAGTGAATAGGTAGTGTGGACTCAATACCACATACCAATTGAAATGGAGAATATATGGTAGAAGTCTTCATGGTTGTCCTATACTCCCACAAAACTGTATGAATCCTCTTGTCCCAATGATATTTAGCCCCCTCCATTTTTGCATCTTTGGCCAACATCATGCACAAGGTCTGATTGGTTCTCTCTACCAAGCCATTGGAATTTGGCTTATAGGATTTAGTTACTCTATGTGTGATAGAGAAATATCATAGCATGGCTGTAGTAATGCTTCTTGTAAACTCTCCTCCTCTATCAGAAACCAACTCCAAATAGTATCCAAATCTAGTGATAATGCTTTCATAAAGAAATCTACCAACTTCATCTTCATTCTTGTCCCTCAATGGTCTAGCCTCAACACACTTGGTAAGGTAATCAGTAACTACCACAATGTTCCGATTGTTCCTTGGGATTTTATTGAGGGGACCTACAAAATCAATTCTCCACTTCTCAAAAGGTCATAGCAATGGAATTGATCTAAGTGGTGAAGTGGATGTAGACTTTCTAGCAAAAGCTTGACAAACATGAAAAGTATGGCAATAATTGAGACAATCCTTGAAACTTCCTCTCCAATGGTAACCTACATTTAGAATCTTGAAAGTAGTCACCTTTCCTGGAAAGTGTCCTCCACACACTAAACCTTCATGAAACTCCTTTATATGTAGGATAGACTCTTCCTTACCCACTGCTCTTTGAAGTAGGCCATCTGCTCCTTGGTGAAAAAGAATATCCTCCACCATTGTGTAAGGTCTAGATCTTGCTGCAAGGGCCTTCCTCTCCCTAGCATGCATCCCTTCTGGATAGTTACCTCTTGTCACAAAATCCACAATCTCCTTGTAATCCATTGGAACCTCTTGAGTGACTGAGATTGTCATGAGCTCCTCATCCGGGAAGGAATCATCCATTGGCTCATCTCCATCATGATCATAGGCTCTAGATAACAAATCAACGTTTGCATGTTTCTTTCCTAGCCTATCCGCAATGGTGTAGTCATACTCAGACAAGAGTATCATCCACCTTGCTAGTCTCCCTTCAACACTAGGCTTGTTGAGGATGTACTTCAAAGCCTTGTGATTCATGACAATTGTGGCTTTCCCTCCAATCAAGTAGTGTCTAAACTTCTTGAGACCAAAGATCACTGCCAACCCTTCTCTCTCCATGACAAAGTAGTTCTTTTCTACTAAAACCATCTACCTACTAGCATAAGCTATTTTATGATCATGCCCATCTTGGTCTAATTGACTAAGAGTGCATCCTATAGCTACATTAGAAGCATCGGTGTAGAGGATGAAAGGCTTACTCCAATCAGGTTTAGCAAGAATTGGACCTACAACAAGGGATTGCTTGGGCTCCTCAAAAGCTTTGAGAGCTTCCTTGTCCTCCAAAATCACCATGTAATCTACACCCTTCTTCATGTAGATGGTCAATGCATAAGTCTTGTTGGAAAATGAGAAGATGAACCTCCTATAGTACCCAACCATCCCCAAGAATTGGCATAACTTTGTCAAGCTTGAAGGGAATGGAAGATTTGACATTTTCCTCACCTTCTTAGGATCAACTGCTATTCCATCCTTGGAGATGATGTGCCCCAAAAGTAGATCTTCTTCACATCCAAAAATGCACTTCTCTAGGTTGAGTGATGCATTTGCCTCATCCAAGCATTGAAAGACCTTGATTAGGTGCTCAAAGTGCTCCTCCTTGCTCCCATAGACACAAAAGTCATCAATGAAGTCTCCCACAAATTTCCCAATGAAAGGTTCAAATACCTTGTTCATGAACTGTTAAAATGTGGCTGGAGCATTGCAAAGCCCAAAAGGCATGACCTTGAAAGCGTAAGTTCCCAAGGTGTTGTGAACATGGTGAATTTTTTATGCTCTGGTGCAATCTTGATTTGGTTATATCCACTATAACCATCTCCAAAACTTTACCTCTCATGACCTGCAACCTCCTCCAAGATTTCATCAATGAATGGCAATGGGTAGTAGTCCTTCTTGGTAACAACATTGAGCTTCTTGTAATCCACACATACCTGACGATTACCATTATTTTTCTTCACAATGACAATTGGAGACAACTATTCTAAATTCTCTACCTCGGAGATAAATCCAACCTCCTTGAGCTTATCAATCTCCTCCTTCATAACCAAAGATATTGGTCGGCTAATGCAACATTGCTTTTGGCGGATTGGTCTTGCATGTGACTCCACGTCTTGTGCTCCTCCAAGGTGAATTCCTTCAAATCCTTGTAACTAAAAGCAAACACATGGATGAACTTACGGAAATCTCCTCAAATCTCACCTTCTCCTCCTTGGTAACATTTGGATCATAGTTGAAGGTAGATAACCTTCTCTCTACCTCCTCAAGTGTCAATGGTGATTTATCTAGGTCCTTCAAATCCTCTAGCTTAGGTGCAAAATCCATAGCACACAAAGGATACACATCTGAATCAGATTCAAATTCATCCTCCTTCGTGGAAGTCTCCTCCCCCATGCTTGTGTCCAACTTGAAGTTCCTTCTTCAGAATCTGATTCCCAATAATCAGAAGATGGTGTATCTGGATGTGAAGTGTTGGTGGTGTTAGTTACAGGAACTATGACTATGGTTTGATGGCCCAATCCTCAAGTACCCTTTGTGCCATTGGTTAGTTGTGCGTGCTACTCTCAACCATGGCCTCCAAAGAAGTAAGTCATAGCTTGAATCCTTCAAGACTTGGAAAGTCATGAGATTTTGAACTCCCATAATGGAAACTACCACTTTATCCATCACTCCTATTGGTCTAACTTGTTACTTTTTTGCCATGCTCACCACAAATGTTGAAGGTCTTGAGGGTATCATACCTAACTTCTTCATCAACCTTTCTGATATGGCATTCATTGCTGATTCTCTATCAACCAATGCATCCTTGATGTTGTGACCATTCACTCTCACATCAATCTTGGAGGCATATTCACAAGCTTCCCATGGTGTTGGCTTGGCATCCACCACCCCCATTGATATGGGAGCTTTTGCCTTCTTCTTCCTCTTGCTCCTTGTAGAACTCAAACCACCTCTAAGCTCTTTTCTCAAGGTAGGGTTCAAAGCAATCAATTGGCCCACTGTGATATTAGCCTTGTGGCTACCAACATCCTCCAACACATTGTAGTTCCACTGTTGCTTTGAAATCAAGAAATCCTCCATCCTCAACTTCTTCCTTGGAGTCTTTGTTGTTGATGGTGTTGAGGAGCGAGTGCTCCTAGTAGACATAGAAGTATCTTTGCTTGGAGTAAATTCTTGAGAAGAATGAACATCTTTTGCAAAACAAGCTCTCTTCTTCTCTTGTGCCAAAAGCTCCAAATTAAGACCCTTGGAGTTTGAGCACTCTCCCTTCTCATACTTTCTCTTAACCACATCTATGGATACTATCTCCTTACCTTTGTTTGGATAAGGAGCCACTTGGGTTTCACTACCTCTTTCTTTCCCTCTATTGGCTCCCTCATAACCCCTTCCTCCATGGTAAGTGGAATTTGGGCAATTCCTTTAGATATGGCCTCTTCCTCCACAACCAAAACAATTTCTATCATTGAAATTGTTGGTTGGTTGGCCTCCTCTATATGGATAGTTTCCATAACTCCTAGGCACTCTCCCTACATTCTAATCCACCTCTCTCTTCTCCCATAGTTGCACCACATTGATTTTGAGATCTGCAAGTTGTTCTGTGATGGTTTGAAGTGGATCCTTTGGTGGAGGTGCAAAAACTGGAACAACTACACCTTGTGGTGCAACCCTTGCCACCAAAGTATCAGAAGTTCCACCATACTTGTAGCCTTGAGGAGGATGCACAACCTCCTTCGACACCAAATTACTCTCATCCCTTTCCAAACTCTCCTCCATACGAATTGCGATCTTGATAGCTTCAACCTTGGAAGAAGGTTTCTCATATCTCACCTTGCTTCTAATTTGTGGTCTCAACCCTCTCACAAAATCCCTAGTGAGCATGGCCCCTATGCCAATCATAGTAGTTTCCACATCATCCCCACCCTTCCTCAACACTATGCAAAATCTGGACTCTAAATTTTCCACTCTTTCCACATAGACTCTCACTTTCTCTCCATCTCCTTGTTTGAGAAAGGTAACCTTACTCATCAATCTCTCATAACTCTCATATGGGAGAAATTTCTCAATGAGTGCTAAAGTCAAACTCTCCCAAGACTCTTCTTCCCATCTCTCTTCTCTCTCTTTTGGTATCCTGACTCATACCATGTAAGTGTTGCATCCTCAAAGAAATTTGGTAATAATGAGGCCCACTCATTCTTCCTCCTCTCATTGTTTCCTATGCAAGCTCTCTTGAAGTCTCTCACAAAGGCCTCCAAATCTTTTCCATCCTTGCCAAAGAAAACCGGAAGTCTCCCCATCTTAACCCCTCACTATCTTTCTTTTCTCTCAAATTTTTTTTCTTCATTTTCTCTTTTCTTTTCTCTCACTTTTAACTAATAGAGTATATACATGACTAACACCATCTAAGAATAATCTACTCTAGGGAACACAAAAGGTTCAGGTTGCTCCAAGATTTCTATAGCAACATCAAATCCTAGAGTGCATATTAATCTAACTCTCATGGATAGTTTATCCATAAGTTGAAAGATTACCTCCATCACTAATCTTGAGACTAGTTGATGAAGGTGGTAGTATTTCTGTAGCTATATTAAGACTCTCTCCAAGATCCTTCACCAAAGTCTCCAAAATTGCTTTAACTCTACTACACTCATGTCTTTTTGGAAGTCCTTCCACTCCACAAACCTCACACAACTCCTTGGTCTTAGATCTTCTCCCTCCCAATCTTAGTGAAGAAGGTCCAACATGCAAACCCAAGTCAAGTAAGCCTCTCCTTTCCCTCAATTTCTTGCTCTCAAAGGTCAATGGACATGAACTTGCCTTATGTCTCTTCTCTCTACATAAAGAGCACTTAGACTCACTCTTTCCTCCAAGTGGTGTAGGTTTTGGGATCCTCTCAACACTCTCTTCAAATTCTATTGTAAACTCTCTTTTCCTCAAATCCACCCCTACAATCACCTCAAACCCTTTGGGAACCTTACAAAGTCTCAATTTCCACTCTTGATAACCCTCCATATTCCCAAGATGAATCTAAACACTCAAACATGCTTTTTGTTGCTCTCAAACTCCTCATGCATGAGATCTCAACTCTACAGAATTGACACTTCCTCACAATTTCACTCAAATCTCTCAACAAGTATGTGACATTCCTCTGAAATTTTTCCCACTTCATCACAACTCTAGGGCATCCCTCTTTGAAAAATTTCAAATCCTTTCATTCAACCATTTGGCCTAGACACCTATCTATTCAGCACACATATTTCAGATTTGGTCTGAAAACCACCCCCGCCTCCCACTTCAAAAACTTATAACTCCCTGCTCAAGAATGATCTCTCTCTAATACTTATGTCAGCAGGTAGAATATAATGTAATGAATTTTCTTGGAAAGTTTTACAACAATCCACTGAAAATTGAAGAAATGGCAGACTATGTACAATTTTCCAGAGAGCATGCAATTGCGGGAGTAGTTTACCCTATCAACTTTCAAACCTTCTAGCCCAATGCGCATAATAGATCTCACAATAATTCCAAGTGTGCTATCTGAAGGACAACCCAAGCTATCATGTGTAGAAATTCCAAGTTCAGATCTCAAACTTGAGATTTTGCCCAAAATCACTTTAATCCCCAAAATCTGCAATCCACCTCACACAATCTCTCCAAACCCTCTCATGTGTACAAGATGTACAAATTCACTTCAAAGACATCATAATGAACTACAGAGTATACAAATAGATCTTGGTTCTTTAACATAAATTCAGCCCTCTCCTCTCCTAATGTTCTCTCCACGTGAGCTCTCATAGCCTCCTTTTGCCTAATGTAAAATTTAACGCAAAACATTATCTTGCCTTCTAGAGAAGTCTCGACAACAAAACCAAAAATGGGAGCCGGCCTGCCTCTCATTCAGGATGAACCTCTGATGGCTATTATGGTAGTGCACCATGGACTAAGAAGGCAAGGAACCCCAACTCCATCATACTCCTCCGAGGCTAACACTCCAAGACTCAAGACATTACACACTAGAGAACTCAATGAGAGATATGTAGTTGCAAATGAAAGGATGATTAGTACCTCCTCATCCCTTGTTTATATACTTGTGAAATAGCTATATACCAAAGTTACTAATTACCACATTAACTCAAGTTACTAGACTAAAAGTCAAGTAAAGTCAAAAAGTAGAAAGGAATATTCATTCACATGGGCATATTCCACTAACATGTGATCTTATCTTGACCCAACCAGTAAGTCAAGGATTCCTTCACATGGGCTATCCTTGGACTATAGAAGAATCCAAAATAAAAAGGCTTGCGGGCCCAAGAGTTCTCAACTCTTTCCTCAAAGCCAAACACCTAGGAATAAGACCCAAGTCAACACACTAGAATCCAAAATAGTGATGCTCATCTTTTTCACTTCCTCTAAAGTAAGGTCCCCTTTATCTTAGCTATGACTAACTTTAGCTAATCATGACTAATGTAGAACCATCTTTTATCTCTATATAAATAATATCTCTCAAGTACTTGTAATACCAAGCTAAATATCACAATACTACACACATGCACAAATGGGTGTTACAATCCAAGGAAGTTTTATTCCTCTCCTTGGCAAAGATCTGAATTTTTGATGCAAATCCGCCAAGGAACTAGGTAATAGCATGGGCATCAAATAACCCACCATCCAGTGTTGCTTTGGCACTCAATTCAACAATCCAATGAACCGCTTAGAGTAGTCTCTCAACTTCTCATTCTTCTCACAATCTGAATCATTAAGTGTAATGAAGACATTTGTATCATAATCAACTTCTTGGAGTTCCAAGATCATTCCAAGAAGTTGTTCCAAAGGTCTGCCCAATTGGTTGGCTTGTACCCCTTTTGAGTAACATCAATATACCAACTCTGAGCTTTCTTCTAAAACAAGCTTGGGAAAATTTGCAACCAATTTTTAGAGTTGTGTTCCTTGTTTTCAAATGAAATAACTTTGAACTCCTCAAGGAATTCATTAGGGTCTTCATTGCATTCAGTCCCCTTATACTTTTGGTAAGCTTGTCTGGTAATAGGGAAAGATGTCATGTTGAAGGTCCAATGGAAAGGCTATTGAGGTACCAAACTTAGTTGACCAGAACTTGAAGCTGATTGTGCTTTGGAGCCAGGACAAAGGTCCCAAGGTACCAAATTCAATACTAGGTCTTTGTCAAGTGGTACTTCAAATATAGGTACTTTGAATGGAAGTACTTTGACTTCAAGAAGAGTTTGAGGAAGAAGGTCAATATCATCAAATTTCTCTTCAAGATCTTAATAACTATTCAAGGGATCATATGTAAGATGTATTGGCACTCTTCTTTAGTCAAGATTGGTGTTGTCTTTTCAAGGATCAAATCTTTCAAGTAATTGGCTCCATTAAGTCTTGGGGGAAATCGGGTGTTGTGTCTCAACAAATATGTCTATTTGCTTGCATCTTTCTTTCTTTTGGGATGAGGGGGTGTAAAGTAGCCTCACCACCAGACTTCTTGTTTCTTTTGTTTGAGTTGCAAGGCTTCTTGCACTTTGTGAAGAAGTTGTAAGTCCAATGCCTCCTTCTCTAATTCTTTAGAAGTGAGTTGGCTCTTTTGGCATTCTTCTTCTTCACATTGTAGATTTCATCTATGAGCCTTCTCCTCCCATTGTTCTCTCAATGCAAAAATTCACATTTGATGGACAATCAACTTACAAATTGAATTTGTATTCTTCCACTCCCAAGATTTATATCTCCCAAGTATTGCTTTTGTAGTAATTGATGAGTAATCATTTGTTCCTATAGAGATACTAGTCAAGAATTGTCAAATATAAAGTAAAAATAACACTTTAGTTCTTCTTCCTATCTACTCTATCTCTTAGGTGAATTGAAAATTTATTCATATCCATGTCCTTCAGTGTTTGCTTTCTAGTCTCCTACACTAACAACTTCAACTCAAGCAGTCAAGGCTCCTCCAATTGTACTTTGATCTCATTGCTAAACATCACCTTCAACTTGCTGATCTCCTCCATTGATCCTGACTTCTTTTGTGAGATTCCTTATCCTAATTCATCTACCTTCTCAACTTCTCCCAAAGCATCATCACCTCCTAAGCATGCTTTGCTTCTAACTTCTTCATCTCTTCAACTTGGTGCGCCACTTGAACTTCTAAGCACTTGATCAAATCCTGCAACCTTTCTTCTTCACATCCTCTACTTGCCAATTCTTATTGCTAAGCATGATCTTTCTCCACTACAACTGACCTCAACTCCTCTACAACCTGTTCACTTACCAATGCCTTGGTCTTAGAGTGCATCACCTTGCATTGAGCATCATTGAATTCTTCTTTTAATTCTTGAATGCCAAATTATGCTCCTTTAGTTTTGTCTTCTGACCTTCCAAAGATTCCCATGCTTATCAAAAC
Source organism: Lunularia cruciata (assembly GCA_948567375.1). Classification (NCBI taxonomy): domain Eukaryota; kingdom Viridiplantae; phylum Streptophyta; class Marchantiopsida; order Lunulariales; family Lunulariaceae; genus Lunularia; species Lunularia cruciata. Next base: position 50,375,147 of record OX419757.1, on the reverse strand, counting down.
TCTCCTATAGATTCTTTAAACTCTACTTACAAATCATTGCATCAACCCAAAGTATTTTCTTCTTCACATTGGGTCAATCATTCCTTCAATTGTAGGACTTCATTGCTCAAATGCTTCACCACTTGAAGCTCATCCTTCACCTCTGGGTGCTCTTTCTTCATCTCCTTCATCTCTTCTTGCAATTGCACTAATAAGGGACAAACAACATTTGATAGATAATTCACTCCTTTGAATGCATCTTCTTCCTCAAATTCGATAGGTGATGTTTTTATTGGTGCCTTAGCCCAAAGTCTTGATCTCCTTACCTTCAAATCAACCCCATTTGAGCTTTCATCTTCTTTGGCTTGACTTGGTCCTGCACTCATAGACTGTAGACTTCTTTGTGATCTCACTCCTTGCTAAAATACCATTCTTTGCTTGTCCTCTTGCTCTTGTGGAATATGAACTTCAAATAATTGTAGGTACTTGGTGTCTCCTCCTTCCATGCACACAATCTCCGTATGCAACTCCCAATCCTCCTCCTCGGCCACTTCTTCTGTTGACTGTTGAACCTCAAGTTGACCCTTGCTGCCATTGCTTGACACCTTACTCTTCAAGGTCAGCTCTTCTTCTTTAGAATCCACGTAGTTGGACTATTCCTTTGCCTTTGATTCAGCTCTTGATGAAAAATCAACCACAATTGTCTTGTGCCTCGGGTTTAGTCTCCAAGTTATTCTTCTCTACACCAAGGACAACATATCCTGGGGCCAACTTTGCTTCCTTGACTTTGGAATGGAAATTAACACTATCTTCTCCCATCTGGCTCTAGTGAGGTTATCATCTCCTTCTTTAATCTCTACCATGTAATGTTTCTTGTCTTCATTTGCATCTTGACAAAGATCTGGATGTAGATGCATCACCATGTTCTTCTTCTCCTTGGAGTTGAGCAGGTTTAAACTAAAATATAGATGTGCCATGAATGGTACAAAGTAATAGGATGGCAGGCCTATATGCCAATTCATGATTATCTGCCTCATCCTTTGGTAGAAACACTTTACCTAGTTCACCTACAAACATGAGGTGACAAAAAACTGCGTGCTACTTTGTGACATAGGTGGTTAGCTCTAGCTTCATCATGGCCATCAAAGCTCCAATGATACTTTGCTTGTTGAGTCTTTATAAGACCAAAAAGGCAAAGTATTATTGTAACCATTATTTGTGGAAGGTGCATTGAAGGTATTCTTCAATTCCTCAATCTCCTTTGTAGAATCACACTCTCAATAGAAGGTGATTCCTATCACATCTCTTGCCTCTATCCCCAACACTGGTCTCCAATCCAACTCTGTCTATCAAGTTGGATCTCTTCTCCTTTTCCTTGAGACCATCTATACAATTATTAGTAGTGATTTTTGCCATGAAACCTGGAAAAATCAAGTTATAATTCCAAGCTAGAAATGGATCCAAAGTCATCTCAATACTTTGATCCTAGCTACCATGTTTAATCTTTGAATTGCAAGGTTTGCACTGTAAGTACTAGAATATATCTACTACCCTTCATTGGCATTGTATGCTCTTTGTCTCTTGCTTTCTCACAAATCAAACCCGTGACTCAGGTTGTGATTCTAACTCTTTCAAGATAACTCTTCATAGGAATAAGCTAGCACCTTAACATTGTAGGATTCCCTCAAGAAATCTCAACTTTATTCTTCTTTAATTTGTTGTCATTCTTCATTCAAGCATCAATTGAAACTCATGCATGACTTATTCCTATCACTCTCAAATTTATCCTAATCACAAAGTAGCTATTTCTATTGAATGTACCTTCTTGGTTGGTGCAGCCCAAGTTAAATGTATTAAGGTGTTAAGGTGCAGGTTGATCATTTCAATGTGAAGTAACCTTACTTTGGGTTTACAACCCTTCCAATCTGATCCAAGTCCTTCTTTCTTGGACACAAAGTAAACTTCCTTGGATCTGATCCAAACACACAATTTTGCTCTTCTTTCTTTCATTTGTGGCTTCAATTCAACTTCTTCAATTCACTTCTTCTCTAAAAACTAAACCCAAAAAATGTAGGTACCATAATAAACAAGCCCATATTAGAATTTTTGATGCTTGCTAGCAAACAAGGAAACCAACATCTACTACCCAATAGCCCTTGAGACCAATTTTGCTATTGGCTCCATTTGAGAAATGGACTATTCATTTTGTGGGTCTGATTCAATTGGTCACTTGATTCACCATAAAGAGGACCATTTTATTATGCACTTATTACGCTACTAAAATAGTGGAGGCTAAGGCAACTCAAAAAGATGTTGCAAAAATGGTAGTAGGATTTTTCTTCCAAGACATCAACTCCAGATATGGATGTCGTTTGGAATTAGTCAGAGATTGAGGTACTTTGGAATTCACTTGTAGAAGCTTTAGTGAAGTATTTTTAAATTAAACATTGGAAAATGACTCCCTACAATCCAAAGGGTTGATAGAGAAGACTAATGGGTTATTTTGTAAAATTTTCAATAAAGTAATTGTCAACTATGCCTATGATTGGGACACAAAGTTACCTATAGCTTTGTGTGCATATAAGACAATTGAAAAGACACCATATTTTTTAACATATGGATTGCACCTCATATTATCAGTTGAGTTTGAAGTGCAATCATACCATATCCTATCTAAGGAATAGTGTCCAAGGAAGATTGTTAGGATCTTTGGATTTAATAGCTGATTTGGCTGGAAGAGAAGCAAGCCGATGCACTACAAACAACAAGAGAAATACAAGATCAAAGAAAAGATAAGCATGATAAGAGGTTACATCCTATCACTATTTGTGAGGCTGACCTAATGTTGTTATATGATAGTTGCCAATTATTCTTTCCAACCTTAAGTGGAGCTTGAGTTGCACTTAAGGTTTGAAACAACTTTGACTCATGTCTTACCAACCAAGAAGGTACACTTGACATGAAAGGTTACTTTGTGTGAGGATAAATTTTGAAAGTGACAAGAGTAATGCATGCATAAGATGTGATTTTTGATAAAGGTTTGACTAAAGAATGATTGTGATCTAGACGAGTATAAAATACAGACTTTGTTGAGAGGATTCTGCAATGTTGAAAGATTATTTTTGTCTATGAGTAGTTGTCCTAATTGTGTTAGAATCACAAGCTGAGTGTGACAACCCAACAAGTATCACTTTTGTGGTAATTAGTAAGTAAAGTTCATTCCCATAGAGATACAAGTCAAAATTGGTCAAATACAAAGTAAATAGTAACCAAATAGTTCTTCTTGAGTTTTTCTTTAGTCTCTTAGGTAGGAAACACACCTAGAGGAGAGTAACAAGCACTGATTCATGGTCTTGTCACAAATTAACACTTATAATCACAACTTTATCAAATCTTTCCAAACAAACTTGATTGTGATGATTCAGATTCTCTCAAAGAAGGCTACTTCACTATGAAATGATTCCGCCTTGGAATTGTGCTCCACCCCTCCATTGAAGGCACAAATACCTCAATCAAAATTGCATCATATCAACCCCATATGGCACTCACCAATGTAGAATACTACCAACACTACAATTCCTCTTAGATCTGTCAAGGCATTGCTTTGATTGCTATCCACTCAAGATCAAACACATAGAATGAAATCACAAATGTGGAAACCAACATCCAACACTCAGACTTGCACTTCAAAATTCTCCAAACACTCACAAACATATACATAGGATTGATACTTGGAATTAATCAAAAATGACAAGCATTGAGTTACAACACTTTGCTTTACTCAACTTCAGAAATTTAAATACTGAACAAGAAAACACTATGAATATTTCCTTCAATTTGGTAGGGCACTTCAATAGTTATCTAAAAAAAATACCATTTTACAACAACTATACCAACATGCAAATTCAAAATGACAAATCATCTCGTCACATCTACCTGTTCAAATCTCAAATTTGTTATTCCTCCAATCTGATGTCAACTTCAACTTCATCAAGCTTGGACTACCTCTTTGGCTCTTCGTCCATCTCCTCCATAGGTAACTCTAGACAAGGAGCATCTCCTCCTTCCATATGATCAATCACCACATGGAACTCCTTGTCATCTTCTCCTGTCCATGCATCACCTGATTGCTGGACTTAATCCTCACCTTCACTCTCACTGCTAGACTCCTTACTCTACAATGTGACTTCATCTTCTTTTGAGTCTTCTCTCCTTGACTTTATCTCTCCTTCAATCTATGTTCTCAAAGACTGGTCCATCATTGCCTCCTTACCTCATGGGTTTAGTCTTTGTGTCTTTTGTGGTAGAAGGGATAATACTACTCCTTATGGTTTAGCCCACTTTTTTGTCTTTGGACTTCTTCTTTCCACAATCTTCCTTTGTCCCATCTTAACAAAATGTTCATCATTGGATCCAAGTTGTAGGGTGTATCATTGCTCCTTGTCATCCACCTCATGAAAAAGATTGTGATGGAAATGTGAGACCATTCGATGCTTCTCCTCTGTTGTCAGCAGATTTAGCCCAAGGTAGAAATGTGCTACAAATAGTACAAAGTAGTGAGGTGGCAAATTAATACTCCAATTAATGATCATCTGCCTCATCCTTTGATGGAAGCACTTTGCACAATTCACCTTCTCTTGTGCAAACATTTGGTGGAAGAAGACCGCTTGTTGCATATTCACATATGTCATTTGCTCTGGCTTGAACATTGCGATCAGTTCATCCACAATGCTTTGTTTAATTGGGTCCCAATAGAAATCCACCTTGTAGTCATTGTTGGTTCACAAAGCAAAGAATACGGCCTCTTCCAAAGCTTCACATTTCCGATAGAAAGAAACTTTGATTGCATCTCCCACTTCCTTCCCCAAGACTAATGTCCAAACCGACTTGGTCTATCAAGCCGGATTCCCTCTCTTCCCCCATTACTTTGGAGCCATCCTCACAATTACTAGCAACTATCTCCACCATGAAACTTGGAAAACTCGCATTCCAATTTTAGGCCAACAACATAATACAAAGTCTTTCATGTGCTATAACATCTCATTGTGGTACCCACATTTTTTTTCTTTTTTTTGTTCTATTTTGAAAAAGAAGTGTACAGACAAAGTTGTATTGAACCCAAATGGCATTGGAAGGAGAAGAATTGTGTCTTGGTTTGTAACCCAAAGTAAAGTGACTTCGTGTTAGAAGCAAAGTACTCGGATCAAACCCGGCAAGAGAAACCCAAGTAAGGGGACTTTGTCTTGGGGTGATCAACATGATGCAAAGACGGTGTAGCAACTTCCCTTTGGATGGGTCAATCAAGAAAGGATAGGCAAGAAAAAGGTGGACAAGGTGCAAACTACTAACATGGATAATGCTAAGATGAATTCATGCAAAAAGGGTGAGTCTTAGTGAAGAGGGACGGAGGAATGACTGATCAATGAAGAACTATAAAATTAGGACTTTGTCAAGGGGATTTCAAAATGTCATACAAGTATCCTAAGCCATTGAGTAGTCAAGCCAAAGTAGTGCCTTCAGCCAAGCTAGTCAAGCATTTGATGTTTCACAATTTTGAAGGAGTTAGGATCTTGAGACCAAGAGACGGTAGAGTTATCTTTCAGATACCACATGTTAGAGGTTGCACAATGCCAATGAAGGGTGAGAAGAAGAGTCCTTCACTTGCATTGAGAAATCCAGTTATTCAAAGGTTAGATATGATAGCTATGATCAAAGTACTGAATAGACTTTGGATCACTTTTCTGGCATGGAACTAGAACTTGAGTTTTCTAGGGTTCATGGCAGAAGTAGCTTTGAGTGATTGTGAGGAGGGACCTAAGAATGAAGGGAAGAGAGGCAATTTGGCTCAATGGACAGAGTCAGATTGGAGATTGGTATTGGGAAGAGAGGCCGGTGAGGAAATTGGGGCTACATTTCTTAAGAAAGGAGAGTTGCGGAGGAGATAGATGAAATTCAAAATTCCTTCACCATGCCATGCACAAAGAACGGGTACAAAGGTGATATCTATAGGACCAGGTAAGGCAAAGCATCATTGGGGCAATGATGGCACTCTTCAAGCCTGATTGTATGACATATGTAATGAAGCATCAGGCAATATTCTTCCACTAGATGTTTTCAAGAGCACCGGTGAATTGGGCAAAGTGCTTTCACCAAAGAATGCAACAGATGGTGTGGTGTTGGAGAGATTGGGATGCTCCTCACTATTTGGTGCCATTTGCTGCCCATTTCTACTTTGGACTGAATCTGATGAAGGAGAGTGAGCAAAGAAAGAAGGTGTTGCATTTTCATCCGGACTTACAAAAGACTGCAGATGATGAGGAACAACAGTATATCCAACACATCTAAAGTTGTGATGGACATTATGCAAGAACGGGGCAGTATATGAGAGTAGCACTGAACATCCCAAAGACAAGGAAGCTATGTTGTCTTGAGGAGAGTTTCTTGCTAGGTCAGCCAAAGAAGATGAGGAAGGTGAACCCAAGGCAAGAGGTCGTAATGATCAATGAGTCATTGGGAGCAAAAGAATCAGAAGGCAAAGCTGAGTATAAGATAGAAGACTCGAGAGAAGAAGGAGAACCAAAGTTGACGTTGCAAAGTGAAGAGTTGAGAAGAGGAAGTGAAGGGGAGGTAGAAGTTCAGCAACAAGGAGAAGATGATGCTGACAAGGAAGAGCAGGAGTTCCATGTGGCAATTGATCATATGGAGGGAGGTGGAAACTTTGGCAAGAATTGCCAAGCATGGAGATAGAAGAAACTTTGGAGGCTGAGCAAAAGTTGGAAGTTCAGAGGGGTAAAAGAGGGAGAAGGAGTGTACGCCAGGTAGTGGAGGAGGGAGAAAGCTCAGATGAAGTGCCCTTGAGAGTTAGAAGATTAAGACTTCAGAGTAGAGCTCCAGTAGAAGAAGTGAGGAGAGAAGAACCTAAGCAATCTGAGAGCTTACAAGTCTTTGATGAGGTAGAGCACTTGTTGCAGATATTTTGTTCCTTGCTGTTGCAATTGCAGAAGAAGAGAAAAGAGTTGAAGAGAGATTACTCAAGAGTGAAAGATGAATTGGCAGTAGTGCAGTATATGAGTGATGAAAATTTGGAGTTGAGGAGAAAGTTAACTTGTGGAGAGCATGAACTAGTAGAACTCAGGACTAATGTAGAGCTAAGAAGGAAGGAGATTGAGACAAAAGATAAAAGACTTTGTGAAAAGAGGTAAAGCCATGACAAAGCAAGAAGAAGATTGGAAGGAGCAGCTAGTGAAGACTGAGGCCTTGAGGGCAGAAATGCATGATATGCAAGTGGAAGTCATCCATTTAAAGGCCATGGTTGATGTTATGGGACAAGAGTTGGAGAGCTTGAAGGCAAGTGCAACAAAGAAAGATTGAGCTTGGCAAAGGGAGTTATCTATGCAAGTCCGTGAAGAGGAGCAATTGTGTGGGTTGGTCAAAGGAATGGAAGAACAACTTGGATAGAGTGTGAAGGAGAAGGAAGCATTGAAGGCAGAGTTAGAAGATGAGGTGAAGATGTATCGTAAGGAGTTATATTAGTAGAGAGAGAAAAGTTGTAGATGTCGAGGCGGGAGACATCAAAGAGGTAGTAGTGAGAGTGAAGGTGATGCTTGGTATGATGTCTGAGGTTCAGTTGGAGGGCAAGACTGCACAAAATGAAATTGCTAGTGCAAGAAATGCAGAGGAAGAAAGCAAAAGACATTGAGTTGAATAAGTTGTTGATTTGCTTGAGAGATAGAGTAGATAGGAAGATATTAGGGGTAGGAGACAATGTGTTTCTCAGATTAGGTTTAGTACATTTGGAATTAGAGAGACTTTGTAGTAAGATGAAGTTAGAGATAAAGTCTGAAGTAGCCAATGTTGGAGTGCAACTGTCTTTGGATCAATTTTCTAATACATTGGAGAAGAGTGGGTTGCAAGATAGTGACATAGATAGATAACCCATGGTAGTAATTGCAAATTTTAGTAGGGGAGTGATAAAATTAGAGGAGGATGGAGTAGATTTAGGTAGACCCAAAGAAGGGGAGATTCTTGAAGTAGCATTGGGTTTGGAAACCAAAGTTGAAGTAAACATTGGATTGGTTAAGAATAGATTTGAGATTTGAAGAGGTAGATATGAAGAGGTGCATTATCATTTTGGATCTCCAGGTTGGTAAAGTTGTTAGGAATTGGTTTAGGAAGTTAGATAACTGTTGAGGAGCTTAGCCTATTTGATAGAGGCATTTGCAGTGTAATATTGTTCAGTGTTCATATTCATGAGAATAGATAAAGCAAAGTGCTGATTTTAGTGCTTGTTGCTTGAGCTTAATTTTGTGTGTGTGTTTATGAGTGTTGGGAGGAATTTGATATGCAAGTCAATGTGTTTGTTGGATGTTGGATTCTGTAGCCTTGATCTTCATTCTATATGTGTGATCTTGAGTGGATAGCAATTGAAGCAATGCCTTGACAGATCTGAGAGGAATTGTAGTGTTGGTAGTATTTTTCATTTGTGAGTGCAGTGTTAAGTTGATGTGGAGCAATTTTGATCAAGTAAGTTGTGCCTTCAGTGGAGGGGTGGAACACAATTTTGAGACAAATTTGTTTCATAGTGAAGTAGCTATTTTTGGGAGAGACTGAATCATCACAATCAAGATTGTTTGGAAAGATTTGTGATTATAAGTGACAAATTGTAGTAACAAGATTGGGATCTAGTGCTTGTTACTCTCTTTTGGTTGTGGTTATCTAAGATATGGATTGCATGGTATGGCCCCATCCACCTTAAATGCAGCTTGTCTAGAAAAAATGTTTGGTGATTGTCATATAACAACACCAAACTGCACTCTTGAACAGCAGTAGGCTTGATTTGCTTATTGTGCCTAAATTTCCACTGCTCTTGTACTGCCTTCATGGTTTGCATTGCATCATCTCTTTTCTCTTCTAACCACATCAGTTGATGGATCTAAATATCTTGCCTTTCTTCCTCCAACAATCGTTCCTTAAAGGATCCAATATGTCAGTACTTCAAATTCAATTGGTAGTATGGGATGCAATCCATATGTCAAGCATATGAATTTTTTTTGATTGTAATCTTCTTATTCATTCTATATGCCCACAAAGCTATAGGTAACTTTGTGTCCCAACTGTAAGCATAGTTGACCGTCACCTTGTTCAAAATTTTACACAACAAGATATTAGCTTTCTATGTTAGTACATTTGCTTTTGGATTGTAAGGAGTAATATTCTAATGTTTAATCTGGAAGTACTTGGTGAATGCTTCCACCATTGAATTCAAAAAATGAGTCCCTCAATCACTGACTAATTCCAAAGGACATCCATAACATGAAATGATGTTTCAAAAAAAAATTCTACAAAAGTTTTTGCATCATCTCTCCGAGTTGCCTCGGCTTCAACCATCATGGTAGCATAATTAGTGCACACCAAGATGTATCTCTTCCTCATGAATTGGGTCATCGGTTGAATCATACCTACAAAATGAATTCCACATTTCTCAAATGGGGCTAATGGCAAAATTGGTCTCAAAGGCCATTAGGAAGTAGCCACTAGCTTTCTTGTTCTTTGACAGGCATCACAACTTCAGATATTAGCATGTGTGTCCTTGTACATCATAGGCCACCAGTACCCCGATAAAAGAATCTTCTTTGCAGTACTCTTTAGGGCATAGTCTCCTCCCTAAGCTTTTGAGTGTAAGGACTCAATTACTCCTCCGCCTTTGTATGCTTCCAAGCATCTATGAAGTACTTTGACTTTGCTCATTTTTAAATAAAATGTTGTGTTTTAGCTGGTATGGTCCCATCTTCCTGAGGAAGACTGCCCTCTGCTCTAGGTCCAATCCCTGAGGACAATGGAAAGTATGCAGATAATAATATTTTGCCACATACCTCATACTTTTCATTGCCATTAAGCCCAATTTAAATGTCTAAACTCATTTTCATACACTTTAGTATTGCATAATTAGCATTGAAAATCACAAGAGATAATTGAATATATGCCAACACACTTTCAATATACAAATACAATGTTCATTTAAAGATCTAATTTGAGTCACACAATGATTGAAGTCCTTACTCTCTTGTGTCAGTGCTTTTGCATAGGAAGGCACCAGATGACTCATGTGCAAGTACATATCCATCATTGCTTGGTAAATATTGATGGCTCTCAAAAAAAAATGCTCCCCCTTGATTAAAGTCTGACCAAAGCTCCAATTTCTTTAATCATGTCATGACATGATCCATATATTCATGTTCAATAGCACACCCTCATTAAAGACACACTAATGAAGAGAAAATGCCCTTCACAAATTGGAGGAAATCCGTTTATCACCTACAAAGTGGAAAATTTGATTAAATTTGATGAACCCCTGCTAAAGAATAGAAAAGTATTTGCAGACTCAAGGCAATCTGCTTACCTTGTACAAAGTGTATAAGAATCCACCCTTGTTGACTACATACTCAAGAATAGAAAATTCTACAATTTTCTTACCTCCTACAAACTGGATAATAACACACCCTTGTCAACCACCCACTCAAGAATAGAAAATGTTGTTCACAAATTCAATGCAATCTTATTACCTCCTTCAAAGTGGATAGTTGTTTGCTTCTCATCGCATATCACTTGCACATGGATTGAGTATGTGCATTTTTTGGCTGAAGTAAACTTCCCCGTCAATGGTGGGTTTTTGTGACAAAGGGAACAGAGTACAATCAACCCCACTCCCCGAGAATCCTTTTCTTGCAAACACGGATGAAATTCTAGTTCTCTCCTCCAACCCAAGCCATTCTGCCTCGTTCCTCAATATGGACAAGAAAGTAATGATTACTCTATTAGTTAAAATGGTTGTGGATCTTGCACTAATTATCCATCTGTTCATTATTCTTGGAAATGACGCTCCATTCTCATTAATGCGGTTCTAGATATCTAGAACCGCATTAATTCTTTTACTTCTTTCCTGAGTTATGACCAGGTACCAAGACAAGGCATTATAGAATTCTCAGTTCTGCAATTTGAAGCGAACGAGCAGTGATTAAAACACCAGGCACCAAGATCTGTATTGCAAGCACTTCGAAGCACATGAACAAGCAAGAATGAAGAATCGCACTTGAAACTCAAAAATGAGAGACGAATCGAGCTTGAATATTGACGATCGACAATGAACAGGAATAACACTAAACTAGCAGAATAAGAATCATGTTCAAAATATACCGTGTATCCAAAAGTTTCACATTTAATTAACGAGGGCGTCATTAAAAATTATATGAATATTCCATAATCCCTTTCAGTCTCAAAGATCTTAACAAAGGGGTCATTAAAAATTATATGAATATTCCATAATCCCTTTCACTCTCAAAGATCTTAAGGTTCCTTCAGGGTTCTGATTACGGGTCGGTTACGGATTCCCGCGTATCACTCCCTTCCGCCCCGTTAACTTTTACTGGAACTCCTGTACAAATTATTTACGGGACCTTTATAGAACCCAAAATGGCACATCCCAAACCCGCTAATGTGTCAAAGTGGATACTGAAATGTTCGAGAATCCGACTATCAATATTTCAGAGTTTCGACTTTATGGGCTGTGATTGGGGCAGGCAGCTGTAGCTTCAGAGAGTAACTTGCTGGCATCGTAGTAGCCATATCTCGATCACGTCATAGTACACCTTTTATGGCAGTAGCTAAATTGAGTCATATGCTGATTCTAATGACTACGGTAGTTTCTCAGAGTTGAACTCCATCGAAACATACGATGAGGTTTAGGGAACCGGATGTGTTGCGCGTGCAGTTTCTAGGACGATGTTAGCTAAAATTTATGGTCAAAGCTCGCCAGAGCTTGAAATGCTGAGTACAATGACAGATTCAAGGTGCACAACATTGTGAGGGCAATGTATACCTGAAAGAAACCTGAGTCGGATGCGTAAGATAACAAGAAGGATGGGAAGCCCCATCAAGCCGTATAATGATAAAACACAAGATGTAAAATGGGGCTAATCCCCAATATACTGAAAGTGCAGGGCAGCTTTGATATGATACCCGGAGCATCAAGGGGCTGAGCAGTGGACAGCTAGATATACTACCAGGACATTTACCATATTCATCTCACAGAAGAGAACAAACCGTTTATATTGTAAGATGATAAATATCACACAATAAATTCTAAGAGTCGGAACCATAATCAAGCAATTACATCGACAATCAGTGAACGTCTATCCTTTTCATGCTACTTCAGAGTGATGTGTGTGTACATTAGACTACCTGTAAGTTAACATGATATATTTGCGCAGAGGAACGGTGCTGAGACCTTCAAGATTGACTCATCTCTAGCTCCAAGTACTGTAGGAGCTTGTACCACAGTGAGGAAACAATGCAAATGTGTAGATTTGTACATTTTCCATCTATGGGAAATCCGTTAACTCTCTATTTCACTTCGTCAGCACGTAGATGGCGTAGAGGATACCAGGAAGGTAACCGAAAAGTGTCAACAGTAGGCAGATCCAGAACTCGATTTTGCAGCCGTACCGGAGAAAGACTCCAAGAGGAGGCAGAATGATGGCCAAAATGATGTCGATAAATGTCATGGTACCCATCTCGCTTGCTGCTTTAGATTCAAACTAACACTCTTGATAAGCGTAGATCACTTCAGTTGTGACTGACGAACTGCAATCGCGATTCTTCTCAACTTCTGCTCTTGTGTGTGTTCAGCGTACCTTTCATCTAGACGCCAACCCCGCGTACTTCAGCATTTTAGATGCTTTCAGAGACCCTGGAAATAGATAGCACATAGACTCACGATGCCCTGCACGTCCAGGCAGCGTTGAGGCAGTGATCTCCTTGGGACTTCCGCAATGAAACTCGCTACATCAGCAAATGTGCGTGTTGATTGAGTGGGTGTGACGAGAAATGCGAGGTCGCTCGACCTACTGTGGACCGAGCCGAGCATATTTCCTCCACTAGCGTGTTGGCCATGAGCTACGACCAGAATTGAGGGGAAAGGACACTACAAATAGAATAAACGTGTGCTACGAGTATGAGCTGTAAACAGTTCAAAACGTTGCGCTCCTGCGGTCTCGGGCCTTCTTTCGGCAGCTCAGCTTCCCGCTGTTGATTTTAACTTTAACTATTTGACCTCGGTCGGTTGCAAGTTGGGGTGGGTGTCTCTGAATATGATGGTCACATGAAGTAGAAGGTTTCAGCTACAGAAGCCTGTTTCGAGTTCCGAAGCAAGTTACTGTATCGGGTCCGGTCGGGTGGCGTGGCGTAGGTGGGTCGTGAAGATTACAAATGGGCCCGCTAGGATGACACCTTTTTTACACCTTTGCTTTGCCATGTCACGGAAGACTAATCTGTTGGATAAAAAAATTGTGATATGTATTTTTTTTAATTATTAATTCCGGTTTTGGATTTCGATTTGCTTTCCCATTTCCATTAAAATCTGGTTTTATTTATGGGTTGATTCTTCGTTTCCATTTTCCGGTTCTGGAATTCATTTTTGTCGTTTCACATTCTTCTCCCACATCTCGACAGAACTGGTTCGCAACTCCCCAATTTCAATTTGCAGTTCATGTGGAACCTAAACGAAGTGATGAAGAGAGTCGTATCAGTGGGCACTGAAAGATGCAACAATTCGAAGTCCACATGCGCTGTCCAAATTCTTGGCATTATTTCCTCTCCCTTGGTTCAACTGGCCCTTCGGACTTCACATTTCACTTTTGTCCGGAACAAAACATCGACTTTCAGCTGACGACATGTCGGACTTAGAGGAGAAGGACCAGGTAAGTTGTTCCTTCTGCAATGTGTCTTCTCCACTAATGCCACACGGGAAAAATATCAAACTAAATTCTCTCGTGTTGTCATGTCGTTATCATGGTGCGTTCAGGCAAGGTTCGGGACACGTTCATTCTGGATTACAATGTATATCACACACAAAGTTCAACGTGAAGAGCTCGATTTTCTTATTGTAATCTGTGAATCTGTACATTTCTCTTCCAATTTATTGTTTACCTTTTCAAACTCTTTCTTAACCTGAAACAAGATTATGCACAAATTTCTAATTTCTTTCGATGAGCCTGCTTGTTCAGCAGATTTGCTCGTTCAACAGATTTGCACGCTGCATTTCTCATGCATGTGAAAGGAAGGAAGAATACACATCCTTCACGACAGTCTTCCTGTTGGAGGGAATCGAGGGATGATCTATCTCGGGTATTCTCTTACTCCTGCATGAGACAGGTAACTTATTCAACATGGAAATCGAACCGGATTTTTGAAAATGGAATTTTAATGGAAATGGATAATAAACCCCCAAAACGGAACAGGAAACTTGGAAAGAGAACTGCAAATTGCAAAAGAAAATTTGAAAACTTGGATAAGTCCTCGCCTCGGGGTGTCATCCTAGCCCACCACTTCCAAATTTATGATTGATTTACTTGTGCAAACTTTGCTAGTCTTTTAATTCGCTATTTACTTTATGATAGTTATCTTAAACAAGAGTTATGTATCGTTCAATCCCGCGAAGAACAGTTTATTAGGTGGTTTCAATTGGGCACTTACGGGATCCCCTAGCTATCTCGTAAAACAATTTCCGAGTCATCCCGTGAAATATTACGAGTATGTGGGGAGGAGATTCATAAAAGTTTTCGATAATTTTGTAATTCAAAGCATAAAATTTTACCACATGCCATTCATAAATCAACGCTCTCTCATTGAGCACTCATGATCTTTGAATCTGCTTCAAAACGCCCTTGACGAAGAGACAGCTTCTTAAAATGTCTCCTTTAAAGTACATTGATCATTCTAGCCTAATAGACGCACAACAACAGAACTGCTATCGCTCCCAGATTTCCGCTATTGCAACCCATGACGTGGCCAAATTATTTCCCGGAAAAAGAAGAAGCGGCGGGGACGGAAGTTGCCACGCATGACGTGTCCAAATATGATTCAAGGGGCGGGAAGGAACTTGATTGGAGGTGGTGGACAAATGAAATACGGCAGGCAACACAATACCATAGCCAAATAGGGTGTAGGGGCGGAGAATGTCATGAGTGACAATAGCAAAAGTCAAGATGGCTATGTCATGAGTAACAATAGTAAAAATCTAAATGGCAATTGCAAGTCTCCAAACTAGTGGTTGAGAAAGTGATGTCCGCGGGCTATCGTGGCTACTTGAGAGAGAAAGGCAATCAAGTAGAACACATGAAGGATGGAAAACCCCCCTCAAGCTTAACAAGGGAGACAAAGTGGTAAAATGGAGCTAAGTCACATTAGTGTCAACATGAGAAGTTTACCTTTTTGTTAAAAAAAATCATAACTATGCAAGTTATAAGGTTTATAAACTATTGAAACCTCTTAACAAGCATCACCTAGTTTAATTGTTCTTTTATAGACTGCACCAACCAATGTTCTCTATAGAGCACTGGACACACACTCTCTAAGGTATATTATAAAGTATGAGAATGAGAATGGTAAACCCTGACATCTAATATGATAAGTTCTCTTGCATTCATTGACAAATGTGTCATACTTAGTGTCAATCACTCCATATAATTCCACCGTTAGATGAACTAAGAGGTGACCTAGTTGTATACTCACATCTATAGATATGACACACCCCTCTAGAAGCTCAAGGGGAAAAGGGATGAACAAGACCATGCTCTACATTTTGACACCTTGACTCTCAAGCTTACAAGATGTAACTCACAATGTGTATATAGTAAACCAAGCATACTCCCATTTATAGATTTGACACACCCCTCTAGAAGATCGAAGTGAGGAGGTATATTTGAACAGTACAATGCTTTACACTTTGACACCTTGATTCTCAAACTTACAAAATATAACTCTATTGTTAAATGATCAAAAATCTACCTCATCTGATCTATGGAGCTCACCATGTGTGTTTTGTATGCAAAGGAGAGAAATATATAACTTGGTATGGCCAAAGTAGTAAATAAGAAAGTTCTAAAATGAACCATGGCAAACAAAAATCCCCCTAGAGAATTTTTGTGTCACATATCTACAATTGACTCCAAGATGATGATTCACTCCTTTAACCAACCCAATGGTAATAAAAGGAAGGAGGAAAACCATAGAATGACCGTACTAACAAAATGAGATTTTCCAAAAATCTACCCATTTCCTTAAACTCTCTAAAGATAAATATTATAAAAATGCTATAAAAAATTATTCTCAACATCTACATGTAAAATCCTTTCCAAATGGATATCTAGGATACCTTGGATAGGTAGGTCGGTACGCGCGGGATACCTAAGACTCCAAGTCATATAATCACCCTTTCGAGCATAGCCAAGGCGCATCTACTCGACCCATTAACCATCATTACCGAGAATATCTTGGACTAGTCGGGAAATGGAAAACCTCGACCATGCCCCTAACATCCCCTCTAGGAATCTCATTCTTTCAGGTCACGACATAAACCAGGCCTTATAGAGAAGCTGACAATGTGAGCTCGTGCTCTTCTGTCACGACAAAATATCAGGGTCCAAAGAAGATGTTAAAGTTACTAAAGTTTTTCAGTCGGGATTGGGAGATCAGGCTTTACACAGATTGTTATCTGTTTCTACTTCTCAATCAAGACAGGTCACTCTTCTGACAGAAATTGATAATTTTATCTCATTCTTTTCTGTCGTGTTCGGTCAAGTCAAGACAGGAGATCATGCTTTCCAGAGAAATTGTTACCTATTCTAACTTCTCAATCAATACAGAAGGTCACTCTTCAGACACAAATTGAAAATTGTTTCTCAGTCACGACAGAAGATCAGGCTTCACACAAATCTGGTAATTTCTCTCAGCTTGTTCGGTAATGACAGAACACCATGCTCTGCACAAGAATCAGTAGTCATATGCCAGTCACTAAAGAAAATCAGACTTCATAGCTTCATGAAAGTACCAAGCGTTAGTGCTGGGACCACGGTCTATATGGACCAAACGGTGCCGATAAGACTCGACGTGTTGTACTCATCAAAGTCAGAAGCACACAAATAAACTCGGAGCACAGCTGTGGTACTTTCAATGAAACAAGAGGTCGTCCCTTTCTGGTAGGTTTTGGAGTGAATAAACCTCGTATAGAGAGATTCGGCTCCTGGTATGGTAGGCGGCGGCTTGAGTTGTCGTTTCTGAGGGGCAGGTTGCACAGGAAGATAATCCTCCGAATCTCTGAAGGTGATGTCGTCTGGAGCAGGTCTGATGGTAAGGCATAATGTACTTACCGCCAACCTTGATTCGGAAATTTAAGCAGAAGCAGTATGTGTATGTAATATATAGATCAGACGGGATTCGACGTGTGAAAATACATGGGGTTGACAAGAGCTAACCATGCGATAATCTTAGGGAAGAAAACTGATACCTTCGCGATAGTGCCCTGAACTTTCGATGCAATGAGCTCGAGGAAGGAAAAGAAAGACAGTGACACCCGAGCAGAAGATAATCAGAGACAAACTGCTTTTCTTTCTGCAATGGTCAAACAAGCCCTGAGGACCTATTAGACAAGTGGGAAATCTATGACACGAAAAACGTTATTCAATGATTCCGTTTGCTTTTCTGCTTTAAATTCAGTGTAATACACTCCTCATCCGATCTGTTCCTCTCGATATACAGGAGAATCCGGATGTTCCCTGTAGAAACCATTCCGTAAGTGAGCCCCGTTGTATTGAACGATCAAAGCTGAAAAATTCTTCACAAGCTGAGAGCGTGCTCGGGAGACGTCTTGAAGAACCCTCTGCACTGGTTTCACTAAGGCTCAGCTCAGGAACAGAACGAGACACGTTTCCGGCTTCAGAACTTGTGGTTTGGATCTTACGGAGAGTGTGACATTGTCAACTTACTCGAGAACTCCATGAATAACGAACTGCGATTGAGGTAAGCTCAAGCTCAAGCTCAAGAGCGTGACTTGTGGCTTCAGGCCATGAACTATTGAAGAGTGGGTTTCTCTTCTCACCTTGCAGAAATCCAAACTTTAAAATTCCAGAACAACAACTGGAAGTGGTTACATTCTGTCAGTAATATGAGACTACAATGAGATAATTACAAATTCTTCTTGTAGATGGGACTCATTGATTCTATCATGAGCATGTGATTGATGGCCACTCGCCTTACAGGAATCACTGGAATTCTTGACAGGCTCATCCAGTGGAACATTACTCGAATGCCTAGGAAATTGCGCTAAGATTCGATGTTGTGTTTTCTGTTGAGATCGGTGTCTGATTCCTCAAGCAATAGAAATTTCTGCGTCTGCCAATACTCACACGGGAATGGGATAAGTGAAGCAGAGGATTCTAGAAATTTCTGATGATCAGGTCCCGGTTCCAGCTGTGGGAGATCCAAGTCAATTAAATTTCACAGCCATAGGCCAGGTAGGGTTAGCCACCTCCTTACCAATGGTCACCAATGCCGCAGTGAAGTAAAATGTTCAGCCTTGTCCATATGGCCGTTCCTCGGCGTTTGTTACATGATGTGGCGTCCCTTCACAACGTTGTGAAATCGGGCATTGATACATTTAAGAGCTGCGATGGATAACGGACAGAGTTCCAAAGTCAGTATGGGTGAGATCCAGCCACAATGAACGAATCTGATTCTGGATCCATAATGCAAGTTTTCTAGAAGATTGAAATATCTGCAACAAAAGCTCCCACGAGTTCACGATACACGAGGACCTGTATTGCATCTCATAAATTGACATGATCAGCCATGACCGGGGAAATTTCTGATCTGCAGACATTCTCGATATTCAGCAGTTGGGAAGAAATAGTTGAAATGGGCATACAGAAGGGGCTCTCTGGCCTGAATATGATAGGCAACCGGCAAACTCTTGCAATTGTACTTGTGGTGCAAAGTCTAAGCACTAGCCCCTCTTACATTTGCGCTAATGCTCTCCGTATCATGATACTACAAGTAGTATTAGTTGCGGAAGAACTTAAAGATACCCAGTGCCGGAGTTCAGCGGTGAATCTGAAGTCAAGTCTGTCTAAGTCAATGTTCAACAAATGCTTCCTCTCACAAAGAACATTATAGCGCCGCTGTACATTCTATGGTGACATCCCCACTCCATTGTCAGTGCAAAGATACGTTGAGAGAGGAAGATGCGTAAGTTGCTTGAAGTAGTGGGGCCCAAAGTCTTCTAACAGTAACCACTCGTTCGTCTATCACTCCCTCTCAGAACCGAGAGCTGCTGCTATTGTTTCTTCGGAGACGAAATTCAGTTGTTTTAAGCGTTGAAATTGCTTCTTCATTGGCTGGGAAAGCTACGGAAAGCTCACGGAAAGAATCTAGCAAGTGTAATAGAAGTGTCAACAACCTGCGAGAAGGTCTTCACGAATTGTGGAGTCTAGTGTGCAGTGAGTGAATTGTGGCGGTGAAGACGGCCGGCGTGGACTGTTAGATAATGTGACAAAGTGGTTGCATTTTCGAATCTCAAATTCACGATCAGAGACACACGCTCGAAGTTCTCATCTGGACAGAAGATTGTAGCTGTCTAACACTACCAACCTCAACTTCAACGCCCAGGGAGACATTCTAGACGTGTTCATCTGGAGAGAAGATTATAACTGAGTAAGCTGATAATTCGCTTTAAGTGTAGATTTCAATGTTTGCACTAAATATCATTCTTCCATCCCGCTCACCTGTTTAAAAAACAGTGCGCGGGTTTGTGCTCCTACACTTTCAAAGAAGGCATCCACTGTTTAAATCTTACATGTTTCGCAGTTGGAAGTTCTAATTTTGCATCATGAAGGGCCACATTTACATCTACTAGTTCTAAAAATTAGGAAGCGTTTAGAAACTTTTAACTACATGAAAATTTGTTCAAATACATCTCACAGGTACAAATCTGGACTGCCGGAACTAGAACCATTATCATCGAAGATACCTTACAAATGTGAACCCTGAACTGCCACATATCAGGGTGGTCCTTTCATGTTATACAAAAGCAGTTAATCATTGAGGCTACCATAAGCCTCTTATCCCTGTCTTACTTTGAACCGTACTATACGAGATCTCGCGATATCTTCATATAACATACTTTTCAGTTCAAGGAATATATCATATTATATGTTCTGCAATTTACTTGCATAAACAATTTCGAGTTTCTTGTCAGTCAGAGATGTCCTGGTGTATGAGCCCTGGGGTTGGAAACCATGCTCAGTACACGAGAATTCGACCCTCAACAATTTAGCGTGAATCATAGAAGTGGACTCCAGTGTAGGAAACTAAGAACTGGTCTTGGCACGACCCTCGTCTGCCGAGACGTCTGTTGATATTTGTGACTGAAAATATCGTGCTAAGGTCTCTTGCACTTTGTTGCCATCACAACGTTGGGAATTGCAAAGGCCAAATTCACCGCCTTCAACGGCCTTCAAGTTTACTGATAATTACTTTCAGATCTAGCTTCAAATCACAATATCCATACAAAAAGATTTGTCGTTATGCAATCCAGATATTTTAACCTTGCATTACAATACGTCAATTTGTGACCCCAAGCAAGGAGCACGACCACAAACAAAGCATACTGGATTACATGTAAAATTGCACTGCCAAAAAGGATCTGTGAGGAAAACTTTATGTCCTGAAGTCGAGGACTTCCCAGCTTTATTTTAGATCTCTTAGTTTTTACAGGAATGGAATTCAGCTTCCTTCGAATGGAAGCACAGTCGAGAAAAACCAACAGATTCGAGCATGAAAGCTTGAAGAACAAAAAGATGGTACCACCTATGATTGCTGCTTCCTTTATTGTACCACTCCAAATTTCTCAAAAGTGAACCCCGAAATGTACCGGAAGTAACCTCTCTCGCCCAATGAAATGGCCTGAGTTTGTTTCTAACACCGCACCTGTAGAAACTCTTCTGTGTCACCTCTCGCTGCTGTAGTCGACCAACTCAGATTCTGCTGTTTCACATTGTGATACGGTGGGGGACAAAATTGCGGAAACTGCTTCAGGCAGAGTTTTCCTTCAAGTAGGATATCAGATCTGCTCGCTCTTGTGGCTTCTTCAAACCTGGAAACACCATCTTTGTACCTGGGATGTACTTCTTGGGATTCAAAAGGTATTCATACAGAGTCTCCTCTCCCCAAACAACTGCCTTACTCTTGTTGGCAGAAGAGTAAGAGTATCCTGCGGTTGTACCAGAAGTTCTTCCCAGCAGACCAGAAAGGTTGGGACCCTGCTTGTGTCCCGCTGCCTTCTCTACAGCATGACATTGAGCACACTTGGTCTTGAAGATCTTCTCTCCTGCTTTGGAGTTTCCAGCGGGTGCTTCAGCAAATGTAGCCATGGTTAGACTGAAGGAAGATCTTAAAGTAGAGACTCTTGGATCTTACTACACCAATCACTGACTGGTGACAATAACTGGTGGAAAGATCAAAACGGGCACCAAATTTAAGTGTATCATCCAATTAATCAAGCCCTATGCCTGTTGAGAACAGCAACCACAGTTCTTGCTGGACCGGAGAGCTCAAGCGATCGTTGGATGATCAAAAGGCTCTCTCTGCAGCTACCAGGCAGAGAAAGTACTTTAACGCCACAGGAATGGGGGAATCTCCAGCGCCTGCTTGTCGTTCCTGTTGAAGGTAACAGGGCCCCTTGCAAGTTTGACTTTCTGTGAACCTACCTCAACTTAAGATCTAAGGTATTACCTTCCAGCCCTCCGGGATTATCACGAATCATGTGAGAATAAGGTCCAGACAGTTCCATCGTGATACATAGATTCAAGTCTAGAATCTTAATGCTTCTCTGAAACTGATCTCGATCTGCAACCTCACGTTTTATGTTCTCAACCTCCGACGTGTATCACTTCCAAGCTTAAAAACAGCTCCACCTCCGAGTTTATTCTCATCAGTGGAATACCACCATGCGACGTACAAGCTACTCAAGCAACTAACTGGACAGCAAACTACTGATCCTAAAAACTTCATTCAATTTAATCAGTACCACAATTCAATGTTCCATTTTTTAACACAGTGGCTTTTCTGTTGCAAGCGTCACGATAGCTCCTCAACCACGGCGCCTTTCACTGGTCGTGGTAAGAGTTTGTCCCATGTTGCCAACTGTTGCCAACCCACAATCTGCTTGCTTTATTTGGTCGGTCTCGTACGACCTTACTACAGAACGGTCAATCATCCAGTGTCCAAGACGTCTCTTCCTGTCGTTTGAATCCTATCACCCTTTAGTCAGGTATTTTGAAGTTTGGTAACAACGATGCGATGCAGCATTCAAAATGGTTAGAGGCTAGTGCATCGGCCAATGCGGAGCAGCAATAGAAGCAGTGTAGGTTGCTTCAGGAATTGTAACTAGTCAAGCCTTGTCCACCCCCATGAATGAGGCACCAAAACTAGCGGAAATTCTAGGTTTCATTCTGATCTATTGTGGCTTCCTTTGTGCTGATGAGATCTCGGGAGGGCTCTACCGATGGACGTTTGCTTGCAATCGTTGTATGAGGGTCTAGGATAGGGGGTGAAGTGAGGGGAAGTATTGAGTGTTACTCAGAAGATTGGTATCAACTTCCATCAATATCTCTATGAGGTAGTTATTCATTAATTTGAACTCAACCTTCAGAGAAGAGAGAAGAGAAGAGATTAGGGTTACCAGGAGATGGGATCTGTAATCTGGGTCTGAGTGTCGTGTGAAACAGTGTAAAGCTACAAAGCTGTGAGTGTTTTATTGTACTGATATTGATTACAACTTCTCCATATGCCCCATGGGTTGGGTCCTTTTTATCGTGTGAAACTAGAGTAACGATAAAGGAAGGACAATCAATTCCGTTGCTTTCACCTAGCGCTCCGACTATCGAGTAAGGGGAACTCCTGGATCTTCAACACTCTTTTACGTGTCTTTTCCGTTGCAAGCGAGACGGCACACTGATCACAACTTCTGCATACGTGTTGGGAAGTACAGCACTGACTTTGTATCGCGTGAAACAGAGTACGCCGCATATAGCCGTGGTTAATCCTTTAATGACCGCCCACCCGTGACGATGATCACAAAGGGGCTTCTTTCCTCTCTGATTACCAACGTCCCACAGTTTTTGTAAGTAACGTTACATTCAGGGAACTTAACCATCTGTTACGGAACCTCGTAGCTGGACAACCACCTCTTAATCTAGACTACGACGAGTTTCTGACACACATGATCGACTTACGAGAGGACCACTGATGTTAAATCCTATCAAGTCTATTTGCAAACAGAAAGGACTGGAAAGATCGGACAAAGTTCATTCCAAAGTTGCGCATGAAAGGAGATAGACTCCGGTAAGATCTACCAAGGAGACACGCACCATGTTACTGCTCGTCTTTTGATCATAAAGGCACTGTCTTTCCTGATGATACAGGAGGGAGGTAAGCAAATGTGGCTGCAGATACCAAATGGGCTAGGAGTTTCAAAGGCAATTATTGAGTAGCTAGCAAAGTTGTCCTTGTTTCAGAGGTCACCCAAATCATCAGAGCAATACGCTGGTTGAATACGCTGGTTGAATACGCTGGTTGAATACGCTGGTTCTCGTCCATTGCGGTCATCATAGAAGCAGCTGTTTAGCCCATCAGGCTGATACGACCTTTTGTTTGAAACCTTCTACCTTCAATACTGTCGGATCATTTATCTAATTTTCAACACATCAAAAGTAGAGTTGGTAAACTTCAACTCCATTGCATATTTAGGTGTTACTGTAACAAGCCCCCATTGTGGGATTCACATTCCTAGGCGACTCCACCAGTTGCCCCTATCCTTAGCGGTTTAGCTCATAATGCAAATCTCACCTTAGGTTATCGTTGTATGATACGTCGACTCCAGAACTGCAAGTTTTGTGATCCTCAGGCCAATCACATAAGGGCCAATATGGAAGGAAAGAAGAAATCTCGTGAGCTCAACTGGTTCCTTTGAGTTGATATCCATAAGTTATAAGATCAGGGAGATTCTGAAATCGGGTGTATAAGATAACATAAGATTTCAATTGCATAGGCCCGATGATATAACTAGGGAATTGCTACTGCCACCCTACTTTCTGGAGTGGAAATAGCAGCACGATACCAGAGCCGTGCACAGGGCGTGTGTGGAAGGTAGTGAAACGTTTGTTTGTTTCTCGTTTTAAAATAGTTCATTTTAAAACATTTTAAAATGCATTTTTAAATACCATTATTTTTTATAAAACATTCTTGATTGTTGCATGAAGAATGTCACCTTTCATGGGGTGTAAAAAAAATTCCATCTGAAATGTTTTCAACAGCATTTGCATCCATCAGGAGATGTAGTTGGAGAGCTTCCTGCTCCTCAACTTCTACTATACTGAGTAGAAGGCTGATGGCATCAGCATCCACATCTATTGGTTCATCTCCAACCATGGCAATCTTTTCTTGGAGTTCAATTGTTGTGACAGAAGTTCATCCGTGCCATTCTTGACAACACAATCACTCGAGCATCAAAATGCAATTTGAGACTGCTCAAATGAATGTCGCTTTGTGGACAACTGATGACCCATAATGGCAATGTTGTGCACAATTGCTACCTGGCATTCTACTTTGCCGACGATATGATTGCGACGTCGAGTGTGAATGTGCTTGCCAACCTTGTGATGCCGTTCAACTCCAGCAGATTATGCAGGGCTGATATAGATCTTGATAAGGAAAGCAGCCAAAGTTGCATATTGAGTTAGAACCCGGCTCCACATCAAGCGAGGGTGGTAATTGATCAAGTCCTGGAACATCTCTTCAAATTTTGCCTCATTCATGCAGAATATCATGAACTCGGACACAACTCTACTGTATACATGGGTCGATGTTGAGTCCTTGTTGTGACACCTTGTGATGAACTGACTGGCCTGCAAGCATTGCATCTTCAGATCACCCTTGCCAAGCTCAGCAACCTCCTCGCTGATGGTTGCGGCCACATTGATGCGTAGATGACAATAGAATGGATCATAGTAGAATGCCAATGTATGCACATGCGAATAGATGCTGCTCCATCAATATTGAAAATGTTTAATTGCATGATGTAGATCAGCCCCAGACAACACCAATGCCAGATGTACATGAATATAAATGAAGCCGGCATAAGCAGTAGACATTGTGGCAGTGTTTGATTCTAGTACACCAAGGCATTTGCATATGGGGTCAAACAAATTGACACATGTGTTGACATCACGCCAGAATGCTGAATTGATGATGATTTCACTGAGTGGCTTAGGAAGATCGTAAATTGCATCAATACCATGCTCTTGCTTCTCATTTGCAACAAGAATGGGGAGAGAAATGAGTACACACTTCACCTGCTTTAATTGGCAAAACATGTAATTGACTGAGCTCCACCTAGATGCAAAATACAAAACCATGTACAGATTCTTGCTCAATACTTCATTGCATATCATGTTGTACACCTTGTTGAGAAGAGATTGGCCCTTGATATTCTTCAATACAAACAAGGCCTGCTTCAATAGTAGCTTTAACTGATGATCCATCTTGAGAATATCTTCACAGAGATTGTTGAGTGGATGGATGCACACTACAGCCATAAGCATAATCAACTATATCATTGTTGACTAGATTGCGATGAATTGCACTCATGTTGTTGCAAGAATCTGAGATGAATGCATTAACAAGCACCTTGCCAATGAAGTCATAAAGCCTGGAAATACAGTCTTTGATTTTCAGTGAGAGTTCTTGCTCAGACTCCTTTGTCAGGTTAGCATGCAGGTACTTGATATACCACGGTCGCGGATCGTGTGCAATGATGTTGGACATACTTCGTAATAGCACATTTGTCGCCCCATCCATGTTGATGATAATTGTGGGAGCAAATGAAAGCTCCCGACCCATCTTCATCTAGATCTCTTTATAATACTGGTAAAGATGGTTGGTGCTGATCATGGTGGGCAATGGTGTGTGCCAAGTAGGCAACAAAAAATGGAAGAATTTTTGCCATGTAGGGTGATCGAAGTTGTAACAAGTTTCATGAATTGCATCACTGAAATGTCTATCAAGAACAACACGCTCAGCAGTGGTGTAACCTGGATACACCTTTGCTCCTAATTGATCAGCAATAGATGCACACTGTGAACTCAACGGACCTCTTGGAACAACAGCAGCAAACAATGGACAATCACAATAATACGTCATTTTCTGCATAAAGACAAGCATAATATTCTTGCATCGAATATTTTAAAACAAGATTTGGAGACTTAGCACTCCACATATATTCATGCAAAGTATTGAAATAGACAAAAAAAGTGGAATCTTCTATCTTTTGGACTGGTTCTGTTGAATACGGACATGTAATTGCCTTACAAGGTACCACCTCAACCAAGATGCATCCAGTTTTTGTTTGCTATTCCTGACATGCATAAATCAAATTGTAACCTGATTTTGTGGACAGATGACATACTTGTTACCGCTACAGCAAGTGCAGGATGCACCACATGAACAACCAGCCCGACATAGTAAAATAAACAGACTTAGTGAAGATTCACTTCCTAAACTCTATTACTAAATATTAATCAATACCATGCATAATCGTGCACATTATTACACATCATTCCCTTTGTCATATGTTTGGGATCAATGTTCATGAGTGTGCAGAACCATACCCTGTCATCTCGGGATCAAAGATGTCCATGTGGCGTAGACCACAAGTCGAAGATATATGACTGCATTGACTCGATTGGATGGTGATTGAAGCCGGTTCCTTTGGTATTGCTGTCAGTATAAGATTATCAAGATATTCAATCAAATGAGGCTTCTTCAAGCAATTTGCAAGATGTGTCTTTTGATTATTTGATGTAGATGAAATGATTGAGCTGCAGTGCAAGCATTTGATACGCATTGATTTGAACACAGAGTTTTCAAACTCCTGACCAAAATGTTCTCTGTCGGCCCCTTGCTTTTGACCTTTGCCTGTGACACTCCTTTTTTACAAAACAAGGAACAATCGAGCTTGTGGAGCAAGCACTCTAGTGGCAATGGTGAGACAAAAGCCACATGATCCCTAAACTTCCTTGTCTGCTGAGACTCTACTGGGATAGTGGGACTACACAGGTGATCGTGCACACCACAAACCAAGAGCGCGTGCACCAAGAAAAGAAAAAAAACATTTTGTAAGAATTTTAAAATATTTTAAAACATTCAATTATCTGCAGAAGTGAAAAAAAACGTTTTATAGTGGAAGGGGGCCATGTAAGCTTAGCCACGTCATGGATGGCATTAGCAAAAACCAAGGTCGCAATAGCCATTCCCTGTAACTGTTCTTGGGGCTTAGCCCCATGTTACTTTTTTGTTTCTCCCTTATACGGCTTGGCTTGATGGGGTCTTCCCATCCTTCATTTTTCCTAGGCGGTCGCCTTTTACCTTTCTTTTCTTTTGTGTATTAGAACTCTGAATCTAAGTAACGGAGAATGTCAATTTGTATATTGTTTGTCAATTTAATTGAATTCTGGAAAGTCCTCACATATTTTTTCAGCTAATGGATTCAAGCCACCTCATAAGTTTATGAGCTACTAAAGATAGACTAAGTGTAGTAACGTACATGCTACACTAGAGTAAATGAGAGGCGTAGACTTCAAACGGACATGTAATGGTCGCCATCAAGTGTATATTTTCTTACTGTATTTACGAAGTGCGTGAAAAATCTATAGGGACTAGTTCGACAAACATAATGGGCAGAGTATCGAGATCCATCCAATTTTTTTTGTTTTTAATAAATTCCATAAAAAGTAATCATGTAAAATAAAAAATTATGGAGTTTGCACCCATGTTTTTAATTTTTATCAAACTTCATCATAGTTGGTAATATAAAATAAAGGATATGGATTTTGCACTCTATATCCCCTAGTGCATTAATTAATATTATTCAAGGTTAATAATAGATTATTAGATTTGAACTTGGTTTAAATGGTTCGAGAAGAAATCCAATGAAAGTCTCAAGAAGGTGTTGGGGAGGCGCAAGAAGGTACCCGAGGACGTCATTTTAATGTCGTGAGCACTGGTTGGTGCCCGTTGATACCTGTTGGCACTGATTTTCAAATATATTCTTGCAAGTCTCACGGTAGTACACTTTGTCATCCCTAAAAAATATTCCGAAGTTTATTATTTATCCCATAAATATCCATCATTACTATTTCTGAAACCCCCAAATTTGCTTAAGTTCAATAAAAAGAATACTTTGGTCTAAGTTTGTTTATCTAGATGTTTTTATAATCCAAATATGTCCTGTTAATCTTAATTTCTTGAGAAGTTAAGCTTTCAATTTAACTTTCATGTCTTATAATCAAGGTCTCGTAACTGGTGGAGTACTATTTTGATGGAGGGATCTATGTTCGGATCGAATACGCTGGAAATGAACATTTTCTTTATATTTATCACATATCATACGTACTGAAAAAGAGAAACTAATCATGGATTTACTTTTAATACGATGGGTTTGCTAGAAAATTTACCTTCATGCAAGAAAAATGACAGTCCAAAAACTGGGTGGTACTCATTGACAAGAGCCTTATAATTGATAGATTCAAAGAGTGCAGAATCATCAAATCACAAAGAGAATAGAATTTACATCGATTGTGAGGTACGAACAAAACTTATAAGGTAAACAAAAAATTTAAACATTTTCTACACATTGTTCTATATAAGAAAAATTTACTTTAATGAGAACTTAAGAATTTGGGGAGTCGGCTTTCTCTCCAGATAATACTCACTTTTGAATTCTCCTCGTAAAATCTTAATGTAGTTGTGAATCCTATAGGATAGCCAACTTTGTATACAACAAAAGATAATTTAATGGAATGAAGAATCAACATGAACTTGGACTTCGACCAATTCTCTTCATTGAATATTTCCGGAAAAAATTTATGCACGACAGAAACTGGCTTTCTAGATACTGGCAAGGCAGGCATTTATCTAATGGTCCCCATGATGGAGAAAATGATATTCCCCCATATCTATTCATATTCTTTTCTTTCTTCAAGACATCACCCACCTTCTTCCCGGACTAGGTGCAAACACTATGAGATCTTTCCAATTTATCCCACTCAGATTTGACTATGCATACTTGATATTACAAAGAAATGTAGAAGATATGGGTTTTGTCAAGTCATTTGTAGTGTCGCATCTAGATTGCTCGGACATTGGAGTTCAAGTGATAGTAGTTAGAATTATTCCAGCAATTCCTCAGAGACTACTTTCCGACGGTCAGATTTCATGTTCGGGGTACTGACTTCACGGTGGGGTCCCCCCGTCACTTTGCACCGTTCGTACCGTCGAGTGTGCCATCAGCGGAACCATTAGGGTTTCAAAGCTAGCTCGAGTCCAGGAGGTATAGTTTCAAAGTGAGCTTTATAGAGCTCACTTCTCTGATGTTGAGCATTCGAGTTCCTGGCTATGGTGGACAGAAGCCGGCAAGCGTCACTTGGATTCTCTATGCTTGAGTGTGTGGCTTGATTGTAATCAGTGCCCAGTTGTTTGCAGTTTATAGAGTGATAGATCAAATACTGATCTGAGTTGTGTTGAGTTGAGAGTGGTAAGCAATCTGATTATTATGGCACATTAGAGTCTATGTATAATTTATGTGTGAGTTGTGCTTCTATAGTGTATGATGTTGACAATGATGTATGTTGTGTATCGATGTATATAGTGTATGATGTTGACAATGAGTGTATCGATGTATATACGCATGACAGTTTTAATAATAAAAATTGCGGGAATACAATTTCACTTTAATGTGGATTTTCCCAAAAATAATTTCGAGCGTGAGACGGCCATCCAGAGAAATTCTGTACTTTCTATATATAGCAACGAAGGTATCAGGTCCTGATTAGTTTGCAAAACTGTACGACATATAGTTCCACCCACTGGAATTGTTGTTATTATAGATCATGATAAAAGTTTAGACGCTTAGTTCCCACTAGTGGGAGATCATCACGTCTTTGAGAATTTGGATGACTTTCCGTAAGAGGATAAAATCCTTTCTTATATAGGTTTGTTCTCTTAAATTGCAACTCACGTTATATTTTATGTTCATAAGCGGATAGGAGATATTTTAATCTTCTATTTGAATTTGTTAATTATCTATGGCGAACATCTGATTTACACCCTATATTTGAAAGTTAGTACTACTAATCATGGTGAATATCAGGTCCCAAGCAGACCATTTGGACAATGATTTTCAGTAGATGATATTATTTGCAAAAATGGGACTATATCGTATCATTCAAGGAAAATGAAAAAGGTCACATTGTGTGGGTTGATTCTCGAGTATATAAAACGCATATAAGATAAGGTACATGATAAAAATTCGCTAGAAAATCCATTACAAGTTATATTTGTAACGGCTTTCCTCGCTAATTTCATTCGATGATCATGGGAAATAAGCATCTCATCTAATATTATTCATGATCATCGTAAGTTATCTATATATCCTAGTGGCGTCACAAAAGTGTTCCCGAAAAAAAAACCATAAATCATCAAGTTTGCACATAAACCTTTGGTTTCCTTTTTACTTCATTGAAGTGTCAACTGCTTAATCATGATTTGCGGCACCAACGTTTGGGTGGTATTATCATCCGAGCCGATTATTTACCGCTGATATGAAGATTATGTGAGAATTGTATGATTTTTCCAACTTCCCTGGATTTAACACACTAGATGCCTAGCAGGGGAATTCGAGGATGACAGAACGCTGTCGAATATTCCAGACTCCGCGAACCCGCAAACCAGGTAGATTTCACTTCACGTCATACTACGATGTTTCCCGACTATGGCAGACTGTGAGGGAAACGCAGTACTGTGTAACCCAAAAACTAACCAGACCTGAATCACGGAATACAACTGATTGAGACGAGCAGCCGACAGACATTCCATTTCTGTTTACGTCACCGTAACTGAAGATCCAACAGGCGCTTACAGGCGGTTGTCAAAGTTTCTAACGGTTCCCGAACTCTCGTCATCATCTCGTCCCACTCTTGTTGCCCACTGTATGTGCAGACAATTTGCCCAGCATTGACTTGTCAGATATTTTCGATGATTACTGACGCTCTGGAAAAGTTGACCGCGCTTTGCTGAGCGGTATTGTTTCAAAGGATTTTGATTGGAAGTTTGGAAGAGCTTCGAAAGGAGTTGATTGAGGTGAATCGTGGTCATGCTATCGGCCATAGTGCTGCTAGAAGGGTGGTGCTCGCTGGAAGTTAAGTCTGTTGTAAGGGATCTTTTGGCTAATTGGTGGGATGGCCGGGGATCCACGAGATTTATCAAGATCAGACGTGGAGGTGTTGTTTTCTGTAGCCTCTGTGAGGAAGTTCCGCTGAAGCATGGCTGATTGCAGTGAGGGACCGTTCTTCCTGCATTCGGACAGGCCTGACATCAACTCCATCCGCTTCATAGATTTGCACAGGTGATTTTACTGTCGTTGGTGATCCGATCTCTCTAGTTCATTTTCCCTGTTGTCTTTAATTTTGAAGAATGAGATGTGATGCAGAAATTAGGGTACTGGTCAATTAGTTCTAAATAAGTCGTATATCTTAAATGTTGCGATAGGATACAGAGATTATGGTAATGGTTATGGCCAGTAGTGTCAACGAATCCGTAATTTTGGTGTCTTTTCATTATTTTTGGATTCGTTCTCTGCATTGTGTGGTTTCCTTTCTGGAAATATTATCCAACCCGTTTGCATTTGTCATTGCATATGCCTCCACGTTGAAGGTGCAACAGCAGCGACAACTGCAGATGCAAATTCAAGCGCTTTCGATTGCTGACATAGAGAAAGCGCTGGCGTGTGTTTGGCTGCTGGTTGCTACTTTGTTGCTTTGATGCAAACGCGGGTGTCCTCAGCATTTAGGGCTCGTGTGGTTCTTCATGTAGAGGTTCTAAGGATTGCGAGATGTGGCGTTTCTCCGCAATTGTGTTGGTGCAGTAATACTAGCAATTGGCGTTCTGAGCAGTGGCGGAATACTCAGCCGGTAGTTGACGCCACCTGCCAGTCAAGGGAGGGAGGGAGTAGCAATGTTGGGGTGGAGATTGGACATGGACGAGAATGAGACGGACGAGGACAAGATTCCTTTCAAGAGAGATTCCAACTGGCCTAGCCAAGACAAGGTTGTCGGTGAGGAGGTAGACCTCTCGAATATGGAAACCCTAAACGAGTTGTATAACGCTCTGCAGGAATGGCCTACAGTAAATCAAATCATGTTGGAAATAGGCAAGCAAAATAAGATTGGAGGACCAATAGCAGCCATGAACATGATGTGGTTTGCGAGATTCATCATCTCCACCATGTTTTTGGGACATTTGGGAGGGTTGGAGCTCGCAGGAGGGACAATGGCTTTAACTTATGCCAATGTCACAGGCTTTTCCATCCTCATGGGTTTGTCAGGTGGTATGGAGCCTGTTTGCTGCCAGGCCTTTGGAGCAAAGCGCCACAAACTCATTGGACTTGCTCTTCAACGTGGCCTTCTTGTTATGTCGCTGGCATGTATTCCTGTAACTTTTGCCTGGCTAAATGTCGAGCAAGTGCTGCTATGGTTTGGCCAAGATCCTGCCATTGCGGCAATGGCAAAGCAGTACTTGCGCTTTCTGCTACCTGATTTGGCAGCCACGGCAATCTTGAGCCCTCTTAGAATCTACCTCAGATCACAGTGTATCACGAAGCCAATGATGCTGTGTTCTGCAGTTGCCATGTCTTTGCACATACCTCTTAATTTTCTTCTAGTTTTTGGGCTGAAACTAGGAGCTCCAGGCACCGCCCTCGCCTCTGCCTTGACTGACCTTAATCTTATAATCATGCTTCTTATATACATCCGCCAGACGGGGATCCACCGACGCTCCTGGCCGGGCTGGTCCGAGGCCAGCCTCCACGATTTGGTCCCATTCATGAGGTTGGCAGCGCCTGCTTGCCTCATGACCTGCTTGGAGTGGTGGTGCTATGAGACCATGACATTGCTCACCGGGCTCCTTCCCGATGCCCGTAAAGCCGTTGCCACCATGGCTATTGTCCTCAATGGAGATACCATCTGCTATGCCCTTCAAGTTGCTCTTGGCTCATGTGCTTCCACCCGTGTGGGCAACGAACTCGGTGCTAACTCCCCATTAGCCGCGTATCACGCTTCTTTGGCTGCTCTCAGCGTTAGCATTGCTCTTGCCTGCTTGGGTGCAACTTGGCTCATCTCTGCAAGGAAAATGTGGGGCAAACTTTTCACCTCAGACAAGGATATCCTCCTTGGTGTGGCCAGGCTCCTCCCTATCATGGGACTTTGTGAATTTGGCAATTTCCCACAGACTGTTTGTTGCGGTGTTCTTCGAGGTAGTGCACGTCCTTCAACTGGTGCTTATGCCAATCTCGGAGCTTTCTATATAGTTGGAATTCCTTTGGGAATTTACTTAGCTTTCCCTTGCAAATTAGGCCTTCTTGGACTGTGGCTTGGGCTTCTAGCCGCAGTGCTCACTTGTGCCGTCCTGACGGTGACTGCTGTTCTTCGAACTGATTGGATTCATGAGGCTGTTCGCGCCCAGCACCTAACCGATTCCTCCTCCCAAGACGGTGCGCATGCGACTCCTGACGACTCCTTTGTTTCTGAATCTCAAACTCCTTATCTTCAGTCTCCTCCAGAAAGTACTCACCAGATTGTTGTTCAGGAGCTGCCATAGTTTCTGATCTTGCCCTCCTAAAATTGAAAACCAGTCACTGTACACATCGAGCAGTTTTGCATCACAGAATAGCGAGGAATCACACTTATTGGACGCTGATACAAATACTCGTCCGTCATGTTTTGATCGACAACTAAGATCGACAACTAAGTTCATAAATCCGGAGCAAACACATACAGACAACTTGATGTTAAGGTAGAGCCAGCTTTAAAGACATAAAATCTACACACCATGTGCCTTGAATGATTACTCAGAAGCAAAAACAGGGGATTACCAGACTCAACTTCTTACCTTAACCTGGTATTTAAGTACATTGATGATAAGAAAATCCGTACTCATATTAAATTGAACGTTAATCCAACAATACAAGCAATCTGGTCAGAGTACTCTACCTATCGTAAGCTTTCACCAACTTGGAGTTGGAAATGACAGCAAAATGAGAAGCTGACAGACCAAAACACTCCCTTACTGATCTTTGTAATCAAATGGATCTGATCCTTTCTGATCATAGAACAGGAGAAGGTGAGGTTCACCGTCTTATCTATGGATAAGTTTCGCACCTTACCTTTGGGCTCAAACCTCGATAGACATCCTGTTCGATTTTGTCATGACTGAAGCATGATTTGACAGCTTCTATGTAGCTTTGACAGACAGCTACATAGACTTTTGTGCTGATCGTGGAGGGGACGTCATTCGATTCCAAGACATTTAGAGCTCATGGTGAATAACATTGGACAAGATACTTCTGCAGTATTCATCATAATCTAAGGGTGAAGTCATTACTTCAGCTGTCTTGGACAAATTCTACTGCCTGAATGATGTCACTCACAAAAGAGTTCCCAGTATATGAAGACTTTTAGTTTGGAAGTGCTGAGCCTTGATACAGATAACACCTTTCAAGAGAAAAGAGCCAACTTAAGGGAAACTCGCGAAATA
This sequence comes from Lunularia cruciata, assembly GCA_948567375.1. Taxonomy (NCBI): domain Eukaryota; kingdom Viridiplantae; phylum Streptophyta; class Marchantiopsida; order Lunulariales; family Lunulariaceae; genus Lunularia; species Lunularia cruciata. Next base: position 50,340,635 of record OX419757.1, on the reverse strand, counting down.
ATGATAGTATTGTATATATTTCTGCTCTCTTGAGTCTGATGCATTTATACTTAGAGCCACAATCTATACTGACTATACGGTCAGCCATCTCGAAACTACCAGGAGAATAACCTAAAACCTCCGTCAAAATAGAGTATCTCCATCGGTGCCCGAATGCTTTAAACCAGTTCACATGTTCGAAAAGACTGTCTGACATTCCCAGACAGAGATGATGATCTGGAAAGGTTGCCCATGTACATATTCAAGGATGTTTGTATCAACGAAAAATGTACAATTGATCTTTCGACACATAAATGTAGGTAATCCTAGTTTCCAGCATAACAAAGTTGCTGGGAGAAGTCTTCTCTCTCAGAGAACGTGTACAGCTGAGTTTCAGCTAATGGAAAAGAACACCTAGATATTCTGCTAGTCCTGAATAACCAATACATATTCTCTCCACCAGATATGTTAACTCCGACCAAAATCGTATTTCCTAGACATTCCACATCAGAAGTTCCTCTAGGCAGCCAGTAAGCGCATTGTCTCTTGTTCTGGTCTATTTCACGCTAAAGCTTTTCGATTTCACAGGTAACTTCCTTATTACGAATGAGAAGATTAAAATTAGGAAAAGATGAGAGATGAACGATCCTTGCACTTCACTATTCGGACATCATAAATATTGCAGGTCCGAATCAAGTGAAGGGTATACACTTACCACTGTACATGCAGAATAGACATAGTACGATGTGGAAATACCAGATGTAGAATCGACAAGTTCACCAAAGAATGGTCCTACACCAATATATTAGTAGAAAACTGTGTAGAAGTCTAAAAGTTGTGACTAAAGAAACTTAGCCTTCCCGCCAACACTAGCCAGTAAAAAGATTAGCTTGTGACACTCTATCAACAATACATAGGTAGGAGTTTCAGTTCACCATAGTAGGAGCTTTTCCACTGGAGAACGTGAAGCTCATTATAGAAGTTTTGACTGCTAACTGGGTTCAAATATCATGCCAGATATAAATTTGTATGTTGTGAATGCACTTGATTCCAACTGGAGTGTAGAGATGTTGCAAATCAAGCGGAGTCCTGCCTACCTCCAATGGCGTATAGTCTCGTCTCTGATCAGTTTCTAGCTTTGATTGATCTCTTGCATCAGTTTCTTTTGTTTCTGCCGTGAAATTATTACAGCTGGTTTGGTCATCTTTTGTCTCTGTTTCCACTTCATCTCCGAGATCGGTCTTATATGATGAACTTTTGTTCTCCTCTTTCTGATAAATCTTCGCACTACCTCTCCTTAACAGCAATGTACTATGATCGTCAATCAATGTGTGTTCCGATCCCAGCCCGCTGTCAACAGCCGCCGTACTCCTCGATGGAACACGTTCAGCCATAGTTCAATGTTGGCGTAGTTTTCCAGCACTCATCTTCAACTGCTCCTATAGTTGACGAGTAATCCTGCTGTTCCTGCGCCTGCTCCCTGCTCAAGAGTCATCGTCCTCTCACCCCTCGAAATCGTGTTTCAGACATCTTGTAGGTAGGTGACCATAGCGGCCTCGAGTTGACTGCTATATGATCGTTCTTTACTTGCTAGTTTCCTATCTAATCTGCCGGTTAATTGTCAACTTACTCTTCTTTCGGAAATTCAAGGTCTTCTCTTTGAGATGATACTGACAAGCCTTAGAGCTTTCATGTAAGCATTTCCCTTATCGGGTTGGATATCCGGATGACATTCCACAAACTTCATAATCCGGTCAAACTAGCCTTTGTGATTGCAGTAGATCGTTGGAAATTGTAAGACGAGCTGTGAGCTCCTGCAGCTCTTCTGCCACCATACATCCATCAAGTCTTCTCCAATAAGCTGTGGGATTGTGTTATCTGACCATTTCATAAATCTAGCATTGCTCTCAAAAGATGTACGATCTTCCTTACAAGGAATTTTGTGCAATGATGCGGAATCTGTTGTATCCAGATCATCGGAGGCAGATTCTCTCTGCGTGTTTTGGTATCGAAGCCCTTGGATATGCCATTGGTCTTGATTGACTGAGTTTTCGATCAAACATGTCTGCCCTTGCCTGAATATTCCAGGAGAACGTCTTAGAGGGACCTCAAACTGCAAAGAAGATACTAGCACTTCCCATTTAGAATCGTCTGCTTACCCTCTCCTGTAATACTATGCATGGCCCTTTCTTCTGTCTTTCAGATCGAAATTCAAGTCTCTCACAAATGAATTCGGTTTGCGACTTTTCCGTGGATTTTGAATTTTGTCCCTTGTTTCTCGTATCTCCTCTCCGTTTCTGGAATGAAATGGCAATCTCTCGCACCCAACAGACTCTTGTTGCTCATCCTAAGTGAAAGATCGCCATCTTCTCAGCAGCTTTTTATGGTCATTGTTTGATCCTGATCATCCTCATCACAAATCTTCAACCTCGTCGGAGACAAGTTGGGATGGATCCAATCCAATGGACCCCATCTCTGTGTTTTCGATCTCATCATCAAACGAATCAGTTCAATAATCTTCTGGCCTGACACCCACTCCCGGTAATCTTCCTCCTGCTTTCCATATCATCAGAGAAAGTGGCCGAAGAGTCTCCATTGATGGCACTTAAGTGAACTCCGAATTACGGTCATCATCCACCAATGGTAGCACTTCATCGCCGAAGCTGGATCCAATGAACGGAGCACGGTGAGAATAGACTCGGACTCTACCGATAACGAGAACAGACTACACGCTTTCACGGAACGAACACGTATCCATGCAATACAGTGGGAAAAAGCAACATTTCCCGACCATCGCACCGTTATTAAGAGATGCTCGCAGAAATAGTTATGCCAGATGATAGTCATCTTTATCAATTTTGTTGCTTGTTTGGGTCAATGGCTTTTCCGTAGCAGAAGAGAAGGTTCAAACGACTCAACCATCACCTCTACTCTTGTTGCTTGTGTTTGCAATTCAAATTGCTTCGGATAGCTAGATAGCTCAGATTGCAGTACTCTCTGGTCCTATCACGATCTTCCAAATCTCAAACCTCCACCAAGTAGTTCTCGTCAAATATAAATCTATGGATAAGGAAATCTGGAGCAGAGAGTTCATGAAATTTGTATAATGGTGCCTTGCGGTTTAATCGAAGATTCAACCACATGTTGATGGATTCTAAGTACCAAATAGCTTTTCTGATTTTGTTATGAATGATTGAAATTAAGCATCACAAGTCCACTAAAAATTGTAGAATAGCATGTGATTTTGCCGCTATAAAAAACAGCAGGCACATAATAACAACATCTCCCGTATAGCTCGCCGTTTGTGGTTCATATGCGCTATGTGAAATATACTCTTAAGATGTCAGTTTTGAAAGTAAGGATAAATGATTGTATTTTTCTTTATTACAATGATTTTTATTCCCCGGTTAAAAAAGTAAAGGAGAGGTGATAGGTTTCTCTTGTTTTGCTTTTTACACTTGCAAGCACCATATAGTTACACAACTTCACTAAGATTTGTGTATGAACATATATCTAAAAAAATTCGGTAGAAAATATATTTTTATCGAAAATTATGCATAACTCTTAAGCGAATCTTAAGTACTTTACTTCTTTCCTGACTTACCTCCAAGTCTCATGCCGATTACTACTCTAATCCGACTTCTGGGGTAGAACCTCCCGAGCTAGCAAGTTCTTGTTGTCACACATTTCCAACCTTTAGAACGAGGCTCTCTTAGATCCACCTAAATTTTTACGAAAGATACAACAATCATCTCTTTAGCATCTTTGCTTCAAAAATCTGATGCTCCACATCTTTATTATAGAGTTCCCCCTTCAAGAGATTCATATGAGATAGCCAGCACATGAGCTACCAAGAGTCTATAAATATCACAAGGCATATACCAATATAGTCCCAAATTAAGCCCAAAGAGAAATTCATAGCCAAGTTTTATGAGATACCAAGCCCATGGGCTACCAAAAATCTTTATCAACAACTATACAATGATGGCACTCTCACAAGGAATATACTAGCATAGTCCCCAAATTAAACCATAAGAGAGATCCATTGCCAAGTTATTGAGCTTGGAGAAGTAGGCAATCAACTTATTATAGCATTTTATTAAAACATTTATAAAAAATTTAGCTAGCTTACTATATGCAAATGTGGTCTTGTGTGTGAAAGTTAAAGCCTCTATCATACTAGAGATATTCTTCTTAATATTTTCACAAAAGCCAATAACACCATGTACATCTTCCTATTGCTAGTCCAAAGCCTACCGGTCATATCTCTTGCTTGTTAGTGACACTGGATCCTATCGGCATACTTGAAGTTGGTCGCATACCAAACTCCACTTGTCATCTTATACACATTGAAATCCTTGAATATAGCAATATACATCCATCCACTTCTATAAGATTTGAAATATGATGAAGTACCAAATGAAGGAGGATGTTTTCTATGGAACAGATCTCTGATGCAAAAACCGTAATCACCTTGTAGATATCATCCCTAGCAAATGGATGATAATCATCATGTATATAGTCTCTAGGTTAGGGTTGTATAGAATATAAACTATAAATAGCTAGTGCAAACCTTTTGTGGACAATATCTTTGAGCTCAAAGACATGGTACTGCATATCATCATAATGAACATACTAGTTGTTTCGATTTATTCCTGAGCATTATCACTCTCAGTACTCAACATCCAACTACAATACAATGGCTCTAACGTCTGGCCCCTTCTAGTGGCTTCCAAATTAATCTTTTCTGCTCTCAATATACAACAAGAAATTGGTAGGTAGTATTTGAACAAGTGCTTTCTTGGGCTCTCAGACTCTGGCTTACTTGATACTTTAACTCCCTCCTTGTTCTTTGTAGCCTTCATTCACCGATGGAAGAGCTCTTGGTATTCTTTTGCAATCATAGGTAAAAAAAAAGACAGAATTTTTTTTAATAAAAAAGGGTAAGATTAAAATATCAAGTTGGTGTAGAAAGTTACCCATGACCCATGGTTCATCCGAAAAAAACTAGACCTTTTTAGGAGTCTATCAAATGAACGCTAAAACTACATAAGGTTTTTTTCGGAGAGGTATCTACCAAGTTGCACTTCAACCTCCTTTTGAGTCTTCATCTTCAATTGGATCATGATGGATTTCCTTGTGCATTATTAGCGTATCATGCCATGAAAGAAAGTGTGTGCACAATTAAAGTTATTTTTTGCACAATCAAGTAGAGAAGTGTCCCTTTAGCATAAGGATTTTTGGTTTCCATAAGAAAATATAGTTCAAGTTGGAGATTTAGAGATCTTACTTTGTTTATTTTTAGCCTTTTGAGCTCCTAGCTCTAGTGGAGACAATTGGAAAAAATGTAATTCCTAGCTTTGGTAGATTATTTGGTGTTAAAGTGTAATTTTCTATATTAAGTAGAATAGTAGTTGCTTACTAGTAAAGGGTATATGGTGATTCTTATTTTGACTATTTTGGTCCTCTGGAGTTTCTTTTGTATTGTTTCCTATATGAGTTTTGTTTCTGTGGTGAGTGATATTGATAGCTCAATGAGATATAGATAGTTAGAAATTAAGGGATAATAAGTTCTGACTCATCCCTTTGTTATATACTTGTGAAATTTTTCCATACAAAAGTCACTAATTATAGGATTAACTAGAGTTATTAACCAAGAAGTCATCTAAACTCAAAAGTTTAAGAGAATATCCAAGGTCATGGGAATAGTTCCCAGAAGTATATTATCTTATCTTACCTTGGCCAAAGAACGAGGTTAGGGATTCTTTCATATGGGCTATCCTTAGATTCTAGAAAATACTTAGACTCTAAAAAAGACTCATGGATCTAAAAGTTCTTATTTCTTTCTTCAAAGCCAAATATCTGGATTAATACCAAGTGAATATAGTCTAATCCAATTTAATGGTATGTACTCTTTCAGGCTCCTCTAAAATAATATTCCTCTATCTTGGCTATGACTCTATGTAGCTAATCATGATTATCTCATAAGCCTGGTTAAACATGGCAAGGATAAGATCTTTTAGCTACTCATCATATCAAGCTAGATACCTCAATAGAGCATACATGCACTTATGGGTATTAGGTGCCCCATAGATCTATCTTAAAATTCAAGGTGGAAGGGTTGTCTTAAAAAATATATAAAATCCAACTAACTTAAAAATCAAGAGATCTTCATAAATATATGCTTTTTTATTAATATTGAGAGGTTATCATCTCCTTCAAATTCTCCTTATGAAAATGCTTCATAAGCAACACATATAGCTTCTTCATAGCATAAACCTCCCTTTCTACTATTCACTAAGACACACTTTACTCTCAAGTTCTCACTCTTATGAGGTAGATCCTACCAAAGAGAGTATCAACTCCCTTGGAGGAACCACAACAAGAATCAAATTACCAAATTGGAGAGAATCTTTAATTTACAAAGTTCACTTATATAGCTTTGCCTTCAAATCTCCACTTACTTCCTTAAATTTGTAAGTATTTGTTGATCAACGCATTTGAATTCTTCATGGGCATCAAAAAATTTGATGCTTACTAAAATGGAAGAAATGGCTAAAATTTGGTTTTGGCAAACTTGGCTAAAATGCAAATATTTTGCTCAAGAAGAGAGAAATCTAAGTGAAAATTATATAATAAAGACAACATGAAGTAAGCCTACTCTTATAGAAAGTGTATTTAATATTTGTCCAACTTGGATCTATTGGAAAATATTGATAAGAAGATTTTAGAATCATTCTTTAATTCAAGGAGAATTTCATCCTACATGAATAAATTTGACAAATTCAACAAAATCCAAGCCTTGACAATGAATAAAATAATTATCCTTCATATTAAATTTCAAATCTTTGATATTATCTTGAACATGTCATTTTATGTGATTTCTTCATATTAACCTGATTAATGACTTCTTATGTATTTGAAGGATCATGTTACATCTAAATATTCTCAAGGAGTGCTCTAAGAGCACTATCTATTTAAAGAAAGATTCTAGCAAACAAGTTACTTGTCAAAGTTAATAATACATAATCCTACAAGATTTTCTACTTGAGGTATAGATTGTAGAAAAAATGGAGCAAATCTTATTTATAGTTTCTTGGGAAACTTACCAAAATACACTCTAAGTTGCATATATTCAAAAATACACCTATAAGTTCAAAAATTACAGAATTTACACAAATACTCCTTTGGCATACACTCTTGATACATACGCGCACCATTGATACTTCAACACACAAATGTGAGTGAGAGCTTCAGAGCTATCTAAATATCATTTACGTTAGCTTGACTCAAAACTTGCATTGTTGCACTGTAGTGCTATTGTGCTGCATATTTGACCTTTCATTTTATATTCTCATGTACTCCTTTCCGCATTGGCTGCATTTGTACAAAAATTTCTGTTGTCCCATATCTTCAGTGCATATTTACCACTTTCTTGGGTGTCTAGATGGTTAATGTATCACCAAAAATGACATTTCCCCGTAGCAAAATGTGACCAATCCTTGAGGCTTAGAATTGGATGAATGTATAATATATATGTAGCTTCATATGCACAAAAATTATGAAATGTCTTCACTTAACCAGCAAGTATGAGATGACAGTACACAAGGATGCTAAGAGAAATGTACACATGGTATTGTATATGACTGCCAATGTGTGCAACTCCATGATCCAAATTGATGATCCACACATGTCCATGAGGTGAAGGACACTCAAACATTGTCTCATGAGTTGCAAAAAATTGATATTGACATGCATGTTGTTGTGATTCTTGGATTTGTGTCCCTGCATTTGTGGAAAGTGATGGCAGTCCATATGGCACAAGTAGGGAAGTGTATCATGTTGAATACCAAGTAATTATTGATATTGAACAACTTTGAGTAGCTATTGAGTCAGAAGCACTTGTACCTCAAGTATCCAGGAGCTCAAAAACTTTACAATATAAAAGGTAAGGATGCCATATCAATTGCCTTGAAAATGTGCCTTTACCCGATGTTTTGGTTCAATTTGCTTTTGACAACCAATGTTTTTTGCAACTTCCTTTATGTTTCCAATATCTTTCATATACTTGTATAACTCAAAAGTTGTTAATGCGCTTGTTATTTTCCAAAGTAGCTGACTAATTTGAGGTTTTTGAATTGTGTGTGGAAATTTTCAGCACGATGTTGCATGCAGTAAGCATGATGCAAAAATTTGCAAAAATTGCAGAATTGCAGAAAGTTTGCTATAATGCCTTCAACAAGTCCCTTGTGTTGGTAAACAAGAAAGGTATACTGCCATTGCTATCATAATTGTGTAGAGCTTGTTATCATAGTGATGTAGAGCTTGCTGTCATACCAATGTAGAGCTGGCTGGAGCTTCTTATGCAACCACTCCCAACTTACATCATTCATTCCATCAATCACCACAAGTGCAATAAAAAACAACACTCCTTGTGCATTAAGTCAAGTTGTTACTAGCATAATTCCAATGCATTTTCTTTCGATTGAGTTTAGTCAACTCCAATCAAAGTGTGTCAATGTTTAAACCCTCGTAACTATGCATAGTAGGCACCAAAGATGCTTTGAAAACAAGCACCAATCCATTTGAGCTTAGTGATGCTTCCAAGATTTGAATGCGCTAATTCAATGCAATACTATGGCAAATAATGGTAGCCTTCTTCAAAATTTCACCTTTAGTAGACTCTTAGCAATCTCATGGCCTCTCTAAGCTTGCATGTATGGGATAGAAACAATGAATATTTCCCAAAGGTCTTTCACAATCTTTTTTGGTTGCTATAATGGTGTATTGCCAATTATGCTACCCATGCATGGCCGGGAATGCTATTTTTCAAGGGGCTTTGTGCCAAGACAAGTGTGTTTTTTATTTGTTTCTTTTAATGCAAAATGAGTCTGTATTAAGAAGGCAAGAAGATTTTGAACTAACCACACCAAAAAATTATCAAGTGCATCAAATTTGAGGACTTTACATTCATAGTTGTTGGTGATTGCATAGTGCTTGAGTGCAGAGTTGCTATCATACTGCATTCCTTCCACAAGGCTATATTTTTATGTGGTCTACATGCTTGCATTATTATAAAAGCAAAGTTACTATCATATTGTAGTCTGTCCATAAGGCTCTATTTCATATGTGGTCTCCATGTGCTCATGATCAAGGAGTCAAGGTGAATCATACATAAAAATGTTGATTTCTGTGAGTTGTACCATTAACAATGTGTGTATGTACCAAGTGGTATGCCATAGTGGTATTTATGTAATTTCTGGACTAATAAGGGTATTCTATAATATGTGAAACTTAAAGTGTATGGTAAGTCTCACTAGATCCTTTAAGAAGGGATGATGCAAGTGGTAGGATTTGAAGTAGTATCTTGTGATCAAAAAATTGGAGATCAAACCAAGCTCAATCTTGGAGAAGATATTGATCGTTAATGAATATATCTTCTAGATTGCCTCCCATACTAGAGAGTTGTGAGAAGTATAGCACAAAACATGTATCCAAATAGGGGAAGTACAAAGTGAATGGCCAAAAGAACAAGGATTTTCAACCAAGGAAGTAAGATAAGGTAAAGTGATTCTATAATTATTCTATAATTGGACAAGTTTTATGCTTACCAATATGAAAGCATAAGATTTGACATTGATATAAGCAAGGATTGCCTGATACAAAAGATCTTACAATCATAGGTTGTCATACTTGTCAAGTACTACTTATCATGAAAACATATCCTTATACCAAGAAGTGCAAAAGTAGTATATATGTTTTGTGAAAGTACTTGTAATTTACATAAATCATCCTTATATGAGTAAAATTCATCCATGTAATATATTTATAACTTAGAAAGAATTAAAATTGCTACTTTACTTGGTAAGTCTAAGAGGACAAAGAGAGAAAGATAATTTTATTGGATGCTAAACCTAAGGCTCAATGTTGGGAGCTAAAGAGCAAAAAGGTTATTGAGGAGGTAGAGGAGGTCCTTCCTAAGTATAACCTTGATTAGATCTCATTAACCGCCTATTTTGTTATATAGTATGACAATGCCATGGCATGCAAGAAAAGGGAAGTAAATGTGATTCAACTAGATGAATTTCTGAGGAGTAAATGTACTTATTTAAGTAGGTACCACAATGGTTAGTTCCAAAGTAGAAAATATGAAGGATTGCTACAAGATGAAGTACTTCATCTCTCCACCTTGGACATGTGGAGAGATGAAATCTCATTACACCTTGGAAATTGCAACATTCTTGGTCTATATCATGTTAAGGAATACAACTTAAAGCACAAAGACACCAGGTCTCTCTCAAATGATGACATCTTTGATACCATGGCTTGCTTCAAAACACTTATTGTTTCAGCTTATTAGATTCTTGCTTAGATTTTTATAATATTCCATGCATCAAGAATAAATTTATTATTATTGATAAATTGCTGTAAGAATTATGCACAAGAGTGTACTATATGATTTGTGTGAGTTTTACAACCTTGTAACTCTTGGAATTAATTTTTCTTGATTAAGCTCTAAACCTTCCTTTCTTTCTTCTTGGTGTATTCATACTTTCTTTTGTCCAAAGGTCAAAGATCAATGTATGCACTTACAATGGATTTTAGATCAACACGCAATTCAAGTAAATGATGATCAGGTATTGAATAATAAAGTTGCTCAATCTATGAATTATTTTGCCTTAGTTCAAGACAAGGATAGACTAAAAATTCTCTAGCTAATTATTCAATCTATGACAATAGCATTAATATGATGATCTAGATCAATGTGAACATATGTATCAAAAGCTTCAAGTTTTGATGTATTACTTGATTACTTAGTCTATGTTATCTAGTACACAAGATTTTGTAATTGATCATTTAAATTAGTGGAACCACTCTATTATGCTTGATCTAGCTAGGATAAAATTGAAGAGGTCAATAAATATTATAATAGTTCTATTTGGTAGCTCTTGTTGATGGAAAATGATCTAAGTAAGGTTACAACCAAAAAAATTCCTATGGTTGGGTTCAACAAGGAACAATGTCCAATTAAACAAAGAGATGCATATTCTTGTGATAACCTTAATACTTATAATGATTGTGGTTGCAAAGGTTTCAAATGAGATTGTGATTTAGATAGTCCTTTATTCCCTTGATTTAGTTAGTGACTCAAAATGCCAAATATAGAGGCAATGTCGGATAGGAGAAGGTAGATGAGACAAGCAAGGGTATATCATGGTTGACTAGTAGATTATGTATATAGGTTGGCTTAAGAATTATTTGATGATAATATCCAACCAATTAGATGAGTCAGAAGCAGAAGATCTTCTGTACATTCTCTTATGAGGATTTAGATTCTCCGTCATTATTTCCTATGTTCTATATATAATGGTTTAAATAAACCTTTAGGAAATTATTTATAAATAAGATATGATACTCTCTTTGCAAATGAATACATCAAAAACTATACACTACTATTAGGGAGATGGAATAAGAATTATCAATTTTATCACCTTTGTCTTTGTGTATGACATTTTGAATTACTAACTAAATCAATAAGTGAAAATTAATATATTGTTTTATTAGCACATTGACCTAGATGAAAATTTTCAATTGATACCTGATTTAAATGCATCATTATTCTAGAGATATAATTTTCAATAGACTTTGCATGCAACATTTTTTTCCCTTTTCTTAGATTTCTACCAGTATTTATAATATTTTTATGTTATTATATTCTTTGATTTAATCTTAAAATTGTATTTGGATCTCCTTTGCTTGGAGAAGAAGTTGTGAAGCTAGTCTTGGCTCCAAAGATACACATGATGTTATACATGGAACAATCTCTTTATCCCAACTTAATGGAGTTAGATAAGCTCCATATCAAGAGTTTAGAGAATGATGCACTCAAAGTCCTAGAGATATGTACCAAATACATCAGCTCCTAGTCCAAGGAGGAGATGTCAAGCAAAAATTTCAGCCAAAACTATCTAGGATGCTTAAAGATGGCATGGGAGGAGGAATTTGAGCCCCATATAAAAGGGTAAGCATATAACAAGGCTTGTAGAAATATCCATTTGAAAGAGTTCCTTAAAGTATTCTTTTTTGGGAATCTACTTTAGTACAGGGTTGGTTATTATGTGTATGTTCCTAGGACCACATATTATCTATGGATATTTAAGGAGCTAGACAAGGTGAAGGAGCAGAACCTTGATGAATTTTGCAGGAGAAGGAGTTTTGTAGTAATAAAGATGAATTACTTCATGAAGTTGAATAATATGATTGTAAACTTGGACATATTTCACTTTGGTTGAATTACAAAGGAGAATTGGCCATTAGATTGAGAATTACAAGTTAAAGAAGCATTTTTTGCACATGCTTGCAAACAAGATGATGAGGTTAAGCACTTGCTCCAATATCATTATGATGGTTAGTCCGCAATATGGGCTTTGTAATACCATTAGCTAGACATATTATCTAGAGGTAGAAATTGGTTTGATAATATGTTGATGGATGGTATATATGATTGGCCTAAGTAGATCAGATAGAGGTGTCACCAAAAAGAATACTTCCACTATTAGGGCAGAGGTTGAAACCACCCTGAAAATTTTAGAGCTTATTTTAGAGTGCTAAACAAAGGAATTAGGCCTCAAAAAATGATTGATCTCCCCCATCCAAGGAAACAGTATTGCATTTTCTCCTACTTGTTTGTCTCATTGAGAGCTTTCCAATGGTACCTTGCCCATGCTATTTTGAGCTTCCTATATAAAGATTCTCCAAAGATTCCCTTTGGTCAAACTTGTTTGACCAACCAAATAGGACAAGGATCATAATTTCACCAATCCATGTATCTGATCCAAGGGTCTAACTTCTTTTGAGTTGATCTTCTTTGCTACATAATAAAGACAAGGTGCTCCTTTTGACATCGGAGTATTGAGGGATGAAGCCTTGTGTTTCTCTTGTATTTCCCTTTGGGTTTCTCATATCCTTGGAACATTACAGGCTTGCATCAAAGGAAAAGTTTGACACCAAAAACATCAAAAAATATATATAAACTATATACTTAGTGAGAAATACATAATGAAGTAAAGTCAAGTAAGTTGACTACTTTTAACACTTCACTTGCTTTATGCTTGTAATTTATAGATGTTATTCTTAGAAATATGGAGGCATATGTCTTAATTTTGGATGAGATGCAACTAGTATTTCATGTTTAAATATTGTACAACCAAGAGATTTAAGTACCTTACAACTTAGACACACAAGTTAAAGAAGAAATATCTAGTCACAAAATTTTGATTATCATGCAAAGGTCCTAGAGTAGATAGTAATTACTGATGATACTATTATCTAGATTGCACACAAAAGTCATAGGAAATGCAACAAAAGTATTCACCATGTAGGAAAAGTCACAAGAACAGCAAAGTTTCTAAGCAAGGGAAGCAAGATAAAATGAAGTAGTCCTGTTTGAGAACAGTCCAATTGTAACATTACATGATAGATGATATATATATCTATGTGGTTTCAAAGGATTTGATACTAGACAAGATGTGCAAGGAGTGTCAAAGGCACATTTCCTTACATTCTTGACTTACTAAAATTTTGAATTTTTACTTGCTAGCAGTTGCAAATAGATTTGATACATATGTATATTTTTAAGCTATATCTTGCATAAAGAAGAAGTTACAAAACATAACATATCCTTTGAGAGTTATTGATAAGTTATTTAATTCAAAATTTAAATCATTGTCAATGTTTAGTCAACCATGTTTATGATTTGAAATGAAATTCTCTTAAGGATACGTTTACTTTGTAAATTCTTAAATGAAAATAATGTCAAGAAGAAGCTATTGATTTTTAAATCCAAGTTAAGGAAGATAAGAAGTCAAATGGCAAGAAGAATATTGAGAAGTAGAGGTCATTAATGTTAAAATTGACCTTATTGGAGTATTTCTTTTCCTTTTGCTTTCATTTTATATGCTTGAAAATACTATCTTATGGAAGAAGAAGAATATGGATGTGGTATAAAATGAACACATCCTCCTTGATGCATAGTTTTAAATGATTATTACTGTATTAAGTACTTTGTAGCTTACAAAATTAATTATTAGAAGCTCAATGACTACAATACTTTGAGAGCTTGCAATTGCAAATAAACATTAGGATATAATCAATAAAATCACAATGTGGTGTATACATTCTTAATTCTTTTATTTGATTTTAATTCTTGAAGTTGACTTGAGCTAGCTTTTGTTTGATGTAGACTTTTTAGTTAGAATTTTAGTTTGACTTTGAGTTGGGTTTTTTTAATTTTATCACCTGATGTAACCTTGTTGTGTGACGGATCTCTTAACTATATACTATGTTATACTCTTCTTAACACTTTCTCTTTTATGCCTAGATCAACATGAAAAAAGAGTTAAATTCAAAAGAGTGCTCCACTCAACATGATAAAATATCTTGAGAGTACTTTTTTTTCTATATTTTTTGTTTTTAATGTAGTGGATTATCTTTGATTTCATCAAGAATCTTAAAGATTGAGCTTCAAACTTCAAGAAGAGTTTGAACTTGATGATTTTTGACCTGCAGGAATATGACCTTTTCAAAGGATTTAAACTGATTATTTTGATTTGGAAGACCTTCAAGAACAATATGACCTTGTTTATTTCAACATGGAAAATTTTGACCTTCAAGAAGGATTCTGCCTTCATTATTTTGATTCCAATTTAAACTCTAAGTTGAGGATAAATGTCATAGTGGAGCATAGAGCGTGTATGATCATCATCCTGAGGAAAATATTTAAAAACAAATTCTAGTCACTTGGATCTACAATGTATTACTTGATTTTTTTATGTTTATCCACCTTAATATATAAGCAGTAGATAAGGTGGATAAAAAAAATGATTTATTATGAGCCTTTGATTCTCACCTTTGTATTCTTATTAGATAACAAGAGGCTAAGGATGGTAGAGAAGAAGAAACTCATTTGATATTATTCTTGAGTACTTTTAGGCAACAAAGAGGATAAATGTGTGTCCAAGAGAGAGTGTACGTGAAGCTAGACAAGATCTAAAGGCTCTACTTGTTAATTGAGTGTTAGAGAGAGGAGTGAAAGTCAATTGAATAAGAGAGAGAGAAAGAAGGACGAGTAGATTTGCTCATAAAATAGGAGAAATCTCAAAGCTCTATAAAATGCACTTTATGGAGAGGGATCACTTTAAGAGTGTGAATATCCTAACTAGGTAAACCAAGATAATAAAGCTAGAATTCTAGTTGGTATTTCTTTTTAATTCATTGAGAGAAGTTCTTATTGATTTGTGTCAAAATGTGCTTCTTATCCAATTGACTGGCCTTGAATTGACTTATAACCTACTTTAATTGACTTGTAATTCTAGTTTATTGAGTTGTGAGTGGGACTAAGAAGCTTTGGACCTAAGGAATGACTTCATGATATGATGGTTGGTGCTTATTTAGCACCCCTAACTCATCCTTGTTTGGATCTTCAATTCATGAGTGTATAAGTGTAAACAAAGTGAAAGATTCATGCGAAATGAGTTAAATATTGTAGAAATAAATTTAATTTTAACTTAATATCTCCTTGAGGAACAGACTAACTATTGACATATAAGTGATTATTTTTGTCTTAAGAGAGTCTTTATGCATAATACATAATGACACCAAGTCTTTTTTAAAGGGAAATGTATTGATATGATGAACAATCTAAAGATAATTTTGTTTGATTTTCACAAAAGGATATTTTTGATGTGATGTCCAATTGCAACACAATCATTAAGATAACTGACTTAAATATTATGATATTCCACTTATCAAAATATTTTAGCATTGCTAATGAGGTGTTACAAGAATTTGGTAATGGATTGACCACATAATTTGGTAATTTTTATAATCTTTTTTCTTTGGATTCATTTCTAGTTATTTTCTCTTATAGCTTTTATAGCTTCCAACATTCATTCTCTTAATATTTTCTAATTTTTCTCTATAAGGATAATATAAATTAAAATCTTGAATCAAACACCATTATAAGTACACCATGATCAGTTATTTTATAAAGAAAGGTGCATAATCTATCAACAAGTTTACAGTAGTTCAAGATGAGAATGGAATGTAGTAGATCCTCCACTCAATTATGTGATATCAAAATATTGCAAAAAGCTGAAGTATCCACATGAGCTTTCAGTCTATTAATGTATATTGAAAGCTATGGTATTAAATATTAAATAATCTATATGTTCTCTATGGCAAAAGACTGGGTACTGGATCTTTGTCCAAGGAATAGAACTAAGTTGTTGTGCTTGCTTCAGCTAGGATGAAATCGAAGAGCCACCGAGGTGGAGGTGGATGGGTATTGGAGCAATTATATTTGGTTGTGCTTATTGATAGAAATGAAATTGCCTAGGTTGGACCAGACAAAGGTTACTTTTATAGATAGGTTTTACAATTCTATATTTTTTTATATCAATTTATCCATTTCTATTGAGTTCATGTTTAATTTCATTACTGCATTATTGAGAATATGATTGGGACCATTTCAGTGGAGCTTTATAAATCCTCAGACCTCATATGAAATCAGTAAATGAAGAATGACCTTATACCATTGGACATCTCCTTGGTAGTATATTTTCTTGATTTGTTCTTCCTTATAGAGCTCAAGTCACTTTCCTCTTTATCCTTTCTCGTTTCATTGTTTCTAAGCGTATGGATCATCCTCTTCTCCGTTCTCTACCACATTCTTTCCACGCTTCTTTTGACCTCTTCGCCTATCATCCAATGCAACCCCTTTAGTTATTTTCTCCTTTTGAACTTCAATGACAATTGTAGGTTCATATGCCATGTGGACACTCCGAGAATCCAAACTTTATTGATATATTTATATGAGCTTGGAACTTCTTTTCACTCTCTATCATCGGACACAAGTCCTTGTTGTTTCTTCTTATCATACTGGATCTCATCAAAATTTGAAACTTGACCTGAAAAACACTGGACTTTATTCCCATTCGTCTAATAGTCTGAAGGTGAAGTTTTTTCAGTCGGACTATTCATTGTCAGACCCGTAAGGGATATGAATATACCCTTTTTTGCATGGACGTTTCTTCATACTATGTCGTACCAAAAGTGCTTATCCTCTTAAAACCTTTTACCATGGTAGTTTTTCACCAGCAAAATATTTCATATTTTTATATCATTGACTAGTATATCATTGACTAGTCAAATGCTCTTTAAAGTTTTGTTCGTGCCACTGAGTGAGTGAGGATATTCATCTCAATATCTAATAATATAAACATCATCAACCTCTATCAATACTCTGATCACGTTGCATTCCTCCTCATCCTTAGATCTAAGAGACTCTATTTTTCACATCCCCATCTAATGTGTATTGTGAATTTTCCATTCATTTATCTCTAAAACAGCAGATTCTGGAGCATAAACAACGTAAGTGATTTATGACATAAATATTGAGTTGGGCCGACAACGAAAAATCTCCATCGAGTATACTTTTGGAATTGTCTAACCATTATAAATCTTAACTGAACTCTGATATTGTCACAGAATCGTCATCAGTAATAATTGACAGGACACTTGCTTGAATAGGTTAAGCATGAAGCTTTTAACTAAGTCTAGACTGTGATATTGCTAGAAGGAGGAAGACTATCTTCTATAAGAAATATGAATTAGAAGAGTGTCTGCGTCATTGAAAACTTCTAACATTGGAGTGACGATTGCCAGATAAAGCAGACTAAAAGACTAATGAACTACACGGATTTCGCTAAACCTTGACGTTATGGAAAACTTTAAAAGAATTCGGTTGAGGTTTAAGCTTCAACCTTCAACCAACGCTATCCGAGTTGTGATATAATCTTAAGCCAGAACAATTTGAGAGGCTGCCTTTAGAGTACTGTATGGCCCATAAGGTACGAGCGATCATATCAAACGATCTCTAACTTAAAGTGATTATCTCGTGATGGAAGTATCTAGAACGTTTATCATGGATGTTCTCTCTAATGGATGTATCAACTTGTCAAGCCCGCACACAACTATTTCCTTCAACAGACCAAAAACAAAGTAGAAAGTTCTATGTAGTTGGTGAAAAAACGGTTCAACGTAATACGTGAAACCACGCCTCTCCTGGAGTATGTCCCACCAAGCTATGCTGTTGTAGCATAACCCTGAAGAGTTCCAATAAACGGTCTTCTATGTCCCACCATCTATCAGACTAAAATTGAGTACTTCCTCTATGATCGAATACTTGTCATTTTGATTGAGGATATAGAAGATAACGTGTTCATAAGCAACTAAATCTTAGAAGTTGTGTTCCATCTAGTCTCATTTACCACCGTTGAATAGAGTATGAAGTCGTGCTAACACTATGAAGGCCCAAAAAGTCGACTTATGTCTATTTGCCTCACCTGATTTCTCGATGCAAAACTACGGTTTGGTCCACACAGTTTCCTGCAAAGCTGGCCATTGGATAAACTGAACCAATCCAACCGCGGCTACAAGCGGTGCAGAGATTGCTCACTTGCGGCCTTGAATTAGAGGGCATTCTGAAAACCTTCAGGGCGAATCATAGATCATGTAGAGCCTGGAGTGGGGATGTCCTAAGATCTACAGATCTTGACATTCTGACATTTCTGCCTTCATTATGATGTGGTTAGCAACAATATATAACAACAGACAATACAAAAAGACGTGCAGTCACTGTGAATGCAGTGTGTACATCTTCTATACTTGCAAGGCGTGAAACTCGAACATTCTCTACGATTATCGGGTGAATGTCCGAACATCACCTCAGGTTCTAGAGATAGACATATAGTGTCCATATTTAGCACTTCGACTTACCGATACAGTTCTACCTCAAGTTGACAAGAAACTCAACAGTTTCGTTATAGTTGGCAGAGGTAAGGCCGACAGGGCATGAGTTTAAGCTGACGTGGCGGAATCTCATGCAGAATGTATACGTGGCGCTGGTGCCAGATCAGAATGTTCTCCATCAGTAGTTCTCTCTCAACGGCTATCATGTCCACTCGACCACATTTGACGACGATAAGAGTTTTTCCTCTTCCAGTTCAATAGAAAATTAACCGTGCATTCGTCGTTCTGCCTCGACGAGATGTTGAAATCAACCCACCTGCCAAGTGAACAAATTTACTCCTGAAATATTTGAGACGCCCTATGGCATGTATTGCATCGACCCCAGATATTTCGGACCTTCTTTTCCTTCATGGTCATTCATCTAATAAGCAGCAAATTAGCGTGTAATCTCGGGTAATGTATTAAGACGTGATGATATTCTTGAGTGTGGTTCGAACAACCAACGATATGATATGAAACTATTACACTGAAAGGCTTCGGGATGATGTTTGTAGATATGTGGGTTGAAAACCAACGAGTATATAACATGAAGATATTACAAATTTAAGAATCTAGGATTATGGTTTTCTGAACAACAATCGAAGGACCTAATGAAAGTTATGTAAAGTTACGGGGATACCAGTGACCAATCCACAAGTTTAGAACACTTGATCAGAAAGTATATACTTATCCAAAGATTCTTTCATTCCTCGTATTCATCATCTACTCGTCCACGTTTTACTTATAGAGATCCCTCGTTTAGACGATATCATCAATCTTTCGCCCTTGACGTATTTGTAGTGAGGTGCTGCCACGAAATCCTCAATGAAATATTATACATGACAGAATTATTAGTCATAAAATATAATATTTACATAAAATGAAGTTTTAATAACGTGGTCGCATTTGACAGCTAGTCGTCTTTGGTTATAAAGGGCGATCAAAATTGAATACTATTTTCTATATCTTTGTCTTTTAATAAGGGACAAAGAGACTTTATGGCAATCTTGATTTCCAAGGTTACAAGCGTTTAACGAAATGTTGCTTAAAGCATCTGCTCACAGTTGCCTGAGCATCTCCATTCTGAACACGTAAGCCAGGGAATGCACCTATTATAAGGAATAGTGTAGATTCAATTGTCTACAATCAGGTAATGACAGTCATTTAGGTTATTCGCTGCCTTTACATATTCTATCTAGTGAGACAATGAAAAATAGACTGGATACACAGATACTGATTATGGATAGGAGGCAGTTACCTTATTAGTTCAATCCTGTAGCCAAGGCTTCTGATCATGTATAGAATATCTATAAATGTTCAATATTCAACAATGTAAATATAATGTTCAACAGCACAACCTATTACTTTCAAACGTTGTCATTACTGTAGAGGAGATGTGTAAAGCTTTTAAGGAAGTCTGAACTATAAATCATAATAGATTTTGTGCTTTCAGCGGTGAGAGTTAGATGCATATATGATCTGTTTCCTTAAGACAGTAGTTGAAGTTTGCCTCACTGGCAGACTCCTTCATACTGGTCCGATTCGCTAGCTTCAAATTTTCTCTCGTCAACTTTGCTGAAGGTTCTTTTTGACCACCCTTGAATAGTCAAAAAGAATTTTTGAGTTGAGAGAGGAAATGGAGTCAGGGCGTCTCTGTCTTGGCCCTGCCCTTCCTTTTACTTTGGCTGTGGCAATGTGAACAGGTAACCTCTTTGAATACACATATACCTGACAGGACAACTTTTCTTCAATGAGCCTTCTGGTCCGTTCGAGATGTGGACCGTCTAAACTGTACATGTATCTTACCGTGGTTTGAACCCGAGTTATCTGGAAGGGGTCAAGGTGACTGGAGAACGACAGACGCGAATGGACTCTCCGTCACTCCTTTCCGCAAAGGGCTGACAGGATAGGAGTGACGGAAAGTCAAGTAAGGCCCATTCCCGTCCTCATTCTGCGGATATGGCGCATTTGCGGAACTTGCGTTGAGTTTCTTATTGAAATATACTGTATAACAGAATGATATTAACTCAGGGTTGAGTTAAAGAGATGTTATTTCGTTGAATCAGATGTGTATACGTTTGGTATATTCTAACATCAATTGATCTACGCAACTTTGTATGTATGTGATGTATGGTCAGGTTGAACATATCAGATACGTAATCCCTTCTTTCAGTAAATTAGAATGACTATACATCCAATTTGGTAGAAAAATGAACAAATGCAGACATGACATCGTGATCAATGTAACAATATTTTTACTGTGCATATATGCATAACACTTAATATTATATCGATCCACTGTCTTAGTATCTTGTATATGATATGTAACATTCAAGAGGTAAATTCGCTGCAATAATTGATAAATAGTGTACTGAAATTTTATTCTTAAACTTCAAAGTTACTTCATATATTCATATCATTGATTAATTCAAAAGATATTAAATTTCTCTTTATCGAAGTAACTCGCTAAATATGTTTCAACTTTGAAGATTGCCACACATAATTTAGAAGTGCAGTGAGATGTTGAGCTTTAGTTTTTCCACTATATGGTAGGAGATACTAATTTCTATACTCAATCAATCTTAAAGACTAATATAGGTCTGCAGTGACGTAAAACATAATTAGACACTGATCATGCTAATATTAAGTTTATAATACTCAGCAAATGAATGCAAAAGCTACTGCAAACATCCCAACAATATATTTGTCATCTTTTCTCTTAATTTAGTTCAATGTTCATGATACAAAGAACAAGTCCATATTATTTTTACTGGCATAAAAGTTCCATATTTTCCTGAATCAATTTATTCGTGAGATCTTCATAATATAGGTCTCAGTCGATTTAAGTCACACACTATTCTTCCATGTAGTTTTATGATCCGAATGTCAGACTATTAATTAGATGATTTTATGTAACTTATGATAAAATAGTATACCACCAAAAGTATACTTCCTTTGTATATATTTTAAAATAAAAGATAATTTGGTTCTAGAAATATCAGAATGAATTAAAAGATTCTACCAATGTTATATAAACTTAGCGATAAATTTATATTACACACAATTTTAGCAGGATCTACTTAAAATTTTATGGAAAATGAAATTACTGCATCAAACAGAAATATATAAATAAATAAATGAAAAATAAATTTTTTTCATAATAAGAACAATCATGAAGTTAAAGGTGGGATTTCATGATTATAAGATACGCGTCAAGAGGATAGTCTTAGAGCAAGAAATAGATTATCAATATATGTGGTAAAAAGATAAGAGGGGAACGATAGCTCTATAGATATATAGTTGAGCTCAGTAAAAGTATCGTACTAGGGGCGAATAGCGATTGAAACCAAAAAGTAAACACAAGATGTCTGCACGGTGGGAGTAAGAAGATTTTTGAGCGAGAATACTCTTGTGATCAAACAGCAGGGTCCATTAGATCTTTTAGGATCATATAGCAAGCTTGACGTAATTTATAGGATGGACTGTATTTATGTACGTTCTCATTGATTATGATTTCATATGTATAATCTGCAAAGTTATTAACTTGTAAAAGGTACATTTTTGGCATAATATCATTTACATCATGACCAAAATATATTATTATTTTGTTTCAAATGGTATTAAAGATCACAACGTACATAACACACATGAAAAATTTCTGGTAGATTAACGATTCACGTCCACAAATAGATCTAGTTTCTCCTGATTATAATTAACTTAGAATTCAATGATTGGTGCGCTACATTTACAGACTTATTGTTAAAAATAGTGGATTGTACTCTATGGTCTGTTTGAAAGGTGAAGTAATAAACAGCCTGCAATTTGAATTTTACATTGTACTGAAGGAGATTGAACACAGAAAAAAAATAAAAAATTCGAGGTTACTAGGTCCTAAACGAAATAAATAGCTGACCGGATTTACAGATCTAGAAGCTAATTTACATTCTTTGATGAGCTAGTTGACTAGTTTTGGTGCATAAACTCTTGGGAGTACTATCTACAACTAGTTAAGGGATGATGATAATCTCTTATTGATTCACGGGGGACCAAAGATTTCATTATTTGAAGCTGCACGTTAGGTCAGCTTCACCTGTATTGATAAAGTGTATGCCTGGCGTCCCATCATGATTTTTACACATTACATTCATGATAAATGAAATGGAGTCAACAAGATTAAAAGGAGACCAAGAAATAATTTTATTTTGAATTAATTTTATAGAACCTCTTCAGAAATCCAAAACAGGCATTCCAGCCATGCCATATGTACGATGTAATAACAGGTGTATTGTTGATAAAGAGGGTTATACAGGTAGCATAAAAGAGAGTAAATTTCGATCACTTACCAATTGTTGAGGAGTCAATTCATAGGGTATTTTCGAGGGGAACACCGTTGCCCTTTGCTAAGATCTAGCGTATATTCTCTTAGCCAGGTTGAATATACCCGGTCGCCAGAAATATATTCATAGTGTTGTACAGAGTCAAAGCCCGTACTGAAAGAGGACGAACACTTCAGTAATACTGTAGAATGAAACGAATTGGCTTACAGTACAGCTTAATCTCAAGTCAAAAACCTTATAATTCTTCGTAGTTCGCTCGCACTCAACTTTGGCGGTCTTTCTCAAAACTACATCACGTGGAATGACAAACTCCCATGCACCAGTAGCGATCTTCCAAGTGCTGTAGCTCCGATGTTGTCATCCATCCACACGCAGTAACCAAACCTCACATCACTGAAGGAAACGGATAACGTTCTGCGAAATCGTGATCGGATTGTGCTAATAACCAACACCCGACAAGCTTAACGCTTCTTCTACACATTTTAGCGCGAAGATGAATTTGTCTATTCATATTCAGACTGCGAAAGGACCGTATCTCATTAGCAATTCCACACAACCAACCGTATCACAGAGAAGTATCTATGGGAGATGGTATCTTAGATGCTTTTTAGCGACAGGTACCAATTTAACGTGAGGGATTGGTTAGAGCTCTTTCGGAAAGGCTTTATAGATACAAATGTCAACTCTGGCATACACAAGGAGATTCGCTACGAACGATAGAATCTCCGTCGTCGGCGTCATTAGGATTGTGCTTATAAGCTTACCATTCCTTGCAAGGGGCTGGGTGAATGTCAACTCTTCGTACTGTATAGAGTATCTAGAGAAACGCAGAACCCCAGGTGCTGCAGTACAGTACGAACCACAATCTGGTTCACATCTACGATGGTAATGCAACCCCTGGGGCCCCTGTCAGACCCAAAGAAAAACAAAAGGGCAAAAAGCCGAGGCTTTCAAGAAACTGATTTACCTAAAATCGTTTTTCTCCCTGAGGTACAGAAACTAACATCCTCGGCCGCCGTTTCTCGAACGGAGTCCTCCGTTACGGAAAGTCACATCTGATGGGCACAAACAGACAGGGAGCCATGACCATCCCCGTTTTTGAAATTTTGTTCCTATACGCATGCTACGGACAATACAGCATCATCTCTCATGGAGTATATGTAGGATGCTGTGTTATTTCATCTTCAGCGTACATATCCCAGTGTATGTGTTTGCCCGGAAACATAGCCCAGCCGCATTAACCATGATAATGGCCATCAAGATCTATGAGCATATAGAAGTAAAATATACAAACGCAACTTAATGATCATCTAAATCATCGTTAGCAGCAGGACATCTACAGTGGTATCGATAACTTGACAAATGGTACGGGAATATACGCATAAAAGCCATTCTGCTCAGTTCCGCTGCAATTTCTAAAAGCTGCGGCGGTCACATCACATCTCTGTATTTTGTCACCTCGAGTTTATTTGATCGAGGATACTTGAGATCTTATTGTTTGGACGTGCAGAAATACCCTTGAAAAGACAGCACTCAAGCTATGCAGAAAGGAGAAAAAGCACTAATTCGAGAATGCTAAGATTAGAGCAGAACTCTTAAACTGCCTTCCTTCCATAGCAACCCCAACAATAATTTACCACCAACACACAAATTAAAGCATAATTGAAGTCTGTGAGAAACTATAAAGCCCCCGTTTTGGAGTATGGTAACCAATATCTCCTTCAGTATCTGGAAATGTGAAACTACGATGCATTTCAGCCCGCTCTTTGAATGTAGCATCCTAATTCAATCCATCCATTCCAAATTAGCATGAAAGTCTGGAGGGGTGGGATCTTCGTGCCGACCAAGGTTGAGAAGAGAAAAGAGCGTAAGGAAGTGCAAATTCTGAAACTAAAAAAAAAAGAAAAAAAAAAAGTAATGCAAAGCTTTTCACTAGCAGAGAAATTACAAAAAACCTTCTCCTTTTATCATAGGAAGTAGAGCAAAATGTATACATTTAAAGGAGATAGACATTGTAAAATACGCTGTACTGACGTGAATCCATAGACTTTACCCAAATTCATGTAATCTGCCTAGTAAATTCATGTTCTCTTAATGGCACGGTACAACAACAACAACAACAACAATAATCCCCGTTCTTCAGCCGCATTGCATACAGTCTCGCTACGCAGTTTGACCTTACACAGTTAACTGTGGGTTGCTGAGCAATTTAGAGTGAGTGAGTTCTTGCTTCAACCATTTCTAACCGTAGTTGCCATTTGAGCAAGAAGACGGACCTCGTTATGAACAAGTATTGGACTGGACAACACTTTCTTCTTCAGCCAGTCAGCCTTTTAGGTAATCTGGTCAAAAAGGAATACACGACCGTCTGTACTGTACACATATCTACCGCGGTAGCAAATGTTGGTGGGTGGTGAGTGTTCAGATGATATAAGAGTACAAATGGTCTTTACCTGACCACCACCTCTTGACTCTTTCGACCAGTGGTGTCCCCGTCTTCCCAGCTAGATAGAGAGGTTCATGCATTCCGACGTGACCATATTCAAAATGAATAGAAACTCTTCAACAATTCGAGCCCGGATGAAATGCACGTAACGAGTTTTGGTTTGCATAGGGTAAGAGTAAACTCAATTAGTGGATTGAGAAATCCTTGTCTTATTATCGACTTGAAGGAGCATATAGTCGAGGAAATTTTTGGTCGGAGTTTTATTATATAGATACTGGTTGTATTAAATATCATTATAGTCTTCAGGATGAAAATGAAGTTTATAAATCAAATGTGCTGATATACACTTTGTTTATTTTGGTATCAAGTTCTACTCGATTAAATTTTAAGCTTGAGCTTAAACTTTTTCTACAATAATTCTGTGTTAAGAATTATATAGTCATGTTCAGGAGATTAGATAGTTTCAGTACTCTTAAAGTTTTTTCTTATAAATGCATAGGAGTAATAAAGGTGACTTCAATATTTTTTGTTTTTTCTGTGACAAATTTAGAGAACTAAATGAAATAGTATGCTGATTTTTTATATCATTCATTATATATATTATGAATGATATAAAACATAACCGTGAAAATATCAGAGCTAACAATAATTTAGCATACGTATCATGTTGTACCTGAAATGTTTATGATTAAATCACCTTGGATGCCCATGGCGTATACGGTCAGGTAGGATACGGGTAATGTCCAGCTTTAACTAACATTTAAATTCAATTGCGTCTTATAGAAGTACAATGTTTACCAAGATTTCCAAACTGCATCAAAACTGTCATTTTGTCAGGCACGAGTGAATTACTCAAATCATAAAGAATAATATGTCGAGGTCAAATTTTTGAAAAAAAATCAGCATAATTTGAAATATTTGAAAATCATATAAATGTATGTTTTATTAGTCTAGTCTATTTGGTAGATATGTACCAAATATATTTTTCAAAGAGGAAAAGTACGCTATAGAAGAATCTTGAAAATAACAATCTTTAAGCAAATAGAGCTTTCAGAAATATCAGCACAAAAGATTATCTACAAAGTACACATATTTGTAAAGTACATCTGAAGCCAAAAAGTTCCAGTGAGGTTTTTATGAAGTGAACTTATAATTATTGATCTCTGCCAGTTCTCTTCTAAATAAGGTCTGGGGATGCAGCACAAATCAAAATCCTTAAGAATGACAAGATTACCTGTAAGAATGAAAATGCCTTTAGATATAACTACAAGGACACCTATCTTGTAATCCAAATTTTGCCCAACACAAGTCGGTCACTTTAAAAGTTGGGTTCACTAAGGCCCTAAATTTCTGGTAAATGAAGATAAGGATTGTATAGAACATGGTATCAACTGATTCATTCACCTGTAGCGCATGCATATTGTCTAACAATTAGAATAAGAGGAATGCATGGTATGCTGTAATTTTGGAGAGAGTTGACATAATCTTGCCTTTCATGCTAGATGACACACGCTACCACTTAAGAGATCACTCTCAGACTGAGGGTATCAAGATCAATCGTGACTAAGTCTACATCACCTGAATGATTATGAATTGACCTCAATGATAAGTACATCCAGGCGTGAATGACATACTGTTCACGTGATGCATATTTGAGCGCGGATGCTGAATTACATTCTAAGATCCCAACTTTCCATCATCTATAACATGCAAACATACACGATAGTACACCATGTTGAATTAGGAAAGGAAGCAAAGCCGCAGGAGAGAAATGATGTGAGGATCGTATTGAGGTCATGATGAATGGTGTGGGAAATTTTGGGAGGACGTAGTTGGTAGGAGGAAGAACGTGGTAGAAACCGCGTGGGGCAAACAGAAAAACAAAGGCGAAGATTGTACTACTGCGTACGAACGGATGACTACGGTCAATTTCAAACAGCGCAGCAGCCCCATCGCAGTTCCGTAAGTGGTTCCTGCAATGAGCCTTTGTTCAGTTAGACTTGTTATTTCATAACTTCCGAACGGGACCTTGTAACGCTGCACGGAGCCCATCCATCATACTACGCATGTACATCCATGATGCACCTTATAGACATATATGCCATCCACGGCATATGCATAGTGGTGCGGAAAAAGCTCACAGAAATACAACGCATACACATCCTCATTCCTTATACATCCTTTGGAATGTGCATGGTACTGTATAGCCGAGAAACTGCCGCATATTATCGGCATCTTTGCCAGCATAGAATGGAAAGGGATGGCCATGGCGACAGAAGCCGGGGGTTCGCATCTCGTCAGGCTGGACATGGGAAACGTCATTCTCGGTTACAGTGGCCCAAGTCAACCTGTGACAAAGTGCCACATGAATCTGTATATCATTGAAATGGTACTTGGATGGATGAATGCGAGAATAAGAGCATGAAGCATGTGCTTTCCCTCCCCGTCCACCTGTCGCCCAGGTTACTATTTTGCCGTCAAAGTTCTCACACCCTTTGCATTGTCCGTCCCTCGGTCCCCTCCCCTGGGGCTCCCGCTATTTGAGGCTCAGCGCAGCTTCAGGTATTTCCTTTCTCCGTTCCGTTCATCGTTCGTTCCCGGCTCTCTTGTGCCCTCTTCTTGTTTAAGTCATTAAATCGTGTAGAGAATCCGAGATTTGAGGAGCTTGAGCTCATTTCGTCTTTCAATTGTTTGCGATTCAAAGCTCAACGTCTGTATTCACCCTCGGCCTCTCGGTCCTATCTCGATCTCGTTTGCCCAGCTTTCACGTTCGGCTGCAATACACGTTAAGTCTGGCAGGTACTAGACTTCAGCGTCTTCAGCACCCATTTCGTGTGAAACCCCTTCTACAGAACCGTGGGTAGTACTAGTACTACTCTCGGTGAGAACCGGTTTTGCTGAAGATTCGTGTTCGTGGGGAAGGTGAAGAGTATTGCGTCTGAATTTTAGTCCACTCTTATCTTGAAGGTTTTACACGCGCTTGAGAAGAAGAGTAGACAAAGCGACACTAACTACGGAAGATTCCTCCGGAGGTCAAGGGTGCTGCTGCATCCGCTTCATAGGCAATCAGATCAGAGAACCACTTTGTTGTCAACGACAAGAACAAGTGCGTAGCACTTCGCGAATGACCTTTTCCTTACCTACCAATTTCTCATATTTTGCCAATCGCAAAAAATGGGCCGCCACGCTTGCTGTCACAAACAGAAGCTCAAGAAGGGACTGTGGTCACCTGAAGAAGATGAGAAGTTGATTCGCTATATTCAGCAGCATGGACACGGCTGCTGGAGCGCTGTTCCACGGCATGCTGGTCCGAGCCTGTTTCATATACCTCCTTCCGTAGCTCACAGAAGTGCATTAGCACGAGAATTGTCGACGTCGTGCATTATGATTTAATTGTAAACAGTGCTATAAACAGGATACATAAGGAACCCAACTTTCTGCCCTAAAACCTTTACTTCGTGTGCATCTTAGGCTGCTAGATATTTCTCTTTTAGGCTGGCTTCCCATTGTGACTCATCTTCGAATTACTGATCGTCCTGCTTTGTTTTAATGTACAGGATTGCAGCGCTGCGGGAAGAGCTGCAGGTTGCGCTGGATTAACTACCTGCGACCAGACTTGAAGAGGGGGGTGTTCTCGGCAGCAGAGGAGAAAACCATCATTGACCTCCACCAGATGCTTGGCAACAGGTAGGGACAATTCCTTTACCTTGCCGAGGAGAAGAGTCTCACGTGTTTCTTCTTCATCGATACAAGTATTGGAAATATGGCATAGTTTTGCCACTTTAGCGACTGGATATGATCAGTTATACGGAAATATATAAGAACGTTAAGTGCGGCGCGGAGAATTTCCCACGGTTCGAAAAGTAAGAAGTCCAAAGTTTCAACGTTTTGCTCATCATGATCTTAATTAGTTAGATCTGATTTCCATGTCTATTACGCGTTTCTTGCTAATTCTAACCTGCAATTGCGGTTGCAGGTTGACTTTTGTTGCAGCTAGTTATTTTCTAGAGATTTGAGCTAAACTCATTGCCTTTGTATACAGGTGGTCTCAAATTGCCACTCATTTACCCGGACGTACTGATAACGAGATCAAGAACTTCTGGAACTCGTGCATCAAGAAGAAACTGAGGCTGCAGGGAATTGATCCGAACAACCACAGCCAGCAACGCTTCCAGCAAAGAGAGCTTGGTAACATGAACTTCCAGGGTCAATCCGGGTCCTTCCAGACGCCCTTTGGCATCGAGAGTCAGGCATCTGGAGAGCTTTCCAGCTTGACAACGGAGGCCACCACTTCACCGAGTGACTGGAGGCACAACGCGATTCCTGTTATCTTTTCCGTCGGCGGTGATGGGATTATGAACGTTCCGCATCTGAATTTCACCCCGCCAATGCCTTTGCAGCCTTTCGTCCACCCCATGCTGCACCAGCAGGAGCATGAACACCGGATCGAGAACGTTGTGATGCCCGAAGCCGCTCAATATGGCACTCTGGACAGTGGTCTGCAGACCATGTACCCTACGGCGAATTCCCGAGCAAGATCTGAATTCTTTGAGTACGGAAACGGAGCTGAAAGTGGTGAGGCTCCACCTATGACTGTCTTCCCGTCTGCTTACAACCCTGTGTATTGGGGTTCAAACTCCTCGATGGCGAACGCAGTGAATTCAGACTTGCCTATCAGCGCTCTCTCGAAAGACCTGGGATTCGTAGGGATGGGAGCAACGTACAACACCATGGGTCCAACATTCCCTGACTCTCTTCTGGTGACCAATGTTGACGACGTCCATGGTCAGTTTCCATCGGTTGGGTTACTAACAAACGATAATGATAACAAGACGCAGAATGCAGCGAACATGGAGAACGATGCATCGTACAAGGAGTTTGCCGACGGCAATTACTCCAATGTAAACGGCTGTGCATCGTCAATGACCGGATCCACAGAGAGTACGGGAAACAATTCGATTGCTTTCATTGAGCACAACGCTCTGGCCAATTGGGGTAAATACTCCGAAATGTGTGAGAGTGAGCAATGCCACTCGACAGAGATCACAGCACATGCTGATAACAAATTCGCAACAAGGATCGAATCCACGAATTCAATGGGTTTCCCAATTGAATCTGACCCTGAGATTCCACTGGTGTCAGTTAAGTGGAGTAACATGATGCGCAATGCGTGTACAGACATCCCAGAGAAGACTTCTGAGGAGATCGACATCAAGCCGATTGCCAACCCAGATGAGGCCGCAAACAGGCTTGACCAGCTGCAAATTGCCATTCCCTGGGGGCAGTCGCTGCAGTATGGGGCTGGAGATTTCTACGAGCGCATTGAAATCCCCAGTCCTATATCTCCTGGCCTGCAAGAGATGTCTGTGTCTCTTGACGGAATACGTTGAGTGCTCTCCATGATGGGCTCGCAAGTAACGCTTATCCAGCATAGCCCTCAAGTGGTAAACCATGTGGATGATGGGTGAGTGACGAGGTTGTCTAATCCATGGCCGACTGTAGGTAGCCTGCAGTAGCCTAGACAAGTACTGTCTAGATCCTGTAATCGTCTATACTGTATAGTGGATCTCCTTCTACATTGGTGGGTCTGGTCCTAGCCACCTTATCAGATGTCACTCACCCTTCTCGTCTGCATTCATCATCAGTAGTCACCAGTAGAGGACTTTTCTAGTTTTCTACCAATGACGTTTGTAGTCAGCTCTGCTACTCGCCGGATTTTGTACATACAGATGCGCAGTTTTGATACCCACGTTAGTCAACTTAGCTAGTCAGGTAGGAATTGAAGTCGAGTGGATGTTTCGGACTCGAGTGGGTGAAATTGGCAGTGGCCTCAATTATCACGATTGGTACAAATTACCCTCTTGGATGAATCTCGGCAATTCTCTTGTAATCGGACGCTTAAGACGCGCAATGCAGGACATCACATGAGTTCGACCTTATCAATGCAAACAATTTTGTATCTCCCGTTTCAAGCCTTCTCTGCAAGCATTTTAATATTCGCAACTGACACTTTCTACATGGTCTCGGAGTATTTGTCATATTATGTGAAGCAGTCACGTAGTATTCGTGTTCAAAAGTTTAGGTGATATGCTCCAGCTTTTCACACAATCCCGAGTTACCGCCGCTACAAAAGTTTCCGGATCCTTGGGCTCAAATATTGTTACTACCTGTAGGTGGCAGCCATTGAGTAAGCATAAGATGCTTTCATTCTTTACGTACGTGCACTGTACGTGTCTTCGAGTAAGTTGGTTATCTCCCTGTAGCTGGATCAGCTGGGCAGAAGATCAGCCGTGTTTTTTTCCTTTACCGGAATTGAACGTTAACAAACCGTAGGGATCTTTGTTTCTTTATCTTTTCCCTATGATTGAGCTCGATCATCTTCAGAACGAGCGCTCACTATTCCACTACTGACAGAAACCTAGAATGGCGAGTCGTACCTTCCGACGAACTTCCGCGCACTAGATATTTTAGTTTCGACATAGTGGAGACAGGAATGGAAGATCGCTTAATTCGTGGGCGTGAACGGACTATGTTGACTGCAGAAGACTGATGTTTACTTCTGGGCACGAGCAACCCAAGGCTTTCGGCAATATTCTCTAGAGGACGGACAAGTACCGTTGAGCGCCATGAGATCGCAGCCTAAGGCTTAAATTTTGGATCTCGTACAATGTTTACAATCGATCTAGAAGGTATAATCTCACTTGTAGACGTCACGGCTACATCACACCCATCAACAATGTTTGCACTGTGTACTTTGGCTCGGAGCAGTGGTCGCAGGGACGCCATGTGTTCAGTACATCTACATGCGCAACCTAGTTCTTTCATCGAGAGAAAGAAAGAGGGAATTGAATACAGTATGGCGCTGAGTTACTGTTGCAAGAGAACGTCGATAGTTCACAACTAAGTTTATCTCAAAGAGAGATCAGTTACAAATGGGGGCATTTACTGTAATCTTGGAATTCACAAGGATTGGGGTCGAAAAGTGGGAACACTCTTTGTCACATAAGCTTTCGCCCGAGCGGACTGAGAATTCAGCCAGAATACATCAGATGGCTCCGCCATAGCAGCTCTGGCAATCCTTGTTCTTGCTACGCGTGCGACGATTGCTCGTTATGCATGCAGGGGATGTGGAATTGGGCAGATGTTTCACTCTGTACTACTGAAGCTTGTCTTTAACCCGCTACATCACTGATCTTTAAAAAGTTTACCCTTCAAATGACGCTGTTCTTTTGTTCTCCACCAACTAAAGGGTCACGTCAGTGTATATATGTGGGCATGAAATCAACCTTAGAACGAGTCAAATTTTGGTGCACACTAGTACTTTCCAATGGAGACCAGTATTCTTCGACCCTTTCTGGAGTACAGAATTTGACCTCCCAACCGAATCCATAAAGTCTAGTATCATTTGCATCAATCTCATGTCCCCGTCTCCCCGCCCCGCCGCCTTTCGTTTGGTCGTAAAGTTCAATCTCCTCTCTGGATAAGCTAACAGACGGTTTGGTCCTGTAATCCTCGGAACTAATATATTCCAGAGAAGAGTGCCCTGCTATCGGTCGATATCTCATGTGTCTTTGTGGGTGAGCATATCTCACATAGTTCACAGTTTATAAGCATTAGAGTTCATCAATTTCTAGCGCACTCCTTCTAATCGTCTGTTAGTATTTAGGAGACAGATGGGCATTTTCGGATCTACTTTTTTGACGGGCACGTTTTCATTTCATACGATCTACGCCGAATATACCCTTTGTGCTTATCGCTGAAGTAAAATTGTATTACCGGTACTTCGCCAATCATGTTGAAATAGAAAACGTTGAGTCTGGATCTCTGTCTAAGGGAATGGATTCACGCCGGCAAACTCAGGAATAGAGAATGAAGGCTCAAAATCTTGTGGAGGTGAAGATGCATTCGATCTTCCGGGCCTTGAGAAGCGAGATATCCTACAGATATTATACGGATATCCTACTAATCTCAAACTAAATTTTCTCCGGATCTTGATGTACCGAACGAAGGTTGTTTGTTGAGCAGAGCCTTTCAAGTTCATAACTTAAGAGCCGTAGATGCGACATGTCCGAATATAGGGACGTTCTTTCGACCCAAGCTTTCTCCCTATCGTATCACGAATGGATACGTGATTTTGTTGGTCGGAAAGGTGAGATTGAAATGATCATGTACCTTGTCAAGATGAAATGAGCTTCCCTTGAAGCTTGAAGGCAATTCCCGAGCAATGCTTGTATGATAGTATATTGATGAAGGTGAGGTGGTGACAAAGATGGAAGAACCACCATTGTTTGACAGCCATAACGTGGAATCTGGTGTTACCCATTCTTGAGGTTCAGCCCGTTGCGTCCATTCTCTTGGCACACGAGGAAGTCCCAAGAAACATACATATATCCACCCGACCGTCCTGCCTTGTGTTCAACCTATGAGCTCTTGCCGCCCATGACAATAAAAGACATGTATCGAGAGTGAAGGATCGAGACATCGCTCTCTCATATCTTTTGCGTTTCAACCAAAACCTTTGTGCCTGATTATACAAAGAATGGGTGATACTTTTAATTTACTTATAATGGACGCCTTAGGATACTCTCCAATACACTCCATTTAGTTAGCTTACCTTGGAATTTTAAAAGATTTAGATAATAATAATCATAAAATAAAATTTGAATTTTAACTAGAATTTAAGCAATATGTTCTTTAGAGAAAATTTATTTTATGATTATGAAAATTTAAAGCTCTTGCCGTCCATCATGCTTTTGGATACTATGCACTCCATACAGTTCACTAACCTTGGAATTTTAAAATATTTTGTGATAATGAAAATCAAAAAAAAATTATGAATCATATTAAAAATGTAAATCTTATATTTATAAAATTAGATTATAACTGTTAAATTTACAAAATATTTTTCAAAATTTAATGTGAATTTATATAATTCATATCTAGATAAGATAAAGATGTTTTCCAAAATTAAAATTTTATTGATTCGTTATATAAGGTCCGAAATATATAAGTAGAATTCATACCAGTTATCTACTTTAAGATCTGAACAAAAAATTATAAATTAACATGATCAACTTAAAACATGATTTGATAATATGATGTAATATGGTTAATTTTATCAAAATCTATCTATACTCTAATGCAATCCAAAAAATTTGATCTTATGGCATACGTGTTTACAAGGCAATTCTTTTTGGAATTATATGAATTATTAGTTATATCACTATTCTAACTTTTAACAGAATTGAACATGATAATTTATATCATTAAACTTTTGCAACTTAATCAAAACCCTCAAAGTTATGACATTTTTACTCACTTATTAATTTTAAATACTTTGATATGAATACAATCATTTGTACTTAAAAAATTAATCAATAAAGTTTGATATTTTTCACTTTATAATTTATTTAGTATAAAATAAATCTTTTAATTCAATTTTTCTTGTATCTAATAAACAGGCTTGTATCCCAAAATGAAAAAAAAAATTCTAAATTTAATTCATTATCCTGGTTTTTATCAAATAAACAATTTTTGTCATTTGGAGATCCATTTTTAGAGAAAGAGTTTAAAAGCATTGGGACTCAAGATAAACCAAATTCATTATTTTTTAATAATTAAAATATAGTTACATTTTAATCTATATATTTAGTCATTTGACGTATTTTTAGGAGAAAGTATAAACAATGGGTGTGATCCCTAATAATTTCTGTGTCCTTATGATTTATTTGCTTTTTATTTGTGTTCTTTTAGCAAATACTTCCGAACTTTACATAAAATTATAAAAGCAACGCACCAATCAAAACAGGGAGAAGCATAATATATTCCTTATACATGTACAAGATCTATATGTATCAGGGGTGGTCCTCTGAGACAGACAGCAATGAAATGCCTCAAAGAAAACTTTCTCACCTCAACCAAGTGGACGCAATTTAGGCTGATGAGGACACGGAGAGTACTTCTAATTCAGAAAGACGTGCTGATGCATGTTCACTGGCTATCTCCACATAGCCAATGAATCTCTAGACATATCTTTCAATCGCAAGTCTTTGCGGCGTTGATGGATATATTTAAATTCTCACTATCCTGAAGACAGTAACACAGATCTGTCAACATCCTCAATCGCTGGCTGCTCGAAGAAACTAATGCCAGCTTTAACAAATGGTTAGACATATCTGTCAACGTCCTCAATTCGGTTCCTGACAATGGACATAATCGATTGCTAGCTGCCGCCGTTATTAGACATATCCTTCACCGTAACATTGCTATTGCTATTGCAATGCTCCATCAGTAGCTGTGATCTCCGTGACCATCAGACTTCATTCCACGCAATGTCAAGGTCCTTAACAATAATAGCTGTTGGAAGAACAAACGATCACTAGAGGTAGAATTTATTAGACGGCAAGCATCAACATGCAATTGAGTGAACCAAAGACATATTGAGGGAACATCACACGGCATAATCTCACGCGAACCCATTCTCAGCCTAACTTTGCAAGTGGTAATGAGAATTTTTGTATATTAACCTGAGTCATATTAGTTCGAGAAACTAGGTCTTAAGATTTTGTATTATCGTTGTATAGAGCGGTAGCTTCCTTTTGCCCCCTTTGTACCTAACCTTTGTATTCTCATTAGCCTTGAATTATATTTTCTTTTATTTAGAAATGTAATGCTATAAAATAGTGCGAAGTACTTAATTATTTTTTCGTAAATCCTGAAGTGGCACATATGTGCTGGTTTCTCTTTATTCCCTTTTTTTCCTTTTTGTTGCACTTTTTAGAAGTATAAGAGTAATTTAACCATTATTATGAGCAAGTGGAGAAATTTTAGACTTGATTTCATTTGAAAAGACTAAGCAGTGAAATAGAAGTCAAACAACATTAAGCCTAAAAGTTAGAGTACAAAATGAAGAAAAACTCTGAATTTGCAAACGTAGCTTAAAGACGTAGTCCGGACGTTGTCGCGTCTACAAGTCTTTATGTCTCTAAATTCATGGGACATGGTTCCCACGTAAAATGATTTTCATGAATGGTTAGTCTGTTCGTGTTCAAAACGGATTAAAAACTGTGCATTAAAGCATGCGCCCCCCCGGCCCCCCTCCGCTAATGTTGGGAAACGGTAAACCATATCACGTTTTTTGTCTCCTCACCTCAGCGGAATCATACCGGTCACCAATTGCGACACTCGGCTTCCATCTTGTAATGAAATGCAAAGTACCTGCTACCGCAGGTGAGGAGGAATGCTAACGTCAGGGGAAGAAGCGTGCGTATAACATTTGGAGCTTGATAGTGTGAAGGGAATCGCTCGTGGAAAAATCAATGGAAACACAGATCGTGAATTGGTTACCGATACTCGTTTTGGACAAGAAGAGTGAGGTGAATAAAAGCAGAAAAGCTGAGCTGTGTTTATCGTTTCCTATAAGATTTAATGTATATATGACCGAAATGCATCAGAAGTTCTCTTATTTTGACTACGAAGTTTTCTATCCCCAACAAACTCGTCTAATGTATTATAAGTATGACTTGAGGTCACTTGCATTTCAAGATCTATTGTTGTGCAAATAAAAAAAGATTCTCATTATAATTATGCACCAAGCAAAGAGAAACACATATTATATACTTAAACCTATACGTAGTCATTAAGTACTAATCATGCACAACAGATTTGTAGTTAACCTTGAGACGTTAAAATGCAAGCCACTGACACCTCAAACTCAACCGGCATTTAATTTAGTGTGGATTGGTGAATGAAGTTGACTCATCACTTCACGCCGAAGGTTCTAGTATTGAAATACTTTCTATTGAGTATTCTTCAATTTTCAAAGCATGTGACTTACGAGAATAAACCTTCACGTCTAGTATCTAAATATATTTTTATATGCTCGAAGGATATGTGATCGATAATTAAATCCACATGAATTTTTCTTAAAATCGAATGATACATATTATTTTGCTTAAATATTATTAGCTTGATATCAATTTATTAAATAATAATTCCTAAATAATTATGTTTTTTTATAAAAAAGAAAGAATTCATATAATATTATATTTATGAAAAATATAATTTCTAACATGTATTTGAAAAATTAAAATTGAATGTCCATAGTTGAAAATTTTATTTAAAATAACTAATATCAAAATGTAGTTTCACCCATTTCAATTGAAAAATTCAATTATCTATAAAAATAAAATTTATTTATATGTGTGTAACAAATTATATAGAAATTTATTCTCCTTTTATCTATTTATATTTATTTATATCTGCAGCAAAGGTATGAAGGCTGAAGAGTCACAAGAGTAAAGTAACCAATCAAGTTTCTATATGGATGTCATGTAATGCTTTCCATCAGGTGTTCATCCTTGGCTGAATAATTTATTAACAGGACTAGGCCCTGTACAAGAATCTAATCACTAGTTATAGGCATCCCATAGAAGAAGTAGTCTCAAACCCAGGGCCAAGGCCAAGGATCACTGCTCATTGCCATCCCATCAAGTAGAGAGTACTTGGACTGTCACGAACGAATGGATAGTCCGGTAAGAAAACTACTAACGGTCTCAGGACAAGCGCGTGTGTACTCATCTCCAACAAATATGGCAAATGGTATTTTCTTCGAATTCATTGTGAAAGATCGTAAGTGGGCCACCTCCGTTTGCGAGGATTGCATGATCAACAAATTTGATGCGATTCGAATTCTTTCTTGTTGAGGTTCACTTGGGGCCAGGCATGTCGAATTTTCCAGCTGCTTTGGTAGATAACTTGGTTCGAATAGTACTGCTTGTACCCGAGGGGACTGCAATGCAAGGACTATCAACTTGATTGAATCCTGTCAATGTCTTTCCCGGCTCATATCAGTTACATGGATTCATTAGTACAGGGTCCAGCCACTGAACTCAATCCATAGTAATTTGATGAACTTTATCGTACGAACACGAGAATTGTAAATCTTAGCGCTGACTTTGAATGTACGAGAGTTCGAGATACATATCACATTGAATGGTTTCGAGGGCGGATACAGTACTCGCAATCTTGTAGCAAGGTGCGGTGCTCTGGCTACCGGTAGTGACGTAATATACTAGAATTCACCCCAACTTACACATGTCTTCCTCGTCTCTGCGACTGATTCACGTAGACCATTTACGTCTTCTTCATCCAAAAAACAGAAAGTCCAAAAAACCAAAATCCAAGTCCAGTTGATATGTCTTCCGATGCAATGAACATGGCTCAGAGTTTCGCGCAAGCAACTATTTCTCAGAGACCACAGGTCAGAACTAGAAGCGAGCCCACAGACAGACGACAACTTGTTGAGCTAGTCAAATTTCACATGAATTCTGCTGTAGGCAGATTCCCTCTGGTTCACTACGAGTTACGGACTCTGAAACTAGGAGGAGTGACAACTACACATGATAGAAACCTGCAAGTTCCGAGTGAAAAATTACAGTGATGTGTACCCTCAGCTTTTTATCCCGTTGATGTTACTTCCTAATGTCTGTCGTGCATCCTGAGGCTGCAGCTGCACCATGTTCGTAGCTAAAGGAAGCACGCGTCTCCTGGCAATTAGATATCAGCTCATGCGCGTTCAGAAGCCTACGACAGCTAGACAAAGTTAACTGATTCCTGTAACTGATGAGTGATAGAGCCGTTCGACCTGGCTAGTCACATTGTGAAAGGCATAGCTTTGAATTCGGACATCCAAAGTTGCAGCAGTATAATTGGAGAACTGATCCATGTACGTGTTATAACCTCGTTTCTTTAGTAACTATCCCCGATAAGACTACACAGGTGGATTTCCGGCCTACAAGAAAGTGCTCACGAGTGCCTAGTCGCACCTACATCTCTGCTGCGGTAGCATAGATCCCAGTGTATACACAGTAAATCATGCTTGTCCTTGTTCAGGCTTGTGGTGTAAAACGATTAAGAACAAATTCCATTATTCTCCTCCTCAATGAATCGAGGCTAAAAAGCACAAAGGAACGGTTACTTTTTGCAGTGCAAAACGCTCTCGATCTGAAACTTCGTCTTTCATATTTCACCCCGTGGACAATCGCTTGCAGCGTATTTCTTCAAGCACATAGTTCGACGCTATATATGCAACGCTATATATAAAGCTTTGGGGGAATTCAGATGGCGATGGGCCATGACCTCGATGGGATCAAACTATTTGGTACTAGTACAGAAACATCCTCAAATTACCTGAAATTATCACAGACGAATTTGTACATATGCACCGCATCCACTCAACTATGTGGACGTTGCAACTAGTACTTGAATATATCCACAAACAGCCCTAGCACCACCCATTCCTCCCAAATCAAGTAGGAAAACATTCAATACTGCCACTCCTCCAGGATCACAAGTCCCAATTGCAGTAGGAAAACCTCAATTCTGCTTGCAGCTATCGTGAATGAGGAGCACGCAGCCACAACAAAGGTACTGTATTGTGAGTTGTAGATCAAGTGTGTACGTACTGGAACGCGTAAGGTTAATAGCTGTACATGCGATATGTACAGTTCACCGAGGAAATGTTTTCTCCGGACAGCTCATAGGGTAGATAGACGGATAAACTGATACGCCCTCGTCATGGTCACCAAGTTGAAAAGAGTATAGTACACATACACTCACAAGCAAAACGCATTGTCATGCATCCGCACGAGAACCGAACGATTGCATTGCCGGGTCTATCTGAAAGGTCTGATTTCCAGAAAGTAACGTCGTAAAGTTGCGATTCGGTGGGCAGCGATATACCTCTCTCATGGATCTCTATAATCTATGTTTGACTGGTCTATTGCCCACTATTTAAAGACGTGAGCTGAACAAAGCCCCATAGCATTGTGCAGCTCTGAAATCAACTTCCCATGAAGTTGCTGCCGAATGTAACAACTCCAGTCCCTTATTGGCATGTCACGTCATGAAAATGGTATACTCCATCTAGGTTGTAATTTTGACCATTGAAGTGTTGTTTATGCTAAACAAATGTGTATACGCATGTGACCTTGTAATATCTCCTGGCACTGCTATCTAGCTTATGTGTAGAGAAGACCTTTCAAGACCACTCCAAAGCCCAAGGAAATAGATTGTAGTCCAAGCCTATTGCAGACGTACACAGCATTCGTTGAGATGCTGGATTTGAAGAACGTCAGCTGCAGTTTACGTGCTGGGTATTAGATGACTGGATACTGCGAGTGACACTCCCCATGGTTTCTGGACCACGAACTGTCCACTCTTTAAATGTCTGGCGCACTTCTCATCAGACTGGGTGCTCCTTCATCCTCAAGTGAAGGATTCATCACATCTAATTGAAGAGAGCCCATCCAACCCCTCCTTCGTATACGGAGAGACTTTGAACTCCACAGGAAACTCGGTGGAAACCGACAATCTTACAAAATGTGCAGTTAGCTCACCGGATTTTGCATCAAATCGAAAGATCTTTACAAGTACGTGGGGTAGATGGCGATCTAGCTACATATTGCGATTGACATAGCGAGGAATATATAACCAACTTTGTGAAATATTCTTATGGCGCAAAGTACTGAAAGTGTTGTACTAGCCAGCACGGAATCCGCAGCCCGATCATAGACTGCTTTAAGCGCAAAATGCTATTGCCAATTGATGTAACAGAACTCCACTACACACAAGTGAAAGAATGTATTGTGGACTAAAATGACAATCGAACATATAATTCCTGATCGAACCCGATGTATGACTGCTAATGACGCGCACACCTTAAATCACGGTTTATAATGCGGGTTTAAACGGGGCGAGTGGAAAATATCTTTGGAGACTAGCAGCTGATTTTGACGGTTGGTTTGTTAGGATCAGCTGTGAGACAAAGCAACCTCCATGTGACCTCGAGCAAACATAGTATGGATTAGCAAGATTGATTGGCTGCGTAGTATATGTAGATGGACGTTGTTTTCCATTTATCCACAAATTAGTTATTTGTGCAATAGAATGTATTGATTTAGTATTAGTAGTGGAATTTCGACCTATAAAATGTAGACGTAAAAAAGTTTTGGAGACGAGCAGCGATTAGAACTACTGTAACAATAAGAAAAGTGACCGCACAATACTGTCAGGTGAGCGATTCCTTGGTAGCAAGAATGTAACTCATTGGCAAGAGAATTGTATGACTAGCATTCATCTACGACTTTAGCATCAATAAATTTGGTGAACTAGACAGGTAAAAGTAAGACTTCAACCAACATTTCAAGATAAAACTTAACAACACATTCATTATCTAACTAGTGTGATCGAGAACAAGTTATAACGTCATCTCATGTTCATAGTCTTTCTTGACACCGTCCTATATTTCAAGATTGTGATTAAACTGATAAATCAATCGAAAATTGTGTGATTTGTAAATCAAGTACTCCTGGATCTTATCATTATTTCTCCTTTATTGATCCTGATTAAGGCACGAAATAATTATGTGGTGTATCGGTTTACTGTAGCTTGAGTTCCTACATTGCATTCACACCGTTCTCAGAATACAGAGTAAAACCTCCAAATAGTGCAAACCCGTATGAGTAAACTCCTCTCTTTAGTGACCAAGAACCCTAGAACAATTAGTCTAGACCCAGTAAATATGCCCAATAATAACAGTACGTCACAATTGGGCAATAGTGACATGATGATATCAATAGTGACAGTTCTATAGTGTAAATACGGAGGTAACATCCTATTTGTATTTCAAAAGCGCTATTATGGGTTGTGTGAAAAGGGAATGTGGCAACAGATTAATGTGGCATTTTTATGAAACTTCAAATCCCATCAGTTCTCGCCATTGACTAAGGTTATTGTGGTTTGTCCGAGGTAAAATACATTGATAACGCGGATTGTTTTAGCAACCTATTTTTCTCAACTTTATGTTGATGAATCAATGGCCGATGAGCGTTGTGAAGGTTGGAAAGCAGGTTACTTTGAACTTCTGGAGAAAGCAATGATTCAAGAGAGAGAAAGTTGATTAAATCCGTGATGGCCCGATTTGCTTGCTCAACGCTTATCAAAGGTGGGATCTCCTCAACGTCATCATCATCAATATTTCTGGAATTCTGCATTAGGTTGTGTTGTTCAAGAACAGACTGGACAATGTTATTGTAGTCAAACTCATAGTCACCAGTAGCATCAAGTGCATCCATTTCAATGAGTTCTTCAACAACCTGTTCAAAAATTTTGTCATCAAGACCCAATGATGCAGAGAAAGATTTCTCTCAGCATTATCACTAAATCATCAATAGCTTGATTAAAGCTAGGTGCAGAGTGATCAATATACTGATTGGCAATGACTTTTGTAACAACAGGGAGAAAATTTGCTTTGAAAAAACACCGTAGAATAGTGTTCTCTTCGATACCGTCTGATGCTGATTTGACCCAACTAAGCACGTTGTGCAAGTGTGTATGGTTGTGGATTGGAAATTGAGAAGCGGGTGCACGTTCACTAGTTTGTCAGATTTCATACTCAGAAAGAAGATGGTTCAGTTAGGCATGTCAAAAGTGTGCTTTGAAAAAGCAAATGACACCTTGATCAAGAGATTGACAATCACTAGTGACATTGGGTGGGAAGAAAATGATGCATAGGTTCTGATACTTGAAGAGTGTTTCTTGTGAGCCCGTTAGATCAAAAATTTTAGCCGCACAAACATGTGATGAACAGTTATCCTGGAGGATATAGAAAATGCTGTTGCATTGCTTGGTAATTTTGTTGTATGTGTGCAGCAAGCTCATATATGAGGACGTGTCTTGCCAGGGAATATTCTTCAAAGAGCATGGACGTGCACTCTTTGTAATAAACTGAGTGCAAAACTTCTCGCCTGAAGTGCTAACTCTGAGAGTCACTGTGATTAGTTCTTTGCTGCACTTGACACCACGACCATCCGTATTGACTGTGCAGAATGATCTTGATGATGTGGTGCAATGCTGTAGAGCTAACTTGTCAATGTTGATAATGCATTCAAGAGGAACATCATTCAGCATTTCACGAATTTCATGCAAATGCTTCTCAACCTGCATCAGATTGAGGCTGTTGTGTTCTCCACACTTCTTCTTGCTAGTTGTTGAGATACAATTCAAATACTTCTTGAGCCATCTGTTCGAGGCAACAAATACCTGTAGAGCAACTGAGTTTGATGGTTTCAAACATTTGGTAAAGTCTTGCAAGATCTTGTCTCTGAAAAAGAAAGCCTTATTTTTTGAGCACCTCACCAGTCACATTCAGCATGGGTGCATCAATCTCAACGTGCATATGCCATTGATGCACCATATTGGTAAGCAGTTTCACTTTTTTCAACCCAATTCGATTTGAATCAGATGCCACCTGCTTAATGAGTTCCCTCTCTTTCCAGATTTTGGTCATGTTCGGACGTGCCACTACAAAATGCGATGCCGCTTGTTCATGGGTGGCTCCAAGTTGACTGAGAAAATTGATAACCTCCAACTTAGTCATCACATCCAAATGTCTCCGCTTATTGACATTAACCAACATGCTTGTAGATAATCAAATTTGAATTCAGCAATAGAGTAACCCCAACACCACTCACCGCTAGATCAAAAGGAAAAATAGCCAGAGTGTGGAAAAGGTGTGTAGGTCAAGTTCCAGAATGCTCAAGAACATAGAGACTCACAAAGATAAAATGAGAGAGTGAGAAAAAGGTGTGTAGGTCAGGCACCAAGTTCCTGAATGCTCAAGAACGTCAAAACTCACTCGGATAAATAGCCAGTGTGTGAAAAAGGTGTGTAAGTTGGGCACCCAAGTTCCAAAATACTCAAGAAATTTCTAGACTCACCAGGATAAATAGCACCCAAGGTCCAGAATGCTCAAGAAAGTCTAGACTCATGCGGATAAATAGCGAGAGTGGGAAAAAGATGCGTAGGTCAGGCACCCAAGTTCTAGAACATTCAAGATAATAGAGACTCATGCGGGAGAGAGGCTGCGCACTTTCCTCTGGTTAGTGACAACCTCTCAATAGTGACAACCTCTCAATAGTGACATTGATAGCCAGTACAGATGTATGTCACTATTGGGAGGTTTTACTCTGTAGTGATTTGTATTGATATTTTTAGTGATTCTTATTGATGATCTAGAAAATATGTTATTTTGCTAGTTATTTTGCTTGAAAAGCTTTCTATGCACTTAGAGATCTCTCCAATGATGGGCTTGCTGACCTAAATTTGGACTAAGCTCAGAATATTGTCAAGACAGCTATTGGTAGTTGAATTGGGACATGTTATATGTTGATTAAAAATTGTATCTTACATTTTTCCCA
Organism: Lunularia cruciata; assembly: GCA_948567375.1. Classification (NCBI taxonomy): domain Eukaryota; kingdom Viridiplantae; phylum Streptophyta; class Marchantiopsida; order Lunulariales; family Lunulariaceae; genus Lunularia; species Lunularia cruciata. The sequence goes on along the minus strand of OX419757.1, from coordinate 50,295,765 downwards.
TTGAGCTGTAGTGAATTTTTCAATTGAAGCTATAGTGAATAAGCTATCTCAAACCAAGCCTTGGAATTATTTGCCCAACAAAAAGCATAAAATTACCTTATGTAGAATACAGGTTGAAAGAAACTCTTTAAGTATAGGTTGGAAGTAGCTCTTGTATACAGCAAGGATGCTCTAAGGCACTTGTGTATTAACCATATAGAGAGTTGCAGTTAAGCTACTTATGTTTGGCTCCTCTCTATGCTTTGAATGTTTGATTGTGCATCCATTTGGTTTGGATGATGCAGAGGCATCGTGCTCAAGTTTCTTTTTTTAGGTGTGTTGTGTGTTATTGATTTTTATAATCGATTGATATCCTTATTTCTTGGTAAACTTCAATACCGCGCTTCGAACCTGCAGAGACTACAGCCGATTTTAAGGAGATGAAGTTAAAAAATATTTCTTGAAAATATATTACGTGCTTGTAAAAGTTTGCAGTACCAAGAATTGTCAACCTTAGCCTGTAATTTGAAATGTCAAGTACATGAAGGACGTTGATAAGCCGGTGTTTTGGAGCTAGCTTATGAGTTGCCAAGATCGAGTTTAGTATTTATAATACAGGTTCAAGCACATTACTGCAGTATTTCACGAATTAAACTGCTTTTTTTTCTTTTTCTTTTTTTTTCAAGTCCTCATGCTTGTCACCACAAAAGAAGTGAGAGCTGGATAAGTCAACCAAACTAGAAAATTGTTTTTGTTGTTTATTGTACTAAATTCGACACCCCACAAGAACTGAGAGCTGGATTACGGTAACCAAACAAGACATCTGAATTATTGTGTTCAAAAGTCTAGGATTGACATATGGGCTCGATTCACATGACTCGGCTTCTTTTGCTGACAACATCAAGCAATTGAAATTGCCTTCGCCAACTGTAAATGCTCCACAGTGTATATCAAACATGTGTATTTTACAGCATCGATTGCATATCAATCCCTGCTTGCACTCTGACTACTCAGATCGTGAACGTCATATCTGCGGCCGGGTGGAGCGCAGGAGATGTAACATAAGATTCTCGTAGTAAATTTTGAGCTTACATGTACAGAAAGACTAAAAGCATTCACCAAAATATTGAATGGTATAAGCTCGCAGTAAGATTCCATCTTAGCGCAAACTTACACTAGCTCGTTAGCTCTTTCAACAAGACGAATACACGAAGCAGGCGATCATGAGAAAGCCATGAAGTTAAAATCTTTACCTCGAGAATCTAATAAACTTCAGTAAGGCCACAAACAGCGTCGTTCTTCGGCTATCGCCCAGGTATATTACAGACCAACTGTCAACGACATTTGCGAGGTCTGAACACTATATGCACATGTCATCGATTGGACTTAAAGTAGATTCAGAAGAATAGCACGTCAACCAAGTTTGGCAAAAGTTCCGGAAACAAAGCCTCAGGCCTCATCATTTTCCCGAACATGAGTCGTGAATTCGGGTGTCTAAATCCGCAGCAGTGGACCAGTTTCGCCGTCGCCGGCAGTTCGCCGCCCCAAAGAACCGCCGGAGCTTCTTCGTTCTGTCTCTTCCGGACGTGAAGAGATTCCCACCACCACCGGTACTAGCGTACTCCCTCATTTCCAACACCACTCGATACCAGATCCACGGTCAGATTATCGGCACCGAACTCACAGAGAGAACCGTAACCTTGGAGACTAAAGTGTTACGCATTCTGCGGCTTTCTTGTTACCGTAGGATGATCTCATGTACCGAGCTCAAAAGATGCCATTATGATGATACTGAAAGTACGGTTAAGATCGGGCCATTCATCGACATTCCAAACTGGTGCCACGGTAGTGCTCTGGTCCATGGAGGAGGTGGGGCCGTCAGATTCTTCCTTAGGATGAAAGAGGATTAAGGGCAGATCTGAAGTTGAAGCTATTCCTCCTAACCTCACAATCCCCATATAATTCAAAGATATACTTGTGGTTTATCTCCTCGCCTGCATGATAATAAATATTGAAAATTCAAATACGTTTTACATCTTTTCATGATAAATCAAATTTTATTAGCTTGGCTGATTAAATACTTCTCTGTATTCACAATGGTTGGCTTGAGAAGAAATCGTTATTACCTTAGCTAAACAAGTAATGCTCTTCATGTGTGAAGCAGGTGACATTAATCTTGTATGATTGATCTGCTTAGTAAGGGGGATTGACATGTATAATCGATTATTAGCAATGGGAAAGATTTACATCTAAATATTCGAAATTTATATGATTTAAGAAAAGATGAAATTTTGTTACAATAACCGTAGCGCAAAAAAAAACCCCAATGCATTGTTTTGCTTGTCACAAAAAACGTATTGCATGCTACAGGCCGGCTTATTTTTGACGTGGTTATTTAATCGTTGGATTGATTACAAAGGGGGTAGAGACCTGCCCCACGGGAAACCCTTCGAGTTTGGGACTCGGGGACTAAATTATTTTGAAGTTAATTCTATATTCTTTTTTAGACTTATATAGAATGTATCCGAGTGGAATTTTCAACAAAATTCCACTGTCTCAATCTTTGAAAACGGTCAAATATGCTCTGAAGAAGATGGGATAACTAATAGATGATGTGTATAATTTTCCAGTCATTATCCAAAATATTTGTATTATGAATTTATAATCAAAATTCCGAGTGGAATTGTTTTTCTCAAGTTGCGAATACTAAATACTAAAACTATTAGAACTACATTCTTTCAAGCAAGCTCTAATCAAGTAAAGGTAACATGATAGTATATCTATTATAAAAAGAAAATATTACCATCCAATAAAAGAATGTAGGAAGAGATAGAATTTCTTCCTTGCTATTGGTAGAAGAATTACATCTATTGTAATCATAAACCAGAAAGCCATCACCTTTGGTGTCAATTCAGTTGCACTAATTTCACTTGATGATTAAAAGTCCCTATCAAAATATAACTCTTCTCATCTATATTTAAGAACCATTCTTGCAAAAAGTAATTTTTATATGTACACTAAATTTACATTCCTAAATCATCAGGGATAACTAATTACACAAATAAATAAAAAATAATACCTATATATATTGCGATGAAAATCCTTTTTAATCAATAGATTAAAACCTTCCTCAAATAAATCATCCTATCTATAATAAAATTCATATTGAAACTTAAATACACTATAGACCTATATCACACATTGAATTAAAAGAACTTATAGATTTACCAATTAATTTTATGAACTAACCCTTAGGTCAATTGATCAATAACCCAAAATCCTGCTTTGAAAAATCAAAAATTATTTAAATATCATAGCAAATATGCTTAGTCCCTCTATTGATCAATTATTTAGTAATTCAGAATGATATGTAGAGATATTTATTTTTCATTGAGAAAAAATTATATTTATTAAAATTACATATAGCAATGAATTAATTACTCACACTCCAATACCAAGCCATATTGCGTATCATTATAAACAGATATATATTTTTACTTATGCAATAATTTAATATAGCTTATTAGGTGAGTGCATTTCCTTTGGCATGTTATCATCCCTTCTTATAGGTGCATGCTTTTTGGGTACTTACCATCTTCTGTCGCCAATAAGCCCGACTATATAAGTACATGCATTTTGTTACTTATTACCCATAAGCACTACACGAGTACATTGATCAACTAAATCACAAAGCATTTGGAATATGTACCCAAAAATAAACTATTTATTCGTTGCAGAAATATATGAATAATATCATAATATCAAGAAAGAAGACACACTTGAAGATCATGGAAAAGTTACAGATAAGTTCATTGGATTATTGAAATTTTATAATCTTCTTAAAGTTAGAAGGTTTATTAGAACTAAATGATAAAGAATATTTTCTAGATAGTTTGAAAAAAAATTAATATTTCAATATTGAATCTTTTTAAACGTGAGTCAGATTCCAACACACATGAAATTCCTTCCGATCACAAACTATTATGTTTCTATCTTGGTTCAAGTTGAAAATTTCAAAGCATAGAAAGTTATCTTAAGTACAATTATTAACAAAACTAAATGCACATCTTCTATTAATGAAAATTACTACCTCTATACCTACCTATATGAGACATAAATAAAGCAAATTCACTTAATATATGTAATGGAATTTTTTTTCATATATAATTGTTATTATTTCCTCATATCCTCATAATGTAAAAAAAAAATCATTTCTGTTTTGAAATCAAAATTAAATTATTTATAATATATTTATATTAAATAATAAAATTATTATTTTAACAAATTCATTAAAATATTCTAAAGTCCATCAACTGGTGATGAACGTTTGTTAGCATGCATATAACAAAGCAACCAGCCAATCCGGTTACTTTGTTTTGTTAGGTCTTGGCTGTGAGTTTTTAGTGGTTTACCTAGAAGCTTGGTGGGGTTGTTAGTGATCAGGATATAGACCGTGTGAACAAAGCTACCCTCATTAAACACCTCTTGCTCAAAGAAATACCATTATTATTCATTATTTTCATTAACTCTGGTGTAAAGTCTATAGCAAAATTTCAACTCCTGCTTAAAATGTGTCAAATAAAGTGTCTTGAGAGCCAAATTTATTGCAAAAGCGTGGCATATGTATGAAGTGACAGTTTATTTTCATGCTTGTATCATGATTTATTATTGAGTGTCTTGAATGAAAAGGTTTAGAATAAACATGAACTGAGATAAATAATTTTGAGCCAATATATGATAAAGATGTTGTGTCCAGACACAGAATATTTATCCAGATATTTCTTTTTAAGTTTTTCTTTCACATTTTGCTTTCAAGTGTGAAAATAGTGCAACTCAATCAAAGTAATGACATGTTTATTCTACATGCTCTAAATAGAATTACTCTATAACCGGACTTTAACTGTATTCCAACAATCCATTATCTTTTGATTGTACGCTATTCCATTTTGAGAATTTTGTTGCCCAAACTCATAATCGGAGGCAAGGTACAGAAGTGTGTACGGTGAACTCTGATTTTTGGAGCGTACTCGAAATGACAGTTGTATATATTAAAAGAAGATAAGAACATTCCACCAAGTGATAAAAGTAGAACCGAGGAAGTCCCCGCAATTACATTAGCTAATTTTACTGATATCCCCACGCTTCCAAAATCAAATGTCATAAGTGCATATGTTATATGTCCCTCGCACCAGTTTGAGCATCTAGAAATCTAATTATCACATCTGAGAGATTCAATTATCTAATGTAACTGCTCCCAGAAGGTAGTTGTCAAGGTTGGTTTTTAAGGCAAAACAATGGGCGTTCAACATTTAAAGTATACTACAAAAAAGTAGAAGTAAAACCGTAAATCATAGTACTCTCTTGCACAATCCCTCGTTCAAACATCAATATATTATGACAAAGAGACGAATAAGATAGAGTAACAAGTTTAGTGTGCGCGGATTCTGGTAATAAAACTCACATCATCAATAATTCCATCAAACTGACCGATTTCTCTCTTAATTGCAACACGCTCGTCCACAATTCGTCCAACTCTCCGCGAAGAAACGAGGTAGACCGGACTTACGGCGGATCTTCACTAGGTACGAATTGGACTTTGGGCAACATAATGCAACGTTTTATGACCACATTACATATGGGGAAATGAGAGCGGAAGCCCTTCGAAGAACGGAAGATCCAGAACCCGTTAACTGCCTATCCGGAATCCGTTATGGCCACATTACATATCGAAGTGATGACACCCATGTATTGATGCATTCCCAAATCCTATCATCGCATGCCTCCGCATTTAGTCCCTTGACAGACTCCCACTGTAGTGTGCAATGTTATGTAATTCGTTTCCTTCTCGGTAATGCCAGTTGACTGTCATTATTCAAGAAGTTCTACTGTGAAAACTGTATATACAATATCCCAACCTTTACGGTGGGAAACACACAGGTAAGAAAATACGTAATACCTCACTGTTACAACCTTGTCATTAGCACCGCAGGCCAGTTCCAACATACATGCAGAGTTACGTGTAACTAACTTCACTGGGTCTCCAGACATGTGCAAACTCAAGCTCTAAGGTCATCCTCTAGTATCTGCTCATTTTAAAGGACATGCGAGTCTGTTCTTTCATACAGAACATACGCGAGGCATAATGCTGTCAAACAATCTACAGCATATAGACACATTATTTCACTCCATTAGGTGCCAAACGGTCTACTTGAGATATAATGCTTTGGAAGGACCACCATTAGCAAGACCAAGCTTTACTCTCTCCGCATTTTACAAAGTCTCGACCACACATATCCAAGTCCAAACGTAACGAACATGCCTAAACTGCTGGCGGCTTTTGTTGTGTTCGCTGGAACAAGATCAAAAGTCTATGCATATTAATGTGTACAGAGTACGCTGCAAGATTCTTCTCAATTTACACAATCGACGGTAATAAACTGGTCCACATCCTTTCCCCAGCCATGTCGAGATTGCCTATCCGAAAAGAGTCATCTCAATATTGGAGATAAGCTCTTTATAAGCTATGAGTACCATCACAAACTATCTCGTCCACACAGGCGGTCAACCAAAGGTGTCCAGTTCTCCAGCTTGAGCCTTGATGCTGAAAGAATATGCACCACTCCCGCTACAGAACAACTTCACTTGGACGGTGTTCTTTCCTGGTCGACCTGGAAAACATAACGTCAGGCTACAAAAGGAATAAATTTCATCACTAGGAAAACAAAAGGTGATCAGGACATAAACAGTAAAAGAATCTAGAGGATGTTTAACCAATGAACTCAACCTTTTCCGACCTGGTTAAAACTGCAGACATCCAAATTGAGGAGAAAATACATATCTTGGAGCTAGCATTTCAGTCATTAGATAGTTGATGTTAAAGTAAGCAGGGAGAACGCCAGCTCCAGAAGGTGTACAAAGCGTCGAGAGGCACAGTGATCATTCGAACAACTTTCTGCACATATGCTTTAGGCCATCTACCGACTCTAGTCATGTAAGAACTCTTTCTATGGCTAGAAAGGTACTTGAGACCTCAGATTCATATCCTCCGCTGATCAGACCTAAATGCAGTGGTTAGAGAAGTAGACTGAAGAGTAATAAAATGAAAGCAGTTCCCGTCTTCAAACCCTGGTGACTGCATATTTTGTGAGGGGTATAAAACTATTGACTTCCTTTCAAACCAAGATATAAGAACTAGATAGACAAGTATACGACAATGTGTTTGAAAACTTTGCATGGGAGATGGTAATTATGTAAGTAATAAGCAAGTCCAGACCGTCGTTCAGTAAATATACGTGAGGGCAGACTTGAAATCTTTCCCAAGAGAAACGGAATCTAACCATTTTCGTTGAGTTGATGAGTCCAACTTAATCCGGCTTGAGGTTGTTCACCTAAGATCGTTGAGAGGATAGGAGATAGAGTGCTCTTTCCGCCCATTTTATATACCACCTGCAAACATGAGTCTTTCCGCAGTAAGATCTTCGAGGAGCCTATATTAGCAAGAGATGCTTATGCCACTTGGTCCCTGCACTTTGGAACTCCAGGATATCAACTTTGCAGATCATGTATTAACCTCGATTAAATCTATTGGTTGCTGTAAACTTCAAGCTTCTCTGTGTCCATCTTTACGATATGACCACTCAGAACAACACAACATTGAAGGGAGTTGATCCTAGCAATCTAGATGCACTTATACATCACAGAATTCTGCATGTGCTCCATGCTCACTTTTCTCGCTTCTAGGACTTAAAAATAAAAATTGCCGAGTTACAGAAAAGGGCACAACAGTACACTGGTTCAGCGGACGGAAAAATATACGAAGGACATGTATGTCTTTGACTCGCTCTGCATATAAAAGAAAGCCTGCAGACAGTTGATGATGTTTGGTCCACATCATTCCTGAAGGTACTGAAACTAAGTGAAGCTAGTCCCGGGTAGAGGAGAATGCTAAAACTTCTCAATCCCCTATTTGGTCCCTCACAGAAAGCTTCTACGAGGTGTACAGGTCAAATCCACCGTAAGTTCAAATAGCCTACTACTGCATGTACCAAACACATATTCGGACATGAGAGAAGAAGCCGTTCGAAGAACGGAGGGTCCAGAACTCATTACGTGCAAATGGAGTGCGGATAAATAGATCCAATGCAACTAATAGATTAAATGCAAGGTTAAGCACAAACGAAATATCACTATATCCTAATCAACAACAGTAGAGAAACAGATATTCATCATGTAATCGATCAGCGCTAAGCAAAGCATGTAGCGAAATAGACAAGATATAACTGAAGACCAACGAGCCCAAACTAAACTAATGAAGGGAACTGAAATTGGCAGACTGGACAGAAAACCTGTATAGGAACCATGAAAGAGATCAACAAATGTGAGTTGGAGCGACGTGGGAAGAGTGGATGGTCACTAGGCTGAGAAGGAGCGAAGCATCAGAGACTGGATAGAGTATATCACAGCCAGCGCTATGGACGCTTCAGTCCTGAGACACTAAACAACTGAGGGAAGCAGAAGGCGGCCATAGTAAACCTCTGCGAAAGCACATGCAACTTCATCAGTGCCCCACGCAGTGCCGAAGTATCTGAGCAAGTGTCAGTACCCCTCGCACCGAGTTTCTGCTCGAAACTCATGAGTGCCAAACACATATATACGTTGCCTATTTGTATCGTAAAGCATAATAGACAGGAAAAGAAAAGAAGAAGAAAAGCGTTCACTGCAGTACAGAAAAGAACTAGAATAAACTTGACGACCACGAATGCAGAGCATCAGTGTTTCCAACCTAAAGAACGTGCAACTTTATACCAATAGTTATTCTGCCGACCGACGGGTTGTGAGGACGGCAAGGTTCTCCCTACCATGTGAGACGCAGAAAAAATTTAATTCACTTCATTCAAGCAACGGACGTCTATATGACTCAAACAACCCTATGTAGACCGTACCTGAACAATTAATCGTTGTCGAGAGCCTTCATCGCTATTAAACCGCGAAAAGAAAGTCACTTCCTGGAGTAACCTAAAAAAGTCCGTGAACTATAATTAATCATCTTTCCGGGTCCAGATACACGGCAAGGCGGAAGATAATCACATACAGGAACCTTGTCAATTAGGAGTGCGTCTGTACCAACAACTTGAACGTAATAGTCAGTAGCTGAAGAACGAACGAGCATAATTTAAACAGAAAATTCATTTGTAACTTAGGGAGTGGTCTCCCAGTGATAAAAGTGTTCCCCCACTGGAACACATTTTAAGAAACAAACTTATACTCACTTGTGAGACAGCGCAACACCCCAAGATATTCTGGGTTCGAACTTCGACGAGATAAAGGCAGACATCGAATGCTTGTCTTCATCAGACCTACACATCAAAACGTACACCAGTAGTCAGCCACCTAGTTACAGAGACCAAAAGATAGTTATCTTATTTTACGGCAAGATGAGGGTTTGTCAATTGATGAACACTTATCCTTACATGCACAGATACAGACATTAGGATTGTGTTAACCAGCAAAGCTACCACCAGAACCCAAAGACAACCGCCCAAAATTTAAAAACTGACTAGAACAAAGCTATGCATCTGTTCTATAATATTCTTATCACTCCGTACCCTGATGACACAGATCTTCGAAGCAAAGAAGGCATAGGCACCTCATTGCAAGCATAAATTGACGGCAGCTTTTGAAACAATGATTGTTACTTGGGCTCTGCTGTAAGAATTTCGCAAAGTGGTCCGAAACAATCCGGTTCAGACCTAAAGCTCTTTCGCATTGTTATTTATAGCTATTGGTGAGGTCCCTGAAATCCTAAAGACTATGAGTTAGCACGATGGAGTCAGGCCGTGTGTAGACTCAGAAATGTACAAAGCTACGGGATCAACCTAGAACTGTTCTAAGTCGAGAAATGTCAGCCGGTTACCACATTTTACAAGTCACTAAGGATATTTCGAAAGTATCTGCACCCCAGAGTGCTCTCGAGTGTCACTCGATGACGTCGATTGAGGTCAGTTGCACCAGTCAGCCCCATAATCCCAGCTTGACCACCTCCCTTGTCGAACTTTCTAGGGAATTTGTGCATCAGCTTCACCCTCATTTCGATCATACGAATCTTGGTTCCTTGAAGCATTGCTTCAATGGAAGTCCTAGAATTGATCTGTATAGCAGAGATGAACCAAAGAATAAGATCGCAGTGATCCCAACCTAATTTTCTGCAGTCTGAGTGCGAGAGAACGAGCGCCTTCAAGCAACGTATCATAATCTTCTTCATTCTTCGTATGTGTAGAGGAAGACACTATCTTGAACATATTCTTCAGAAGAGATTCACTAAAATTTGGCTGAAAGACTCAGGTTGATGCTAACAAGAAACATTCGGCCAAGATTTTGTAACAGCGAATAAGAATAATGATTTCATTAACACTTCGATGCACAAACCAAAGAACTACAGCAGACAATCCCTACTGGAGACAAGCACCGCAAAGATTAGAGGGAAAACCGGTGCTTCACATTTACCATACTTACAGGGAGAGTAGAAGCAAAGCTGAGGAGATCCTGAAAGGAAGTGGCACGCTGGACTGAGATACAATTAGGAATAGTTTTCATATTCTGCAGCAAAGGGACCGATTCACCGGGATACCGTGTCCACCATGACGGCGGTACAGGGGCCAGCGGGCGGATGAGCTCCATCGCAGAAGCAGATACCACTTCCTAGAACCCGATCAATCAATCAATCACTGCAGACTCAATTCACAATCTCTCAACCACTCCATTCCGTCCCTGAAATAAATCCTTACTTCTCGACACCATCTCTATGTCTCCAAGTAAGGCAACGCCAGTCCCTCAATAACAGGCCAGTTCCCTCACCAGTCTTCCTCGCATCTACACAGACACTCTCGTAATTCACGAAGGGCTGCAGAAGATGGTAGCCTTGGTTTTGGACTCCTTGATGAACTCAGACTGCAGCCGCCGGGATACAGCGATGAAATTGCCGTTATCCAGTTCCCGGGCTCGCCTGGTCTCGACATGTCCGCACTATCCGGTGGTGGCCTGGATCGATCTGGTTGGACGATTATGACGCTGCTGGTACTACAAAGAGAAAAAAGGCGACCGCGTAGGAAAAACGAAGGATGGGAAGACCCCATCAAGCCGTAGTAAAGCCGAACAATACTCTGTAGTAACATTTTGTACAGAAGCTGCTTTAGGATTTTCCCACACAGTTGCTGTAGGGGATACGGGCCAAATTCTCCTTAGAGTCTAGGTTCTTTCAATCTATGTTCCCCCGCTACCAGCTTCAGGTATTTATTTACATTACTCGGTTGAGATTTGAGAATGCGCATGTACTCAAAATGATTGACTATATTGTTCTTAATTCAAGAAATTTGCGTTCATGAGGAGTAAGGCAAATGATCCGGACTACCATCGCAAATAAGATCTTATTGTGAACTATCATAATCCATAGCTCCGTCGCTTGCATAACATATTCATATGTGAACCGCATATTGTGATTTATATGGTTTCTACAAGAGATCTCTGTTTTACATACTCACTCTGTAGAATATCAACTGTTTACTTTCCTATGACCTAAAATACTTTTACTTTTTCTTATTTTTTTAACTTTTCGCATACAACTAGTTTGTAATATTTTTGATAAACGTCAGTATAGTTTTGTAGATTTATTTCCTCCGCTGTAAAACTTCTTTATGATTAGTGTTCTCCTATATTATTTATGATTGGAACCATATTTGATGGTAATGCTCTCTCGAGCATGAAAGTGACTGATGCACACGAAAGAAAATATTAAGAGAACATAACGCATGAATGACAAGAAGTCACAGATAGTACCATCCTTTCTTTATGGATGAACCTCTTAAATTCCAGCAAAATGAGAGTTACATGTGGAGAGTAAATATTGTCTATAATTAGACATAGAAAAAATTCCAAGACTAAAGCAATAATTTCTCTTGTTTCAAATGGCACATTTGCAAGGCGAGTTCTACATTGAGGGCCAAAAGTTCAAATCTTGCATATTTTTGGACAAACATCGTCCAGTTTTGCCTTATTATACCTTCAACGGCGACATTTGCAAATCATGACACCCATTGCAACTCAGAAACCGGATTCAAAATCTGGGTCTAATAGATTGAAACGCGTAAAATTTGTCTTTTTCTATATAATCAACCATTATTTCTTCCGCGTCTTCGTTTCTTCTAGAAAAACTTATTTATATTCAAAGAGAGAAAAATATGTTTCTTCTTTAATTTTGGAGCCTTCAAGAAGTTTTGAGGCCATCTTCATGTCAAGGTGTGCTTAGGTGAGGATTATAATGCGGTAATTTAAAAGTCTTTTGTTAATTAGATATACTTGGAGAAACTCTCATACCTTTATATTTTGAATAACGATACCTCAGAACTCGGAGGCTGCGCAGCCACACTAAAGTATATAGCTGAACTACAGAGTTTATTATACCAATTTACTAATTAAATTAAATTTTTATCTAATTGACTTTAGTCATCCTCTCATGAGAGAAATCTAAAAGTTTTGACATCATAATATATTTGAGAGATGAGTTTCTCTCCGATAAGCACATCCTATAATACAGATTCTGTTCATAACAAAGATTTCATACCAAATTTACCTACCAAATAAGGAGTAATTAACTCAAATAATAAATCAATAACTAAAGCTTTTAAGATTTTGAATAATAGACTCTCCTTCTGCTATGATAAGAAACTAATAGGAAGCAAGAAGGATATGAAAAGATAGAAGCAAAAAACAAACATATAACCCTTATGTTTAAACATATATAAGAGTAAATTACTGATCTTTTTTGTGGCTTGAGATTAAAGCAATTAAATTTTTAATGTTGAAAGATGTATAAAAAAATTTCATCAAAATATCTAAGTAAGAAAATAAAGATAGAGAAAACATTATTTTCCACAAAGAAATAAATACATGGATGAAGGTGCATTAACCTATCTTTGTTAATATTTTTTACCTTAAGTTACATACCAAAACATATATCAATTAAAGGTAGAATTAATTTAGTAAAATGAGTATACTAGATATAACTTATATAATTCTATAATATAACTAAAAATTAATACATATTATAATATATTTATATTATAAATATATCAATAAACACATAAATATAATTTTTTACTAATAAATATTATTATTTTGAGCAAGAAGGTTGCTAATATAACATAACATATCTATATAACCCTAGAGAAAAATTAAATTAAGTATTTGAACTTCTAATTATAAGTTTTAATATATTCAATTATAAAATAAAGTTGTATATCCAACATTAAGACAATTTAAGTCTAAGACAAAAATTAATATATTTTTTATTTTATGTTGTACGTCAATATTGTAATCCTTTTTTCACCTAAATTTGATTTAGATACTCTACCACCTTCCAATTTAAATTAGTGTAGATAGATTCGTATACTTAAATTTAGATGTTTTGACACACTTTATATTTTAAAATATAACTATATACTCTTGCTTATCAACAAATTTTTTCATTTAAATTTATTTGAAGTTTTAGGCAAGAATTCTAGTAAACATTGGGGAATTGATACACACAAAGCGTCATAGTGGTGAATGGTGAAATTTTAAAATGAAAATGTGATATTTTCCAAAATACCTTATTCTCCAAAATATCACATTTTCATTTTAAAATTTCACCAGTCACCACTATGTCGCTTGGTGTGTGTCAATTCCATGAAGGTATTGTTGTGGCATTGCGTGAGTTGAAGCAGTCATGCAAGGAATGGATTCTTGTAATAACTTTTGCTGCATGGGGCATGTTGGAAAATACTCTTTCTAAGTAGGGCATTGTGGAAAACTCCCCTTAGTATTATTATAATGGAATATGTTAAAATCTATCAAGATTAGTTACTTTTTGTTCCAAATGAATATTTTTGCCCTACTCCCAATCCAATCTCTCAACCTTCAGTATCAGTTTAGAATTATATTTATTAAGTTTAGAGTTGAGTGGAAATAGGTTAAAATATTATATTTCCTTATTTTGGTATTTGAGTGTATGCTTTCTTTGATAGTCTAGGTCAATCTATGTTTACTATAATATGATATGCCTTAGAATATTATACATAATATGGTAATTATTCCCTTAGAAGTATCTTAGTATGTTAATAATGCTTCTAAGATATCTAATGATGCTCTTGTATCTTGATAAATTCTAAAGTTTTTTAAAGGGTGGTGTTACACATATATTTAGAGAAAACATAGTATCTTATACTAGTTTTATTACTTCAAAGGTATCTTAAATATCATATATAATGATATAAAATAAAATTATATTCAATCTTTATCAAAAGAAATATTATACTTCAAATATCAATAAGTGGAAAATAAATATATGCCACTTTTCAACCATAGTAGTAGAAATTCATAAACTGTGACTATAACAAGAATGTTTCAAGATTATCTTTACTCAAATGATGTAAGTGATGAACTTATATGCTTAAATTTCCTAATATTCTTCTCTTAGATATTACTTAATAAGTTTTTTTTATTAAGTTAATTCCAATAAAGATGAATGCACTATATATACTAATTATATATATGATGATTTTTATCATATTAAGACATTTTTTTAAGAATTTGATATTATATTTAATGATTAAATTATTTTTTTGCAATAGTACATAAAATACGTTATGAATGTGAGATTTACTAAAAGAGAAATAGTCTACATAAAAAGATCTAACTAATTATATATGGAAATTTACAAATATTTTTCTAAATTTGGTCGATAGCCCAATGATTTGAAAATGGGTAGGTTTAGCAAGGCTTTCTCAGGCTCAACTATCATTTTATGCTTAAAGTCACATTTAATGGTTGTAGAAAGTTACACATCTTTCTACAAGCAAATCAAGTTTGCTTGATATCACCCATATGCACTAAAGAGAGAGTTTGGTTTGCTTAGCACAAGTGGACTTGGTCATTTGCATAGTACTATCTTCGTAAGGAATGGTCTGAATGGTCTTCTTCATTTTGATTGTTTTCATTTGTAGCCATAAAAATTACACATATTGCATGTAAAAATTAAATATTGAAAAAAAAAACCTTATTTATTGATTGAAATCAAGTCATGTTAGGTAGACACCTAGATTGGAAACAAAATTTATAATAAGAATAATTTTATTTTTTTACTAATATTTAACTGATAACTCTAAACATTCTTTTGGCTTGTGTAGTAGATCTGTAACATAAGGAGATAGAATATACACTTACAGTTGATAGTTGTACGTGATTTTATCCAAGAAAAAACAAAAAATTTAAAGAACATCAAGGTGTTAAAAGAAAACCTATCACAAAATATTAGGTTAACCTTTATTTGGATAAATAAATAAATGGATGCTATTAGTATAATCATATTATTATATGATTAGAATGCTATTAGTAACATACTATTAATTTATCATCAAAATATAAGTATGATAATTATATCTAATTTGTGGAAAATCTGACTAAACCATCAACAAAAACTCAAAATATTATAAGTATGTGTTTTAAGTTTCTTGTTTTGGTATATTAAGTTATTTATTTAGGATATAAAGTGTTAGATTTATCGATTGATTGAACACAAATAGATATATTATGAAAATATGAAAATTATATGAAAATCATTTCTTATTTTTATACCACATTTACTCCCAATAGAAGTATGGCTCTTGAGTAGTTAATTTTTTTAAGGATAAGACTGGTGTTGAGGCTCATTTGTTGATTGAATACAAATATATTTCATATAAGCATCAAAATTCCTAAAAATTACTTATTTCTAGCTATTTTCAATTTATAATAAGAATTAATTTATTAAAAAATAGATGCTACCTTTAATAACCATTGTCATGATTTGACATATTTTATTCTTCCTTGAAGACAAAGCTATTGATCTTAGAAGAGAGTATTTTCTATTCAAATTAAACATGTGAAGTGGGTTCATTTCCATTATAATCTCTTTAGGTCAATCAATTTTGACAAATGAGGTTGCTTGGACTCAATAGACTCACCATAATTAATTGAGAGTTTTTATTTACAATATATAGAATTATTTCTCCTCTGGATTTATTATACTTCAATTTGAGAGTATCTAACATCTATATGTGATATGATGAATCAATAAATGAAATCTATTATATTGTAGAATAATCCACAAAATCAAGGTTAGGAGCTATTGTAGTCTTCTTTGGTTAAATTAAATGCTAAGGTGGAATTAAGTTCAACACAAACAAAGTGTAATTAAAGTCTCCTTATGTATATAATTCATACATATTTTCCTATTTTTCATATATAATAATTTTTTTCTTCTAATGAAGGTATTTATCTTATTTTGAAAACTTAACAAGCTATTTTTCTATGTTCTCTTACTAGGTTAAAAATATTACACTTGAGCTAACAAACATAAGTTAATGAACTTGCATCCAAGTATTTATCTATTTATGTAAAATAAATATTTCTCTATCTTTATTTTCTTACTTGGATATTTTGATTAATTTTTCCCTTATATCTTTTAATATTAAATATTCAACTTCTTTCATCTCAAGCAACAAAAGTGAGTCTTATAATATGTTTAAATCATCTTATCTTTTATGAAATTTATAGCTTTGTTTTTCTCTTCTATCTTTTATCTCCTTGTTGATTCTTAATAATTTCTTATTACAAAAGAAGGGTCTATTATTCAAGATATTAAATGATTTAGTTATAACATTGTTATTTTGGTTAATTAATCCTTATCTTGGTAGGTAAATTTTTGTGGTAGGTAAATTTTTGCAGAAGTTGTTTCTAATTATTTTCTCTCTTTCCATATGGAGAGTGCAAATAATTGATTGTTCAAGAAAGGAAATTTTTAGTTGAGTTTTTTTATGAAGTTGTGTTTATGCGTGCAAGGGTACTCTAATGCACACACTTTTGCAACAGTTACAAATTTTATTTTTTTGGAGGATAGAACAAGTTATTTTCATGTTCATTAGAAGAAACCTCTTCTATGTGCATTCTTTGGATTTCATATGTGTATCTATTGGGATATGAAGAAGACACCACCAAAGATCTATTCAATACAAAGGAGTGGGTACAATGAAATCAAGTGTAAAGAAGGGTTGGGTACGAAGAGCACAAGTACAAAGGATCTTTGGAGCAAAAGATCTTTGGAACCAAATACTGTATGCTGATTTGAATGACACTACCACTTGGATAAAGAACCACTTCCAAGGACCATTTGTGCCCATATGTAATCTTCTGAGGAGAGGAGAACTGAAGAGAAACACACAAGAAATACACAATTTCACACTCAACCTCCGATGCCCCAAAAGAGCACCTTGACTATATTATATAGCAAAGGGGATTCTTCCAAAGGAAGTTCCACCCTTGGATCAGATACATGGATTGGTGACATGTAAGCAAGCTATGCACTTAGATTGCTTGCATGCATGGGTGACATGTCAGTTTTGATTCTATTTGGTTGGTCAAACCGTCTTTAACCAAGGGAATCTTTAGGAAATCTTCTTGTAGGGATCTCCAAATTGCATGGGTACTATTGGAAAGCTCTTGATGAGACAAACTTGGGGGTGGAGTGAAGGCTAACCTTTAATCTATTGGATGGGAGGATTTCACATTTTCAAGGCCTAA
This sequence comes from Lunularia cruciata, assembly GCA_948567375.1. Taxonomy (NCBI): domain Eukaryota; kingdom Viridiplantae; phylum Streptophyta; class Marchantiopsida; order Lunulariales; family Lunulariaceae; genus Lunularia; species Lunularia cruciata. Next base: position 50,278,137 of record OX419757.1, on the reverse strand, counting down.
TTCATCCGTTTAGGCCTCCAAAATTAGCTCTAAAGTTTCCATGTTATTTTTGGCTCTTGCTCTATTAGTAGACGTCCCCTTTTGGTGACACCTCTATCTAATCTACCTAGCCTATCATACATAACATCCTTCCAGATGTTACCAAGCCAATTTTCAACTCTAGTTGATATGTCTAGCCATTGGTATTACAAACCTCCCCTCCTTTAAGACACAACGTACTCGTTGCAAAGTTGTTGCTCAAAAGATTTCATCAACACTGATATCCTGATGTAGTTTGCGTAGCCCTTGAAAAAGTAAACTGATGTTGTTTATCTCCGTAAAGATGGAGTAGGTTGAATGATAGATCCCATGATTGAGCTATTGCCATATGAGCAATCTATGTACATGTATATGATTGGCCACTTGGATTATGGTCTTGTCTTCTTTGAGGGTTCTTATGTATATAGATGGTGGAGAGTTGGATGGAAGGTATGTTTTAGTTGGAGGAGTCTCGAGCGGGAGGAGGAGGTTGAGAGTGAGAGTTATAGTAGAGCATGGAGGCCAAACGTCAAAGAGTGCAATTGATTAGGAGATCTCCCATGCTCTCAATCTGCCACTCCTAAATCCTCTTCTCATCAGGCTTCAGATTCTACACCGCAATGGCTTACAAGATTGGATGGTGGCACGTTTTGGGGCGGTATTCACCGAATCAATGATGGAAAATCCAGATCCTATTATCTTTGCGGTGCTTACTTATCCAGATCCTATTATCTTTGCGGTGCTTACTTATGAGTAAGTATGGGACTTGAAAATCTATGTGCTCTTATAGGTGGAGAATGATTCAATTTTGCTCATGAGCTTCAAGATGGAATTGTGAGGTCCACTTGTCAAAAAGTGAAGAGGCTAAATGACAAAATTGCAAGATATTAGATTCCAAGAAGAAGTTGGGAGTTTTTTGACCATTGAGGGAGTTTGGAGAAGGCATTCAAGGAGTAGAGACTATGGTTCAAGAGAAAAACTAACACGCTATAATTTGGAGACTAGAATAAAGTGATTTGAGTCAATTCTCTAGGAGATATGATCAATTGAGTCAAGGGGGTAAAATTCATACCCAAGAGCACAAAATAGGTTATTTAGAGAGCTTTATGAGATATGTTCATGATCTGTCAATTGCGTTGGTGAGCTAACAAAGTGCTTGTAATGATGAGCTCAAGAAATTTTAGATTTTGATCAATCTTGAATCAGATCTGGCCAATTGAAGTCGGAGCTTTGGAAAATGAGGAGTTGGAGATGATATTCTAATCAAGTTTGAAGATTTGGTCACTCCTAAAGTTCTGGTCTGAATCAATTTGTGAAAATTTCCAGTATTTTTTGTGGCTAAAGTTTACACTTTTGTGCTAAGGTTTCATAATTGAGTGTCTATTCTTCTATTTGTATGTATATGACTAAGGATTTTAGGTTGCTAGAGTTTTTGTGAAGATTAGGTGCATCTCTGATCCAAAAATCTAGAGAAATTACCCAAAACCAAGAGCAAACCCTAAATTATAGATTTCAAAATTAAGGCAAAAATTACAAAAAAATTGGCAAAGCTTAAGAGCTTGTCATGGGAGCTGTAATGAACAGATTGTGGCTTATTTTATATCATTAGTAAACTTATCTCACAAGCTTTCCATTGAATCCTAGAAAATTGTAATACAAGTTACACAGAGAAAGTTATGTCCATCTGAGTTACATAGGATTTTCCAATAAGACATAGGATCACTCCCCTTCAAATACAAATTGGGTGAAGGCTAAAGTACATATTGGAGAAGCTTGGAGGACAGGTTGAAATTGGCCTGATGATAGAGCAAGAGGTCTTTGAAGCTCAATTTTGACAAAAATCACAAAGAGTTGCTTTTGGATTCTTGTGATTGGATCCTCTCCATGTTTGCACACAAAATTGGTTTGGATTGGTGTGTGGGCGTTGCGCTTAGGTTCTTTCTTTCTAGGATTGCTGTGTATTTTTCCTTGGTAATGTTGGAAGTGATGACAAGTAGACTAGGAGTGCATGTTATGATGACAAGTTAGGTTGCCCGTTACTACTCTACCCGATAGCAAGAATACCAAAACCTAGAGTAAAGGGTTCTACTTGTTGGGATCTATGCACGCTCAAACAAGTAGGGATAGGTTCACCTCGAACCTCTGATCTATATACTCCACAACTAGGCACCTTGTGTGTTCTCAAAGAGAGAAAAGCAAAATATGACACCGGTACCTTGGTCAAGTTGGCTGCTAGCTCCTATAATACTCCGAGGACAAGAGAAGAGAGAAAACACAGAGTTCACACTCAATCATCCGATGCTCCAAAGGAGCACTTTCTCTTTATTATATAGACAGAGAGGATCTCCTCCAAGGAAGCTCCATCATAGGATTAGGCACAAAGATATGTGACATGTCAGCAAGCTCCACCCTTGGATTACTTACTTGGATGGGTGACTATTTGTCCTAGTCCTATCTGGTTGGTCAAACAAGCTTTGACCAGAGAGAATCTTTTAGGGAATCTTCCTATAGGAATCTTAGAATCACGTGGGTGAGGCATCGTTGGAAAGCTCTCGATGAGACAAAGTAAGGGGGAGGGAAGGCCAGCCTTCTCTCCATTGGGGGGTGGGGAATATGCACATTTTTGAGGCCTAATTCATCTATTTAGGCCTCCAAAATTACCTTCAAGTCTATTTCAGTTTCTACCCTATAAGTAGAAATACTCTTTTGGTAATACTTCTATATGATCTATTTTGACCATCATGTATAAAATCATTTTAGATGTTACCAAACCAAATTTCACATCTAGATCATATAGCTAGCTCTTGGTATTACAAACATCCCTCCTTTTAACCTTTTATGAAGCAACCTGTTATGAAGCAACCTTTATGAAGCAACCTGGGAGCCTATTGCCAATTTGACACATGCAACGGTGTTGGTGCAAGCTCAAATTGGCAGTAGGCTCCCAGGTTTCTTCATAGAGGGGGTAACCTTTCCACTATACTAGATAGTCCACCCGTGGATGGTGAGTACCACGCATGCATTTTGGGAGGATACGCTCCACTTCATATTCCTCTATGCCATCAATGAGTGTCGGACAAGGTCAAATGTCTTGTGTGGAATGACACTAGCCTGATCGGGGAGCATATTGGTGTAGTAGGGGAACATTGGATGGATCTTCATGAGTGGTGGTAGCTTGAGGTGATAGGCCACAGCGCCGACTCGACGAAGAATTAAGAAAGGCCCAATAAAACAAAGTTTGAGCTTATGAGGTCCCATTAATGTGAGGTTGGTTATCAATAGCCACACTTGATCCCCAACATTGAACTCCATGTGCCTACGGTGTGCATCAACATACTGCTTTTGTCAATTTTTCACAATTTGTAATCTGTGCTTGGTGCTCTCCACACCTTGTTGGATTCTAGAAACAAATTTGTTGACTATGTTGACATTGGTAGCCACCGGACGGATCTTCATCAAGCTAGAAGGTGTGAAGGGATGCTCACCATACATGAGGAAGAACAGAGTGACTTGGGTGGATGCATTCACTGAATTGTTGTAAGTGAATTCCACCAACGAGAATAGGGTGTCCCACCTCTCTTGCTCTTTTAAGGTGAAGCCGTGTAACATGTCTTCAATAGCACAATTAGCCTGCTCTATTTGTCCATCTATTTGTGGGTGGTAAGCTGTGGACATGGCCAACTTGGTTTTGAAGAAACCAAAGAGTGTTTGCCAAAATAAACTAGTAAATTGAGTACCTCCATCGGTGATGAGTACTCAAGACAACCCATGGTGAGAGAAGACTGCATCTAAGTATAATTGAGCTAGTTGTGGGGCAATCGTATCCTTGGTGGTAGGATATACATGAATCATTTTGCTGTCCACAAAGACCAGGATGGAGTCAAACCCTAAGGTGGTCTTGGGTAATTCACAAATGAGATCCATACTCACCTGTTCCAAATGTTGGGCAGGAATGGGGAGAGGTTGAAGGAGCCCTACATGAGCTTGATTAGAAGCTTTGTTTTGTTGACAAAGTAGGCAAATCTGCATGTAGTCCATCACGTCGTTGCTCATCTTGGGCCAATAATAATGGCATTGGACTGCATCCAAGGTCTTGTCCACTCCGACATGACCTGCAATGGCCAAATCATGACATTCCGCTAGAATGGTGGTGCGTAATTTTGGGACATTTGGGATCCATAATCTGCCATTGCAAAAGGTGAGTTCTTGGGTGTTGGTGATACCTTTGGATGATTGTGCTTCTACAATCTATAGATCAGTTTTTGTAATCACCAGAATTCAAGGTTAATCTTAACCTCTATCACCAAGTTGTTTGCCATTGGCATGCAAGTGAATGCATCTACAAGTTTCTTCTTACCTTCCACGTAGGTGATTGTCATGTTAAAGAGTTTTTGCCACTCTGTCCATTGAATCAAGCAACGAGATAGATTCTTTTGCGTCTCGAGGTAGACTAGAGGTTTATGGTTTGTCTTTACTACAAATACCTTCTCGCCCAGATAGTGCTTCCAATGCTTGGTTGCAAGAACAATGGCCAACTCTTCTCGTTCTGTGATGTGGTAGTTGCGCTCTATCAAGAACAACTTTTGAGAGAAATATGTAATTAAATGCCATCCGTCATACCACTCTTGTTGTAGGACTTCTTTTATTGCTACGCTTTATACATATGTAGCCAACTTGATTGGATGTTTTGGGTCATACCACTTCAAGATTGGTGCATGTAGCAAGGCGGCTTTCAATTCTTGAAAGGCAAACTCTTGTACGGTTTGCCATGTCCACTTCTTTGTCTTACCCACTGGTGCCATTAAAAGCTATGCAACCTTGGGGAAGTCCTTGAAAAATCTACGATAAAATCTTGTCAACCCTAAGAAGCTCTTGAGTTGAGTCTTATCTTTTGGGGCACTCCATTTTTGAATGACCTCAATTTTATCCATCAATACTTGAATGCCCTCTACACTTACTCTATGCTCCAAGTAGTCTACTTCAGACTTGCCAAACTTGCACTTTGAGATTTTGGCATACAATCAATTTTGTCTTAAAATCTAGAGGACTTCTTGTAGATGCTGTGTGTGTTCTGTCATTGTGCTACTATATACTAAGATGTTGTCCAAGAAGACGATAACATACTTATCCAAGTATGGAAAAAATATGTCATTCATTAGACTCATGAAAGTGGTAGGTGCATTGGTGAGGCCAAAAGGCATCACAAGATACTCGAAGTGGTCAAACGTGGTTCAAGAGGCAGTTTTGTACACATCCTCCTTTGCAATTTGGATTTGATTGTAACCACTCCGCAAGTCCAATTTGGTGAAGTATCTTGCTCCATGGAGTTGATCAAACAGGTCATCCATGCAAAGTAAGGGGTATTTTTTCTTCACTATTTGTTGATTGAGACCCAATAGTCAATGCACATGCGCATTGTACCGTCTTTCTTCTTCACAAACAAGACATGAGCTCCATATGGTGATATGCTAGGTTGGATGAACCCTTTCTACATCATCTCCTCAATTTGAGTCTTACACTCCTCCAACTCATGAGGTGATAGGCAATATAGGGCCTTACAAGGAGGTGTCTTCCCCGGGAGTGTCTCAATTTTATGATCTACTCTCCTTTTTGGTGGTAATCCTAAGGGTAGATCATCCAGAAAGATATCTTGAAACTCATCCACTACATCTTTTAGTTTCTCAAGAATTTTTCTATCAAGTTTTGCAATTTGGACTTCTCTTATTAGACCCATAAAACATCTATTGGTCTTATAGGCAGTTATCGTCCCCATGACATACAGAGGCAGTTCTTGCTTGTGTGATTTTTCTTTAACCCCAATGATTGACCATTGGGTGGGGTTCTCACTACTTTCTTCCTCCAATCTACTATAGGGTTGTAATGCTCCATCCATGGCATGCCTAAGATTGCATCATAACGAGCTAATTGTATCACTCGCCACTCAATTGGTTCTTGATATTCTCCTATAGAGAGTCTTACTTGTCTAGGTAATGATTCAATCCTCTCTATTTGCCCGTTAGGTAACTCTAATTCTTCACTCTCATCTCTCTCTAGATCCATTCCCAATCTTATTGCAATAGAGCAAGACAAGAAATTCTTGGTTCCTCCCGGATCTATTAATACTCTCACTTGATTGCCTACTAGGACTCCATTCACAACAATCAATTGTGAGGTTGCCTTTTGGGACCTTTACGCATTTGTCTTCTTCCTTCTCTCACTTCTCTGCTTCCTTATTGAGCTAGTAAGGCCGTAAGGTACATTTACTGGTGATCTTCATTTCCAAAGTGATTTCCACCTCCTCTTCTTTAGTGGACCTCTCCATCTTGTTCAAAGATTGCATGTATGAAGGCCAAGGGCCTTTAGGGAAACGAGCACAACAATTGGTAGATATGTGCCTAATACAGCCACAATTGTGGCCGTATTGGGCACATATCTACCAATTGGCCATATTGTAACAACAACATTATTCTCCTTGAGTTCCTTCTCCTTGTGGGACTCCATCTCTTTGTTCTTCTACTCGTCCATGCTCTCCTTGAAGCGGTTGTGCTCCTCGATCTTCAAATCAAAGGTTGCACAATTCCATAGGTACTGGTCCACCCATGTGTGGCATTTTTGCTTGATAATGTTGAGGTAGAACTACTCCTCCACCTCCACCCAATGCTCCTACTATTCTTTGTGCACAAGCAATGGCTTCAAATACCGTGCAAGGATTTTGCATCATGACTTCTTGGCAAATCCGCTCCTTCAACCCTCATTTGAAATTGTCAAAAGCCTCTACTAGACTCATATCGGTTATTTCATTTTGTAGATCTAGAAATGCCTCCACATCCTCTTGTATGTTATTCTTTTGTCTCAATCCCCATAGTTGGATTCGGGCCATCTGCACAAAACCCATTGATTGGAAATTCTTCAACAATCTTTCTTGCATTGCTGTCCACGTGACCTCCTTTCTCTCTGCCAACATGGATTGTTCCCAAACATCATATCATGTGAGGGCTTTATTGGTCAAGTACCCACATGCAAACACACTTGCCGCATGCTCTGTGATCTTTGTTGAGGACAATCAAAAATATTGATACATTCTCAAGATCCAATTTTCCACTACTCTCATCGTACGTTGCCCCTTGTAAGGCTTGATGTTGTAGGTCTTCTTCATCCGAAATAGCAATGTAGTTTCATCGTTGATAATGTTCGTAAGCATGGATGCCTCTCCAAGTATTTCGGTTGTAGGTATTGGGTTTTGAGATGACTTTTCTTCTTGCATTGCTTGATCATTCCTGAGGATCTGCACTTTACTTTGTAATGTCTCCATGGTTATCTTAATCTCTCAAAATTCATTCAACATCCCTTGCATTCCTTGCACCAGATCTTGCAATTACGGATCCATGGTTCTTGTAACACTCAATTGCTAATGTCTACTTCAATATAAAGTCAATATGATCACTCTGGAAGGTGTACAAACTATCAGAACTACCATTGGGACCTTAGAAGCTATCACTCATTGATAATACTCTTCACCAAAATTCCTAACCACAAAATCTCCAAACATCACTTTCGGTCTCACTACATAATGAATTTCTACTTGAGTGTTGAAAGGGAGAGGATTTGGGATATTCACATCCATAACATCATAATAGAATGTAGATTTTCAAATCCCACTCTTTGTCGTATACCATCATAGGTAGAATCATCGAGTTTGGTGAGTTCATCACCTTGTCCATGAATTCTACTCCAAAGTGATAAACTAGCGATACTCTCATTTGCTCATGTTGGATGTACATAACCTTGATGTGGAATGGATTCAAGAATGGAAAGCTAGATGCGTGAAATTGTCCTCCCGGTGCATCCATCCCATCCGCTCTCTAAAGTCCTTCCTAAGTCTAGCAATTACTCTATGTTCTCCACCTCAAATAACTCAATTTCAGTAGTTCATGTTCTTCCTAGAGGGGTGATCCACTCTCTTGGACTAAAACATTTGCTTTGATACCATTGTAATACTCCGAGGACAAGAGAAGAGAGAAAACACAAATTTCACACTCAATCATCCGATGCCCCAAAGGAGCACCTTCTCTTTATTATGTAGACAAAGAGGATCTCTTCCAAGGAAGCTCCACCGTAGGATTAGGCACACCTATAAGTGACATGTCAGCAAGATCCACCCTTGGATTACTTACTTGGATGGGTGACCTGTCGGTCATGGTCATATCTGGTTGGTCAAACAAGCTTTGACCAAAGAGAATCTTTTAAGGAATCTTTCTATAGGAATCTCAGAATCACGTGTGTGAGGTATCGTTGGAAAGGTCTTGACAAGAAAAAGCAAGGGGGAGGGAAGGCCAGACTTTCCTTTATCCGGGGGGGGGGGGGGGAATCTACATATTTTTGAGGCCTAATTCATCCATTTAGGCCTCCAAAATTACCTTCTAAGTCTATTTTGGTTTTTGCTCTATTAGTAGAAGTACTCTTTTGATGATACTTCTATCTGATCTATTATGATCATCATGTATAAAATCATTCCAGATGTTACCAAACCAAATTTCACATTTAGATCATATGGCTAGCTCTTGGTAGTTACCAAACCAAATTTCACATCTAGATCATATGGCTAGCTCTTGGTATTACAACTTCCTTGTTGCCTCATATAGTGGGTACCCTTTCCAATATACAAGATATTTTACATGTGGATGGCAAGTACCCTAGATGCATTTTTGGAGAATGCATTCAACTTCATATTCCTTCTTGGCATCAATGAGTGTTGGACAAGGTCAATCTCATGTATAGAAGGACAATGATACGATTGGGGTGCATATTTATGTAGTAAGGAAACATGGAATATTGGATGAATCTTCATGTGTGGTGGTAGCTCAAGGTGGTAGGCCATTTGTAATACCAAGAGCTAGCCATATGATCTAGATGTGAAATTTGGTTTGGTAACATATGGAATGATATTATACATTATGGAAAAAATAGATCATGTAGAAGTATCACCAAAAGAGTACTTCTACTAATAGGGCAAAAACCAAAATAGATTTAAAAACCTTAAAATCAATAGCTAGACATATGATTTAAAGGTGAAAATTGGAACATCTAGAAGGATGTTCTACATGATGGACTAAATAGATCAGAAAGAGATATCACCAAAAGGGAACTTTTACTAATAGAGTAGGAATTGAAATATGTTTAAAATCTTTGAGGCAATTTTGAAAGCCTAAACGGATGAATTAGGCCTCGAACAAGTACAAAGTCTTTCTCAATGAAGGTGAGGTTGGCCTTCCCTCCCCTCCAATTTGTCTCATTGAGAGCTTTCCAACTATACCTCACCCATGCGATTGAAAGATTCCTACAAGAAGATTCTCTAAAAGATGCCCTCTGATCAAAGCTTGTTGGACTAACCAGAAAGGACCAAGACCGACATGCCATCCATCCAAGTAAGTAATCCAAGGATGGAGTTTGATGACATGTCACCTATCTATGTGCCTAATCCTATGGTGGAGCTTCCTTGGAGGAGGTCTTCTTTGTCTATATAATAAAGAGAAGGTGCTCCTTTGGGGCATTAGAGGATTGAGTGTGAAATTTGTGTTTTCTCTCTTTAGAGTATTACACCATTGCACTAATTTGACAAAGGATGGGAAAATGCCCACTAAAACAAGGTCTGAGCTTATAAGGGCCAACTAATATGAGGTTGGTTGTTGATAACCAGACTTGATCCCCAACATTGAACTCCATGTGCTGATGATGTGCATCTGTGAACAATTTTTGGTCAATTTTGGGGGATCTACAACCTGTGTTTGGCATTCTCCACTCCTTATTGGATTTTGGAAATGAAAGTGTTGACAAAATCCACCTTGGTATCCACCAGGTGGATCTTCATCAAGCTTGAAGGTATGAAAGGATGCTCTCCATACATGAGGAAGAATAGTGTAACATGTATGAATGCATTCACTGAATTGTTGTACGCAAGTTCTACCAGTGGAAGTAAGGTGTCCCACCTTTCTTGCTCTTCTAAGGTGAAGCCCCGGAGCATGTCCTCAATGGTGCAATTAGCTTGCTTTGTGTGGCCATCGGTCTATGGATGGTAGGCCGTGGATATGGCCAAATTGGTTTTGTAAAAACCAAAAAGTATTCTCCAAAACAAATTGGTGAATTGAGTGCCTCTATTAGTGATGAGCACTCAAGATAGACCATGGTGAGAAAAGATTGTATTTAAGTACAACTATGCTAATTGTGGAGCAATCACATCCATGCGGTAGGATGTACATGAATCATTTTGCTGAGTTGATCAACAAAGACTACAATGGAGTTAAACTCTTAGGTGGTCTTGGGCAATTTGAAAAGCAAATCCATGCTTACTTGTTCCCAATGTTGTGTAGGAGTAGGAAGGGGTTGAAGGAGTCATACAGGAGAAGCTTTATTTTGTTAATAAAATAGGTAGCTTTGAACAAACTCCATCACATCATTGTTCATCTTGGGCCAATAGTAATGGCATTTGGTTGCATCTAAGGTCTTGTCCACTCCAATGTGACCTATAATGACAGAATCATGACATTCTACTAGGATGGTGGTTCTTATGTTTGTGTCATGTGAGATCCATAACTTGCCATCCAAAAAAGTGAGTCCATAGGTACTAGTGATGCCTATGGATGATCAAGCTCCTATAATTTGTGGGTCCATTTTTGTAGCAACAAGCATCCTTGGCCAAAATTCAGGGTTCATCTTGACCTCTACTACCAAATTTTTTGACATAGGCATTTGGGTGAATACATTGGCAAGTTGCTTCTTGCCTTCCACATATGTGACTGCTATGTTAAACCTTTATCTCCACTCTGCACACCAAATCAACAAGATAGATCTTTTTGGGTCTCAAGGTAGACTAGAGGTTTGTGGTCTATCTCCACTACAAATGCCTTCTTGCCAAGATAGTGCTTCTAATGCTTGGTTGCTAGGACAATGGCAAACTCTTCTCATTGGTGGTGTGATAGTTATGTTTAGCCGATAATAGTGTTGGAGAGAAATATGCAATTGGGTGTCATCTGTCATGCCTCTCTTGTTGTAGGATTGCTCTTATTGCTACACCTAATGCATCTATAGCCAACTTGATTGGACATTTTGGGTCATACCATTTCAAGATTGGTGCATGTAGTAATGCACCTTTCAATTCCTAGAAGGCCAATTCTTGTGCAGTTCACCACATCCACTTCTTCCCCTTGCCAAGTAGTGCTATAAGAGGTTGTTCCACCTTGGAGAATTCTTTGAAAAATGGCCAAGAGAATCTCATCAATCCCAAGAAACTTTTGAGTTGAGTCTGATCTTCTAAAGCACTCTATTTTTGAATGAACCTTATTTTATCTATTAGCACTTGGATACCTTTCACACTTACTTTATGCCCCAATTAATCTATTTCAGACTTGCCAAACCCACACTTTGAGATTTTGGTGTACAATTGATTCTATTGTAGAATTTGGCAAACTTTTTGTAGATATTGCTTGTGTTCCTTCATTGTACTACTGTAGACTAGGATGTCATCTAGGAAAGCAATAAAAAATTTATCCAAGTATGGACAAAATATATCATTCATCAAGTGATAGTTCATGAAAGTGGCCGGTATGTTTGTGAGGCCAAACTGTATCACCAGGTATTCAAAGTGACCATACCTTGTTCAAAAGGTAGTCTTGTGGACATCTTCTTCCACAATCTGGATTTGGTTGTAACCGCTCTATAGATCAAGTTTAGTGAAGTATTTTGCCCCATTGAGTTGTTCAAATAGATCATCCATGCGGGGTAATGGGTATTTATTCTTCATCATTTGTTGATTTAGGCCCTGATAGCCCCAATGGTACAATGCACATGCACATTGTACCATCTTTTTTCTTCACAAATAAGACAGGAGCACCATATGGTGATATGTTGGGTTGGATAAACCCTTTTTGTAGCATATCCTTGATTTGAGCCTTACACTCTTGCAACTCATGGGTGATAGATGATATGGGTCCTTACAAAGAGGTGTCTTCCAAGGAATTATCTCAATTTTATGATCAACTCTCCTTTTTGGTGGTAATCATGAAGGTAGGTCATCTGGGAAAACATCTTGAAACTCATTGACATTATCTCTCAATTTCTCAAGAACTTGTCTATTGAGTTGTGCACTATGGACTTCTCTTAATATGCCCATGAAACATCTATCTGTCTTACAGATAGTTGCTTTCCCCATGGCATATAGCGGTAATTCTTGCCTCCTCATTGTCTCTTTAACTCCAATGATCTTCCATTGGCAAGTCTTCACTACTTTCTTCCTCCAATCAACCATGAGGTTGTAGTGCTCCATCCATGGCATACCTATGATTGCATCATAATGAGCTAACCTTATCACTCACCACTCAATTGCTTCTTGATACTCTCCTATAGAGAGTGCTACCTTTCTAGGTAATGATTCAATCCTCTCTATCTGCCCATTAGGTAATTCTACTTCTTCATTCTCATCCTTCTCTAGATCCATCCCCAACTTTATTGCAACAAAATGAGACAAGAAATTCTCTATTGCTCCAAGGTCTATCAATATTCTCACCTGATTTCCTTCTAGGACTCTATTTACAACAATCAATTGTAAGCTTGCCTCCTTTAGTCTCTTTACACTTGCAAGAAGTCCTAAGATGACTATGTCAATGGAAATTTTCCTACAAGGCTTCAAAGTGTACCTTTTGGCAAGAGGAAGTTACCTTCTTGGGTCATAAGATCTCATCATAGGAGATCAAGATGGAAGAGGAGAAAATCAAGGCCATTATTAATTGGCCTACTCCAATGGATACCACAATAGTGCAGATATTTAATGGATTGGCAAGTTTTTATTGATGATGCATCCACTATTATGCTCATATGATCACAACATTAACCAACCTTATGGCAAAGACCTCAAGCTTTCAATAGACCACCAAGCATGAAGAAGAATTCTAGAAGCTAAAACATTTGGTATCTTTAAGATCCATTCTTCAACCATATGATCTTCAACTACCTTGTGTGATTGATTTTGATGTTTTTGACTTTGCTACTGGAGTTATGTTGTAGTAGGAGTTTCTAGATGGGTTACATCTCATTGCCATTGTGTCTTACAAAATAAAAACCATAGAAAAGAATTACTCTACTTGAAATCAAGAACAACTAGCAATGGTATATGCCACTAAGGTATGGAGGCATTATTTCTTGGGGAAACAAGTGATCATACAAACCAATCACAAACCTTTGTTGTAGATATTATATTTGGAACACATGAATATTTGACATCATCAATGGAAGGAACAACTATAGTTGTTTGACCTCAAACTTGAGTACAAACCTAATATGTTCCATGTCATCCTTGATGCCCTATCAAAATGAACAGATTTGAATTCTCTTCTTCTCACCATGATGGAAATTATAACAATGTCAATTGACTCAAAAGTCCAAATCAAGTTGAGGATAGCTTCACAACAAGATCCCTTCTTTTAGATAGTACAAGGTCATCTTGCAACACACAATAAGGAATACAACATCTTTTCCTTCAAGGAAGGCTTTCTATTTTGCGAGAACTAGATCTATGTTCCAACCAAGGGTGATCTACAACTTGTGCACCTTCAAGAAGCCCATGATTTACTAATCACTAGTCACATGGATATGGAAAAGACATTGGGTACCCTACAATGCCAATGGTGGTGGCGCAACTTGGGATGAGATGTTTGAGAGTTTGTCTCATCTTGTGAGAACTATCAATGCAACAAGGTGAGCAACCAAAAACCAAGTAGAGTCCTTCAACCACTTTCCATCCCATTTGCTTGATGAGAATATGTGAGCTTAGAACTCATCATATCCTTGCCCAAGACAAAACAAGGGCATACAACAATCGTGGTGTTTGTGATAAACTAAGTAAGCAAATCTATTTAGCACCAACCTTTGATACCATGGTTGCTCCAACATTGGTCTAGATCTACTTTGACAATATCTTCAAGCATCATAGGATACCTTGCATACTCATCTCTGATCATGATCCTTGATTCATCATAAAATTTAGCAAGCACTCTTCCAACTACTTTGCACAAGCTTACTTTTTCCATAACCTATCATCCTCAAATTGATGGAAAAACTTAATGTACAAATTTCACCTTGGAGGATATACTTTGTGCCTTTGTAAACATTCAACATACCAGTTGGGATGAATGTCTTGCAACTGTTGAATAATTTTGAGTAAGAAAGCACTAAATTCTCTCCCTTCTTCCTTAATTTTGGTAGATATCAACTTGTTCTAGATTCCCTCCTTGCTCTTCCGCTATCTCATGTCCTTCATACTTCCACCTTCTTGATCACAATATCCCAATCCCTACAACAAGCCAAATCTCATCTCCTTGTTGCTCAAACTTATCAGAAACAATATGTGGACCAACTCCGTCATGATCTTACCTTTCAACTTAGTGATAAGGTCATGTTTTCTTCTCATAAACTACCCTTTCCACTTGATACCCAAGTTTGTAAACTTGCTACTAATTAGAGAGGTCCATTTGATGTCACCCAAATCATTTCTCTTGTTTCTTATTGATTTGTCTTGCCTTGTCATATGTAAATCCACTATGTCTTTCCTATTTTCAAGTTGAAACTTTTTATTTCTAATCCGTCTTCCTTTTCCTATCGTGTCTAACCCACTCTTCTTCCCATTTTTATCAACAATCATGAGGAGTATAAAGTTGATTGTATTTTTGCATGTTGTCACATTCAACATGGCTGCCCACAACATATAGACTACAAAGTCCTTTGGAATGTGTCTCCCCTTCATGATGCCACTTGGGAGTCCCTTACTCATCTCCAGAATGCACAAACATCCATCTAGGAGTTTGAAGGTTCCACGGTGACAAGGATATCACCAACTAGCAATGGTGGAATATGTAACAATATGGAGTTTACCAAAAAATTAGTCGAAACTAAAAAAGTAACAAATAGGCCAAATTAACTAAAAATTATGATAATATTCTAGAAACATCTATATGAAGCTATAGAAACATCTATATGAAGCTATTTGGTATGTTCCAAGTAGTGGATAATGTGCATGCCAAGTGGTGACTTCTAGGAGGAAGCTTCTTGGCTAGTTTAGCTTGCACACCAAGTAGATGGCTTTTAGAAGGAAGTTTCTCAACTAGCTTAGCTTGCATGCCAAATATGCAATTTCTAGAATGGAACTTCTTGAGAAGCTTTGCATGGCTTAGCTTGCACTCTAAGAAGGCGGTCTTTAGAAAATTTCTCAAGAGCCTTGTATGCTTCCATATAAATACCAAAGCCTAGCTCATGCTAGGCATTTAGAGCTTCATTCATTCAAGAGTCCCAATGTGATATTTCATTTTGATTTTTCATGCTCCTATTTCTTTCATCGATCTTTTACACAAAGTGACACTCATATACTTATTATACTATTAGCTAGACAGATTATCTAGAGGTGTAAATTGGCTTAGTAATATTTTTAAAGGTGTTATATATGATGATCTAAGTAGATCAAATAGAGATAAGAGCAAAAAAACACTGCCACTAATAGCAAAAAATCACTTCCACTAATAGAGCAAAGGTCAAAAACACTCCAAAAAATTCAAAGCCAATTTGAATACCTAAACATATGAATTAGCCCTAAAAAAATAGAACATCTATCCTCCAAGGGAATAAGTGTTTTTTTCTCACTTCCTTGTTTGTCTCATTAAGAACTTTCCAAAGATATTTCACCCATATTAATATGAACTTTCTATATGAAGATTCTTTAAAGATTTCTTTTTGTTAAACTTGTATGGCGAACAAATGAGATAAATATCAAATTTTCATAAATTCATAAAGCTAATCTAAGAGTGGAACTTTTTTATATATCACCAATCTATATACTTAATCCAAGGGTGTAACTCTCTATGAGTGTATTTCTTTTGTTATATAATGAAGACCATGTATTCCTTTGGGACATAATAGAAACATTGAGTACTTAAACCTTGTGTTTTTTTTGGAATTATTCTTCGTCCTTGGAACATTACAGTTATATTTCCTTTTTATCGTTAAATATCATCAATTATGGTTTGAATTGGCCTAAAAAATTAGCAAATTTTGGAGCGGTACCGATTTGCCGCTTCAAGAGAGTTCCTTCTTTTGAGCTTTCAAGCAATTATAGTTGACAAACTTATAAGGTTCTTTGTTTCCGGTCTATTGGCTGATCCGTGCAGCTAAACTCGTATGAGCAGTACCGCCTGGACGTTTATCACCCGTGAGTGCGCGAAATTACTATTTGCAACTTTACATCATTTTCTTGTCCCCATATGTGGTCCACAGGTCAGATGGCATATTAAAGCATATTTTGCTGAATTCTTCAAATTAAATATGATGTAGTTATATAAAGGACCAGTATTCGCCGTTGAATCCTAGTTAGATTTTGAGTCTAATCTTTGATGCGCATATCTCTTCTAAATAACTGTCCAGTCTGATTGTCACCTACCATGTACATTTGTGGCATTCTTAATCTGTAAGATCAGTTCAAGCGTCATTGAGAGAAACCACGCACGCTCTTGAAAAGAGATTTTTCTCATTTCAAGGATGGTATGGGAAGACAAAAGAACATAATTCGGCGCCTTCAATATCAGGACGTAGATCACGAGAGTATTTTTGATTCTGTTAGTTCCAATTCGAACGATAAGAGGATCTTGAGGTTGCTCCCTGTGCCAAACACTGAAATTCGAGTCCTCAATAGGACCTCCAACCGCAGAAAGATGGGAGAACTTTTTACCTGTTCAAAGTGCACGTACTGTGATGGGACGACAGCTTTTTGTGAGAGTCAAATCCTCTGTTGCTACGCCATTGTCTGTGATGGACTCCCCTTCGGAGTGTGTAAGTTTACACCAGAGGTGCAAGCTCAGGAAGAAATGATCATGGTTTCTAGTATGATGACAGAAGAAGGGCATTCAAAAGTTTATCTTCTTAACACAAGACTGTGTAACTCACCAGTCAACATAAATCATCAACCAGAGATAAGGGGAATCGGTGCTAATACTTCTAATCTAAAACTTTTCGTGACAAACTAGATGAGCCTGGAACAGAGATTCGGTAGGAAGCAGAGAGCATGTCATCTGGATATCCTATTATTGTTAGTGCAACCTATCGGGTTCTGTCGGTTCTCATTTACGTACAAAAGATTGATGATGCGATTGAACAAGTTGGAACAGGGACAGAAAAACATATTAAGTGGATGAAATACAAAAGAGGATGAGGTCTCCGTCTTGGTACGCTGGAACTCGCTTGAATGGAGTAATGTTTGCCCCATACACCGTTGACGTGCGATGATCATTCTCGAGAAAGTAAAATCGACCACAGCATTCTCGTGAAGTGCTAGCTACGCAGTCCTGATGTTAGCATTGTATGTTGATGTTAGCATGTTGTATGCTGATTGTATTCCGGTGACCATCTATTTAACTACACTATCAAATTTAAATGTGTGAACGGAGGTCACCAGCGAAAGACCTACGAGCTCGACATGAAGGTCGCAAGGAACGAGAAAGAGGAATATGTGAAAGCTGAGGTACACCCACATTTGGAGGGCAAATGGATCGTGAAGAACGTTTAGAGATGACTTTGATGACGCTAGAAGCTATAGGGAGGACCGTATATTCATAAAATCAATAATGCAACTACGCCTGTATGCAAGACGGTTTGAAATAAAACAGAATAGCAGTCTTGAGCTTAATGTCCACTTCTCAATCCAAAAAACCATTGAAAGGTTACACATGTTAAGAAAAGGTTTATGTCCTCGTCGACCGTACTCCTTGTCACACAAACCACTTAATTTACCGAAACATGTTACTGAAGTATCGTAGTCGTAAACTATAACGGGCTGATTTGACCACAAATACAAACCCACACTTGTTGAGCAATATCCAAATCCTTCAATTTATAATGAAGTACATGGACCCTTGTACTTCATTGTACTTCAACTTCAATTTTCACTGTAAAACAGTGATCGGGAAGCAAAAATAGGGATAACAATCACATTGACTTCATCATCACTTAAAGTCGAGCACACTGCTTGAAGTCTCCTGTATAGCCCCGTCTTCAAATCCTGATTGGCAGTTCTGATGTGGTATGATTTCACAGCTGAAAGCCTGAACTCAATGTTTTTCCAAACGGGATAAGTTTTCTGGTACTATGGTCGATGGAAACAGAGAAGTGTGTGTATTTCCCAGTACTATTTTCCACGAAGGCCGGGAAGTAATATCGTCAAACCAAGCTTTCACGTGTTTCCGGCTCGTTATTGAACCTTCTTTCCCAGTCTCGGTGCAGAAGATATGGGTCAAGGGAATGTGGCATAAGTCTGCTAAAGAGAAAAAGTCCCCTGCCAAGTACTTGCTCTTGGACAACTGGGCATCATAAACATCTAGTACTTTGTCCAGCTTTTCCAGGTTAGCTTTTACAATGGCGAGGTCTGGTTCTTTGCCGAACTTGGGCTTGTACCACAACTCCAAGCAGACTGCCTTGAGAACAGGATGGAATTCATGAGCTTCCACTTCCATCCACTGGTTGATGAGTGCTTCTTGCTTCAAACTTGACCCAAGCAGAGGAGTGCCCTGATCCTTGAACTTGGCCTCAGCGTATCTCGCTATAGCTCGAGATTCTAGCATGATCGCAGAAGAAGAACATTCCAAATTTTAGCTTATGTGCCTAGACTCCTAACATTAACGGGTCACCATCTTTGATCAGCCAGAGAGAGAGAACACCGGTGCTAAAGCTTCTAGATTTCAACTGCTCCACAGCAATGTGATGAACCTGGAAACAGAGTTTCACTAGTAACCATACTGCATCTAGATACTTTTGATATTTCAGTAAGTTTACCGCCTCAGGACATTATTACATACGTCCTCCAGCTGAACCATGACATCGGATTACCAGATTTATGGATGAGCATACCGTATATGACAAGGTCTTCGTCCTGGTACGCTGGAACTCGCTTGAATGGATTAAGTGTCGCCCCATACTCAGTTGACGTGCGTTGATCATCCTCGATAAGAGTAAAATCGATTGCAGCTTTTTCGAGAAGTGCTAGCCAAGCAACCCTTACATAAGGAGAGAACGAAGGTCCATAAACAGTAATTCCCATATCACTGTAGTGTGAGTGCAGCTTGAAAGATAATCAGTTTGTATTCCTGGTCACTCAAAGTACTCTCTTGAACTACTGAAACACCTCGACTTCCGAGAGTCGACCCAATGTCGTCCAAACTTGCAACTATGGTCGAGCGTGTGCCACAAATTCCCAAAATCGCTGTTTCATACTACTGCTTTTCCGAAAGATCTGTTTGATCCACACCAGTCTGCCTGGACATTTGCTGGGCTGACCATTCCTGAAATCACATTCGTCAGACTCCCTGTATAATTGACCCTCTTCTGGCAGGGCACTCCGAAGGACTTCGAGTGGGCAGACTTCACAGGTCTTCCAAGCGTTCCAACTTCGGCTGAGCTCCGCAAGCTCTACTGTACTGTAGTCATCCTCTCAAACGTGGTGGAAAGGAAAAAAGTGATCGCGTAGAGAACACAAAGGATAGGAAGACCCCATCGAAGCGAAAAACATTAGAAAAGAGGAAAAGGTAAAATGGAAGTAGGTCCAATAGAATCTATATGAGAAACGGTACCTTATCGTATCTCATATATTCGAGCTACACAAAGCGTAGGGTCTACAATCATTTGGAACATTCGAACAAGCCTCCCTTAGGGTTATTGCTCTCCTGTGCTAGGAGATGCTTTCCTGTGGATTGGTGGAAAACAGTTGACCTTGGCACCTACCGGTCTGTAATCCTCCTACAAGGTCTACTTAGAAGGAGTTCGACTGCGCCGATTTCACAGGTCTTCCCACGTTCCAACTTCGGCTGAGCGCCTACAAGCTACCATGTACTGTAGTCTTCTCTCAAACGTGGTAGAAAACAGTTGACCTTGGCACCGACCGCACTGTGGTCCTCTTTCGTAAACATAAAACTAGCTTTATCTGGAGATTCGATGATAACTTTCTGTATCCAGTATATTTTCTATTCAGGGATAAACATATTAGAGAACTTCATAATATCTTTGGAATTTGTTGGAAATAGTGCTCCATATAATTCTATAGAGGAAAAAATGGTTGAAAGTTGCTTGATTCTCCATAATGTATACCGTGAATTTTAGAACTTTTGGTTTTCTCAAAAGATTCATCTTTATATCCTGAATCTCATTTAAATTTGTTTCAGGTATTCAACCTTAGGCTAGGTTTCTTAGAGAAGCTAAGTTATACGAGATTGTTTACGCGATATCTAACTTAGATTCAAGGCCCCTGACTAGAAACTATTAGATAATCTCATTTTGGTACATCTTTTGAGATCTTTAGTTTGATCAATCGAATTCTTAGTTCACCTTAAGAGTAGCACCTATCAAGGCATTGCTCTATTCCTTCAGAACTACAAAGGATCCAAGACCCTAACCTCAAGCACTAGTAATTATACACTCAACTACTTGTGTTCCTACTACAAAGTTCCTCACCGTTACTCACCATAGAGACACAATACTTAAGTTAAGTAAGTTAAGTAACAAAGAGCTTTTGGCTCTTTACCTTTATTCAACTTACATGGACTAAATGAATATTTACAATGATAGAAAGCCTTAAATAGCTTCACCAACTACTTACCAAAGAAATCCAAATTCTGAAGAAGTATGAAGATCTATGAAAACTGCACTTACTGCATTTGTATTGTACAATCAAGATTTTATTGTCTTGTCTTATCCTACTTTATTGATCGATACTAAATTACTACTACTAAATCACTAACAAGTGTCTTGAGAAAGTGTTTTATTTTGTTGTGAAGAAACTCTACTTTGTCTTCTGTGGACTTTTGCTCCTAACACCATACAACTAGGAAGATATGTACAACTATAAAGAATCTCCATCAATGAAATATTCTTCATATATATATCTATACAAAGAACTAGCTTTACCTATAGCTTTCCTAAGGAGACTCTTTGTTCACTCCTTGTAATCCATGATGTCTAAGACTATTGTGTCATAAATTTCTTAAACTTCCTATCTATATGCTCCCTTAGTTTTGGGGATAACCTTTCTAACTTTGGGTCTTTGTAGACCTCTGCACTAATAGTTTGAACTTGCAGTTTTGACTCATGTATCTTTGCTTTGTTATCCTACCTATTGCAATTCTTCCTTGAGTTCTATCATTTGACTCCTAAGTTCTTCTAAGTCTTCTAGTACCTTCTTCTCCTATGCTTCAAACCTTGATGCTAATATTGAGACTTTGATTTACCTCCTATATGATATTTTGCCTCTCTATTGCACTCTTCTACTTCTCATGGGTAAGTTCTTTGTCCAAGCCTTCAATCAGAATTACTACTTCTTTCATGTATTTGGCTATCTAAAGCTCTAGAGTGACAATCCTGACCTTCTCACTCGCCCATTTACCTTGGATATCTGCATTCTATACATCATTCTTTTGCAGCTCTTCTTTGTACTCTTGTTGCTTGTACTTCTCTTTGATTTGAAAAGTTCTCAACTCTCCTTCCAATCTTTAGACTTCTTCCTCATAGTTCTTTTTCTTTGCAACCAATGAGGTATTCTGCCTCTTGACCTCATGACTCTCATGCACAAGATCATTTGCTTTCATGCACTCATCCTTGTACAAGTTCCTCACCTTCTCCAAATGCTCCTTACCCTTGGTTATCTTTGCCTTTGCTACATATTCATTTGTATGTAGGTATTTCACTAGCAAAATGTAGTAGATTGCATTTGGCCATACTTCCGAGAATCACAATGCAAGTCCAACCAAATTACAACAAAGTCCACCCATCTACTACAAGTGGTGTTGAAATGGTGCTAAAGATTCCTTCTCTTTCTCAGTGATGCTATGCTAAAACTTCTTCAAAGAACCTTCAATGCCAACTTCTTCTCCTTGAACTTCTATACTTGGCTCCATTAAAGTTGGAACTTTTGGTTCTTTTGGCCAAAAATCTTCTTGATCTTCATGTTCTTTTTGGCCATTCCTTCCTCCTCTTTGGTTTTTACTTCTTCTTGGGGAGTTAACTCTACATGTACATAATCATCTTCTTCTTTCTTCAAATTTGACTCAATCCCCTGCGGAGCAAGGTTGTCTTTGTCTTTGTTTTTGTTTTATTCTTCCTCTTCATCCAAAGACATATCAAAAACCTAAGGATTTCTTCTTGCTCTATTTGGTGCCTTCTTTGGTTTAATGCATGTTGAAGTACTCTGATTCTTCTTCTTGGGGATGAATATCACATCAATTTCTTCACCTCCATAAAATTCCCAAATTGAGAGAGTTTGGCATCCAAATCTTGGTGATTCTTGAGGGTAAAAGGTACTTAAAGTTGAGCTGCAAAATATACCTCTAAAAGAAGTGATTTCCAAATCACCTCTTCTCATTTTCACTCAACAAATTCAACCCATAAAGAAGTGAATTGCAAACAAAGCAATATAGGTGGCTCCTACATCTTCCTCAAGTTCCTTGATCATGGAGCAAGCCTGCCAAGAGAACATGTAGGTCCAATTGATATGTTCTGCTGTATATAATTGCTCAAAGAAAATTATTTGATTTATGGTTAAGTAGGTAGTTCACTTTGGGCAAAAAATTTCATGATAGATTGAAATATGTACCTACAAGTAGGATCCTTGTAATATGTAATTTCCAACCACTACTTGAAGATATTTTCTTTACAAAGGAGTCCTTAATGGTAATGTTGAAATCTTCTCCCATGTCTCCAAATTCAGTATCTAAGGTCATCGCTCTTTAGGAACATTTTTCTCCTCCTATTACTATCCTCCAATGTTCGTCCTCCCAATTCTAAGGATTACCATGAAGATCCTTAATTACTCTCTCAAATTTTCTACATCTTTCTTGAATGATTGCAAGTGAACCCAACTCCCAATTCCAGAGCAAAAACATCAAGTGCTTGCTTTAAAGTAAATCACTCGTAGCTCTTATAGCCCATTTGCCAATTCTTGGTGACCAAAAAATCACTTCAAGGATCTTTCTTTGGCTTTCTTTGCTCTTACCATCTTTCTATTAAGTGCACTACAAGCACAAAGAATTGTCAACTATGAAGGAGTTGAGATTGCGTGAGTGTTCTTCTAAAAATTTCTAGAAAAAGTGCAAACTACTCAGTCAACACTCAATTCTATAGTCAAGGGTTCTTGAATAATGACCCTCAATGGATGAGTCGTCACTATCCACACAAGAGAACTCTCCAATGTGCACTAATGGTCTTTTTGGCAGTTCTTAATCTAAGTGGCAATGCTACTCAAATGAACATATGGTCTTTGGTTCCAAAGATCTTTGACTCCAAAGATTCTTTGTACTTGTGCTCTTTGCACTTGACATTTCTTTTGGAATTGGCTTCTTTGTACCCATTCCTTTGTATTGAACAACTATTTGGTGTTGTATTCTTTGTATCAAAACAAGTACACAAGTGAAATCTAAAGAATGCACATAACAGAAGTTTCTTCCCTTACTTATGAAAATTACTTATCTTCATACAAAAGAAGTAAATTAAAAAATTGCAAATTTTGCAAAAAGGTATGCACCACGTATCCTTCCATTTGAAGGGCAAATGTAAGCATCCCTACAAACATAAAGACTGCTCTCTTCTCCAGACTTTTGTGCATAATATCTTTGTACTCTCCACCCATTCACTTTGGTAGCAAAGAGATTTCCTTCCAAATCTACTAATTGTGGAGGTCCGTTGTTGTAGACCTACACCACTTAAAAAGGTCCCATCTGCCTCAAATCTAACTGCTTTGGAAAGAGTTTATGATGATTTTCATATAGTAAAACTAAATCTCCTTTGGTCACCACTACAGGGTTGATCCTCTTATCATGCTTCTCCTTTCTTCATAGCTTGTTCTTCTTCATATGTTTATATGATTCATCTTGCTTCTCCTTAAGGTAAATTAGCCATTGTATCCAAAGATCCTCACTCTCTTCTTTATATAAGCATTCTTTGGATAGGATCTTGTAAGTATGACCTTTGAATTCAATTGGTAGGATTGCATGAAGTCCATATGTTAGGAAGTAAGGTGTCTATTTTTTAAATATTTTGTCTCAACAACACTGTCAACAACAATATTCAAAAGTACTAGTGATGAAACACGCTCAATCACTTTGGTTCCTACTACAAATTGGTCATAGTTACCCCACAAAGACATATTGATCCTCAATGGTTGGGCTGTCACTATCTCTGCACATGTGAGTACTTTGGTGTGCACCAATGGTCCTTGGTGGAAGTTCTTTAGTTCTGATGGTGGTGCATTCAAATTAAGTACGGTCTTTTGTCCCAAAGATCCTTTCTCCAAAGAATCTTTGTACTTGTTATTTTTTATTCTTCTTTAGACTTGGACTTCTTTGTACCCATTCCTTTGTATTTCACTGATCTTCATGGTTGTGTTCATACCTTGACACGTAAAAGGATGTAATCCAAATAATTCATGAACATGAGGTTTCTACCCTTGGACACACAAATAAATTCCCTTATATTCATCAAAAGAAAGAAATCAAAACAAAATTGCAACTCTTGCAAAAAAGGTGTGCATCACAATAACTTCTTTTCATACAATTGGATCATCACCTTTAAAGTTTAGCTGGAATTTATTCTTCATATATGTGATATTTTCTTTACTTTTTCTATAGTGCAGCTTCTTGGTCACACTACCAACTTTTGGGAGTGGTTTTTGCACAAGAGGCTAAAAATGAAACAATAAAGAACTAAATTGTGACGTTCTATTTTTTGATGACCATTTTTGAACCCTATATTCACAGCAACAACTTTTTTCTTATTTTTTTACTACTAATTGGTCAACACTATGTTGTTACTTAGATATTCCACAAACAAGATTCAAGAAAGAGAACCTTGGTATAACATACCTAATAACATGCACATAAAAATTGATAGTACCACAAAAAATATTGGATTCTTTTGGATTCATAATGATTTCAATTTTAGATTTTAGTCAAGACTAATTTGTACACCTAATGAAGAGAAATACAAAGAAAAAAAGAAGAAAAAGGGAGACCATGTAGAAAACATGAAGGATTGGAAGACCTCATCAAGCCATACAAGAGAGAGACAAAACAGATTAAAGAAAATTAAGGGTGAAAGAAAGAAAAATATACTTAGGTTGCATGACTAGAAAATATGAGTTAGTTCATAAACTGATGCCCAAGATACCTATCTCCATATGTTTGACAAATGTACAAACAAGTGAAAACTTGAAAAATCCTTGTCTTGACTTGGTTGGATATGACTTCAAAAGCATGTCATTATAGGCTCCATACTAGTATTGTCACAATGCTCATGGCGATAATATAACATATACATCTAGAATGTTTTGTTGCTGTATACTAAATTTTTGCTATTCAAGTTAGTCAACCTCATCAAGTTAAAGGATTCTAAGCCTTTCATAACAACGTGACTAAATAGCATGTACATAAAGTGCGCATAAAAAATAAAGACCCAACGTTTTTGCAAGAGAGTAACTATGAGCACTACCTTAGCATTGCCTTACTATTGGGGCCATAAAACTAGAAGAAAATCTTTCTCAAAAAGCTTTTTAACTATTGGCAGAGTGACTACATATGTAATTGCTACATAAACTCAGTAAGATTATTAGTAAACTCACATCTCTTGCACCTCTCTTCTCCACAATTTGTTGGCATAATGCTGCTCCAGTGCACTTCAAGTACCTTTCCAAGATTTACGGCTAGTAAACCTTTCTATAGCCAATGCACTCCTTTCTACAATTTTTGATTCTTAGGTTTGTATGAGTTTATCATCGACATTAAACAAGTGATTGAGCAATAAACGAACCAAAAGGAAAATTACTAGCACCTAAGGACTTCGTACAATTGTAAAAATTGTTGCAAACACTAAATACTAATCTTTAAGCAATCGGAGCTGAATCGTTCACAATCTCCTACCAACTACTCATAATAATACTATTCTAAAAAGAAAAACTTGTTCATACTTTGGAACGATCTGATCAGATTTTGGATTTTGGAATGTATTACTTATGTATTGGATTTAACTACCGTTCATCCAATAGCGAAATTTTTTGTAACTTTGGTGCTATCATCTCAAAGATGAAGAACTCCCAAGGGATCGATCCAAACTTGGGAGGATTGGCATGGGTTATTAGGATATTGGCTCCAGCTTTGATCATCTGATAAGAGGATCAGCTAGGGAGTCCAAGGGTGATCGCCTTGTAACGAATAAGGAAGGCCCATGAAGAGAAAAACACGACCGCATGTAAAAACAAGAAGGATGGGGAGATCCCATCAAGCCCTATAAGGAAAAGACAAAGAGGGTAACTCCATGAAGATAGGAATAAACTCCCGTGAAGAACTCCCACGAAGATAGGCGTAGACTTTTAGAGGGTCAGCTTAATAAATTAAACTCAGATTACTAACATCTATAATGCAGCCTATATTTTGAGAGTTACTTCACCTGGTGGGACTAGATATCTTATCTCCCGCTCATTTAAGATAACATTAATTTACTTGTTGTTCTCTTCCTCATTTACTATAATTTTCACTTTTATAGTTTACAATGATATCAATCCTTTTACTTGGAGGATTGGAGTCAAAATGTTCATTGTCACTAAACAATTCAAGAGATAATTTTTATTCATATCAATATGCCCTTTCAACATAAGGATACACACCAAATCAACGAAACCAAACCGATGAAATAATATGTACAAGTACTACACAATGACTCAACACAGATGTGTAGCTTTATTTATATATACAATAACCCTTACGTGTAGAGGATTTTCATGAGGAAGCAAGTAAATACAAGACGAAACAAACCAATACATAAAGAAGAGCGAATATTAATATTGATTCATCAAGAGCCTCTACAGTGAAATTGGTATACATCATGTGAACAAAAAAGCAACCCCTTTCGGACATAAACGGAGGAGACATTTGAGATTGAAAGGAGAAGAATGCAAAGCAATGAACAAGCAGGAAAGCATAATGTTACCGGATGATGGTTGGGCTAAAGCGAACCAGGAAACCATTGCGTAATTGGATGATGATTAAGAGGAAAAGGCGACCGCGCAGAATAATAATTGGAAGACCCCATCAAGCCGTATAAGGACGAGACATGTAAGGTAAAACCCAAATGGGGCTAAACCCAGTAATATCGGTACGAGAAATCTGCCCTACTGCACCTAAAATCCCAGCTTTGATTTGATGCTTAAGCTAGAGCGACGGATAGTGTATAGATAACTTTCTTTGATTTATAGTGCTCTGCAGTAATTCACTTGCAAAAGATAACTATAAGAGAAAAAAAACAAAAATTTCAAATTAGAATATTTACTTCCAAGTATACTCTCTAAAAACTTCACTAGTCTATGTGATTTTCTTATTCATAGGCGAAGTACTCATAATATTGTTATAATAGTTAAATATCCCACTTGAAATAACGATGAAACTCCATCATATGTAAATTGGTTTTGATCTGATTATTCCTCAAATCTTTTCAACTTATCTTATATTGACTAGTGAGTAACTATATTACTAGAGTAGAGTTACTTAATCACGACATATTATGATTAAGAAACTCTACGCTACTCACGTAATAACAATTAAGACTACTAATTGCCTTCTCAATACCGCCTCAAATAAATAATATTACTTTATATCATGGTTATATAATTTCCACAACCATGAAAAGAATTAATAAGTGAGGAGTTCACGGTACCCGATAATGATTTCTAAACCACGAAATAATAAACACCATCGATGGATTCATGACTTGCAAGGTGAACTCGGCTACTTCCAACAAATGCCGCTCAGCTCGGGAGTTCTAAACACTAGAAGGAAGCAATCATGTGCCTAAACACCCTAAACACTACTATAGAAGGAACAGTGAGACTGTAGAGTAAGATTCAATGCTTCACGAAATACCGAAGTACCTGAGAGTAGCAGTGTAGTATCTCTAGTCTCGAGCTCCTGTTCGAAAGTTCATGATTATTGCCTGTAGTATCGAGTATTCGTTGAAAAGCTCATGAGTACCAAGGAAAACTCGGTTACTACCGAAGACCAAAGGGTGTCCGCTCAAGAATGATCGTAATACAATACATTACGTAGTAAACCAAAATACACTCCGCAAATGATGAGAATACCAGAAGGCAAACTCGGTTACTACCAAAGACCAAAGGGTGCAGCTCAAGAATGATCGTAATACAATACGTAGTAACGGAGTTACACCACGCAAATGGCGAGAATAACGGAAGCAAAGAGATAACAGCCGGTGAAGGACACGGAGAATATTACGAATAGCACAGGGAGAGCGAGAGAACAAGAGAGGTCGTCTTAGGAGAGAGGAGCGTGTAGCTGGTGGGTGTTACTTGTCTGGTCAGGGGCAGAAAGTAAAGTATACAAAATACAAGAAGAAGACAAAAATAAATGCAAAAAATAAATTATATATGTATATAAAATATCTCACCCCTCGAAATGTATGTAGATTTGCACCAATTTACAGGTTAGATAATCAAGCTTTACAACTTTTCGAATCCAACAAACGTAAACTTTGTTTTCTTTCGACATCGTCGACTTTTTCCACCAACGGGATTTCACTTTCAAACAGGGAAACATATTTTGCATGGTGTGACGTCTTGGACTCCTACGAATGCACTCCAGAACTACCTGTAGAGGATTTTCATGAACACGGCAGCCCCAGGGAAATCGTAGAGAATTCAGCGGGATAGACCGTCTGCATTTCTCTCCTCAATTCCACTAAAAAGACTTTCATGCACAACAGCGACGTATATCACTTTCTACGTGTCGAACACCTAACTTGGATGGGAATCAAAACAATGTCATGAACTTTAGTTGTCGAAGATTGAACGCGATGAATGAATTAGTGGAACAAAATCGCAATCTATACACCTGATAAACATAAGAGATTAGACACCTCATTAGGCGGTGTGGTCTAGCAGTACAGTTTCTGGTTCCATCTCCCAATCCTGGACACGAGTACCGAATCAAGAACTCTTGTAGAAGAAATTATTGATCTAAATCTTATGTGCATGTGTTCTACCTTTCAGTCGAAGAGATGTTGAACTGTAGCTCCAGATCTAGGTAGCACTACATAATAGACTGCCAAGGTCCAGAACCTTGTAACGTGGTATCCTCAGTATCTGAAATACTTAGAGCTATAGCTGCAACGCTTTACAGTTGAAGTAGGCTTTACCGTTGACATCCTTTCTGGTACAATTTATTTCTACACTGCAGCAGGGATGAATTGAATAGCAGTAGGATGGCGAAGTTACAATGGGCCAAAGCGTCGGTGTTCAGCTCCAGGATCATGTTGTTGAGCTAGTGCTTTTCCTAGTATCTATAGGATCCATCTCTATCAAGTGAAGCTTTGAATCGTCCTTCTTCATGGACCCATTAAGCACAGCGCGGATAGTGAACTTCATTATATCCAGGGGGATGTATGTAAGCAAGGAGTATATCCATACAACTCCTGCCCATTTCCATCCAATTGGAGCAATATGGGCGAACTTAAACCTGGCATATACTGCAATCAGAGTTGCAATTAGCTGTGCAATTACGAACGCGACTACCAGCAGAAATCCTGGGCGTTCAGCAAATGACCAGCCCCGGGACCTCGTGACGAAGATCAAGGCCTGACTGATGATGCTCACTTGCAAATAGATCGCAGACACCTGCATTTCTTTGTTGGATTTGATTGGATCCAAGTTAAACATTTCCACGAACCACCCTGTTCTTGATATGGCGAAGAATATTACCGTCATGGTAGCAAGGTAAGCGCCCAAGAAAACTCCAGTGGCGAAGATTTCCCTCAATTTCCAGCTATCAGGCATAGGTGATGGTCTGACCCGATCCTTGGCTATGGTCATAATGGTACCATCGTTGAGAATAGCAATCACCAGGACCATGAAAGGTGAGAAGTCAAAGTCCCAGACCAGACACAGGAACATAAACCCGAAGACAATTCGGATTGTGATGGAGACGGCGTAGATCGTGTAGTTCTTCATACGTTGGAAGATAGCACGGCTGGTGAGCACAGCGCTGATGATCACACTCAGACCCGGCTCCGTGAGAACGATGTCTGATGCACTTCGGGCTGCATCGGTAGCGTCGTCAACTGCAATTCCAATATCTGCCTTCTTGAGTGCTGGAGCATCATTCACCCCATCTCCAGTCATACCTACAATATGCTTCCTTGACTGTAAGCGCTTGACAATCTCGTATTTGTGCTCAGGAAACACACCAGCAAATCCATCTGCCTGCTCAATCAGATCATCGACGTCCTTGTTGGCTACCTTCTTTCCCTCGGGCCCGGCATTCTTCTTATTATCATCTCGGAGCAATGAAGAGGATGGGTACATGTTGGTCCCCATTCCCAAGCGTCGACCTGTTTCCTTCCCTATGGCTAATTGATCTCCTGTTATCATCTTCACGCTGATACCCAGCGCCATAGCTCGGCGAATAGTCTCCGCACTATCAGTACGCGGGGGGTCGAAAAGAGGCATCATTCCGCAGAACTGCCATGGACCGCCCGGAGCATCCTTTCTTCCTTCTGGCACTTCTTGTATGCTCACTCCAAGAGACCGCAGTCCTCTTTCTGCAAATTTGTCGATCACTGCGTGCACCCGTGGAGCAATTTCGTTTCTGTTCTCTGCCAAGTCCAGAATTTGTTCCGGAGCACCTTTGCTAGCCCGGTACATCCTACCGTCAGAGTTGTCTAGGTACGTGATTGCAGTTCTCTTGTCAGTTGGGTTGAATGGGAGAAAGTGCAATTCCTGGATACCTGCTCGTGCGAGACTCGGGTCACCAAGAGCTCCGACGATCGTTGCATCTATGGCATCTTGGTTCTCCGTTCGAGCTGCTCGTGCTGCAAGTAAGACAACTGTGTCCTTGTCCATGCCTGGAGCAAATACCTCGACGAGATTTTTGTCAACCGTGAGTTTGTTCAGCGTCAATGTACCTGTCTTATCGCTGCAAAGAATATCCATGCCAGCCATCTCCTCTATAGCAGTCATGCGCTTAGTAATTGCTCCTTGAGTTGAAAGTCGATGAGCTCCAATCGCCATGGTCACAGAGAGAACAGTGGGCATAGCTATAGGGATACCTCCGATCAGCAACACCAGGAGGTTATCGATCCCTTCTCTGTAGCTTCTTCCCTTTACCGGCCACATGATAAGGATCTCAATAGCCATTCCCAAGGCAATCGACACTATGCAGAAGTTTCCGATAGCTTTGAGCACCTTCTGGAAATGACCTTCCTGGTTGGTACTGTCGACCAAGTGTGCGGCTTTGCCAAAGAAAGAGTGCACTCCTGTGGCGATTACAACAGCCTCGATTTCTCCTTGTTTACAAGTAGAACCGGAGTACACACCATCACCTGGACCCTTGGTTGCAGGTAGAGACTCACCCGTCAAAGCAGATTGATCGATCTTTAAAGGATCTCCCTCGAGAAGCCGAGCATCAGCAGGAATGATATCACCCAACTTGATGGCGATGATGTCTCCAGGAACGAGAACCCCAGCATCAACTTCTTTCCACTGGCCATCCCTCAACACCTTCGAAGTCGGAGCAAGCTTGGCCATCAAGGCTGCCGCAGCATTCCCTGCATTATTCTCCTCGATGAAACTGATTGTAGAGTTGATAACTAGAAGTACAATGATCCCGATAAAGTCTTGGTAATCCGGAGGTCCACGACCGTCGTTGGCGAGAGCTATAGACATGAGGGCAGCAAACTCCATCACCCATGAGAGAGGATTCCACATGAACCCGAGGAACTTGAGGATCTTACTTTCCGATTTCTCTTCCAGTTTATTGAATCCAAATATCTGCACCCGAGCTTCTGCATCTTTCTCCAGTAATCCTTCTCTTGTGCACTGCAGCTGGTAGAAAACATCATTCAATGCACACTTTTCCAGATTCGCTTCGTTCCCAATCGATTCCAGACTCAACTGCGCCATCTTGAATGTTATAATTCTCTGAAGCTTCACTGGGATATTTTCAAGATCTTGCTCAATGCCACAGCTACCTCTACATAGCCATGCCCATGGGCAGTAAACCGACTGGGACTGCACTGTCAACTTCCAGAAGTTCGTTATTAAAACATGCCTTCCACCAGACTCACGTCTTCTCTCTTGCGAGGATCGAACTTGAGAAGGGTGGAAGACATGAATTGGTTAGCCTTATGTAAAGCAGCTGCCTTTTTAGAGGCTGGAATGACAGCTCTTGTACACAAACAAGGCCGAGCTCCTTGACAAATACAACTTGCACCAGATACGTCTACTGGTACAGATTCTGAAACATTTGGCACCACATTCGTCTGGCATTATCATTCTAGCCACATCATATGTGTGTCTTCCGTCGGTCCTGCCGGCGGTGGCAGGAAGATACAAACGAAGATTCTATTGTCCTGTACACTTTCTAACACAGGAGTACCATGCTGAGGGCAGATGATTTATGAAACTACAGTTAAAACACTTTCCTTGCTCTCTTCACCCCATGGGTACAAACGTCCAAGCGTCTGAATCTGAATCTCCGACCAACGTCCTCAAGAAGGATGAATAAGCGAACAGATCTGTATGTATTTAAACTGCAGGTGGCATTGCATCTAGCTGTGTAATTCAAGGCTTCTCTCAACCGCTCATCTCGAGATTGCATGACCAAGTCAGATTGTAGGTACTGATTAATTAGTCACTCTACCAGCTCCTGATTGTTATGCTTGGATGAGTAATCTCAGCCGGCAATTACAGTACTATCTTCAACAGTATCATGTCTCCCATGCATATTTGAGGGCCGTTCTGAATCGAACAATTGCATAATATAGCTGTACTAATGTCGAACGTTGGCTGCAACAGGGAACGGGGAAATCTGAACCCTATCGGTTTAGTGAACCATGAACATATGTTTTATTTATTAGTTTTCTTAATCTAGTTCTGTAATCGTCCCAATCCTCCAAGAACGTTTTGTCCACGCTTGCCCAGTGCTTGTTCTGGTCCATAAGCTGCAATATTTTCTATAGCTTGAGTGTGAGAAGGTCAGTGTTCTCAACTTCAAACAACATATTTCACTTATTTGGATTTCAATACAAGTTACAGATCCATGATGACCATACATTTTCAACTCGATCGTGACCGCAATGTACCAGACCATAGTCAATTACCGAAAGTCCAGGTCTGCAAATTTTGGACGTGCTACGGTTGGGATATGGGCTTGTATGCCCTCTCCAGAGCTGCCTGCATATATACGTCTTGTAAAAGTCGGTGATTGATCAATGAAGTCCTCTGTGCCGGGGAGGGCGTGGATTTTCATCTGCACTCTCTCTACGATATATTACAATCTACACGTGTGATCGACACGCTCTTGCACCGTAGAGTATTATAAGTATAAACATTGCAGAAGCTAGCATAATCCTCATAGCGTGACTCTGATCAATCCAGTGGAATTTCTAACACGCTTTTACGCATATATAGAGATCTGATTAATTATAACTGTCCGAAAATGTGTGCAGGATGTGCATTAAACTACTGCAGGTTCTCTCACGTTGATAATTGATGACTTTGAATTACTCTAAACATTACGAAAAATATTCCAGAACTATAAATACAAAGACAAACTGTTGTCCACATATACAGTTGGAGCAACTTTAGTTACCAATCAGAAGCTGTGGAAGAGTGAATTCTTTCTGTTGTTACAGTATAGTACTTGGTCCATCCAGGAATCTCAATCATCTCTGGCCATGGATGTAAAACACGAGCGCATTCTTAGGTGGTGGGTGAGGTAGATGTCGCCGTAATTAGTTGCATCAAACTCATGGATTCTGGAATCCTTTGGAGTCTTTCGTTGCGGTTTCTGGATTCTGGGAAATAACGTACATGGGAACACAGACAAAAAATTTCATCTTTCCTTGTTAAAACACGAAAATAAAACAGAAAGAAACCGAAGTGTTCTGAGAAAAGTTATGTTGGGTTATTATGGTCCAGGGACTATGACTATCTTGTTTCTTATGTGGAAGAAGCCACTAAAAATGTTGAAGCGTAGTCGAGCCACGAGATCATCTACAATTGGTGCTGTAACAGCCATACTCAGTGTTCAACTTGTCTATTATAATCGAATAGACGATTGTAAACGAACTCTTTGAAGTTTAGAACTGATGTATTAATGCATGATTTAACCAGCCAGCTAACCAGTCAGGTAGTGCAGTTCTGAATGACTTCAAGCAAAAGAACCAAAAAGATGAGTGAGAACTTCCCCGTGCAAGCTGTAGTCACGTAGTGAATGAGTAATGTAAAGTTGAACTCTTGATCAGGACCTGTCTAGGGTTAGGTTCGTTGCAACAGATCAAGCTACTTGCACTGGATCTACATCTTTTCAATCTTAGACTAGGGTAAGGAGACAACATGGTCAAGTGAACATTTCGACCTGAGTCACAATTGCGAAGCACGTTCACACAAGTCCAATGGCAAGTGTCCGAGAGACCAGTCGAATTAAGCAACTGCTGCATGGTGGACGTTGGTAGAGGTCATTGAAGTAAGTTCAATTCCTCAGGTCAACGGCCGTTGAAAGCTTAACTGCACATGCGTATGCACCATCTCATCTACGCTACAAGTAAATTCCTCATTGGTCGGGAATTTTATGTGATAATTTTCTTGCAGGTTGCATAATTTGTGGAAAGGCAGGTTGATAATGTACCGATTTCAAAACTTTGAGTGCTTATGAGGTCTGAAGGATTCACTGTAACAGCTTCAATATGAGTGCTCAATTGATCTAGCAGGCTTGGACTCTCAGAGGCTGAGTCAGCTGGGTTAGATTCACTTCACAACCACAGCTAGGATATATCACTTTTACTGCCAGCGATCTGTGCTCTATATGTAGTCAGAAAATCCGAAGGCAACTGCATGTAATCCACGGTAGTCATGCACGTCAATTGCAAGCGCTGAAACAATAATTATTGGATGCTTCTAGCGGCCATGGTGCAGACGTTCTGGATCTAACCTTCGATATTAGATTGTGGGATACCCGTCCCACTAAGATATCACACTCAAAACCCTGCACTAGTACTATCGGTAGTTCCTGCCTCATCACAATCCATCGCATAAGAAGACGCCGATTCTGAACTTGACATTGAGTGCGGTCTACAAAAGAACATAAGTGTGCTCGGGTTGCTTCTGGTACACGTCTCCCATCAAGTTCTTGAATGTAGACCAGGTTGTCCCTACACGAAATACGAACAAGAGTTATCAACTTCTCATATGGAGCTAAATGGGACTGCAGGTCCGCATGATAAGGTTATTCAGATACTAGATTATTGTATGGTCAGTAAGCGCATGTTTTCGTGTGAGTCTTTAATTGGTTTTTTGATTTCAAGTATAAATAAGGGAGACAAAAGTTCAATGCCTTCCCATTCCTTCCGGGAGATCTTTCTCATTATCGCAACCATCATTTTGCTTATTTCTGGAGTTGTATTTAGTACCTCTAAAAGCATGATTATCCAACAGAAAATCTGGGAGGTGGCAGGTTATCTGCAAAAGAGGTTTAGGTACCAACAGCTTACCCAAAAATCTGAGAAATCTAAGTTTGCACCCTTCAATGTCCTGTTTTTGAACTCAAATTCGTACGGGATACTACTGGTGGAAATGGCATGGAAGGCTGGCGAGGATACGAAACTGAGAAGTAAAGAAGGAATCGGGTCCATGCCAGTAGACATTGGTGTGCCGTTAACATGGTGTCGCCAAATGTACTTGGACAAAACAAAGTCTAGAGATATCGACCTGTACATATCCTGATATACGGGCTCCAAATATCAACTTTCCATGACTTTTCGTTTATAATGAACTTTGGTACATTGTGCAGGGTTCAGCTGGATATCTAGCTCCCTTACAGCTGTTGGTCACGTCTTCGTCTATTTCAAGAGTTCTTGCAGTTGTATGGAATTCGAACTGAAAAATGAGAGTGGAGATACCCAAGTTCACCGAAAAATGGCGGGACACAAGTCCTGCTCAGTATATACAAGAAGAGAAAAGTATACAAGTACGATGAGTCTCTCTTCACCATAGATTTGAAAGTGTGACTAAAGATTAAAGTCGTACACCTAAACCGCGTACACTAGCCTGCTAGGAATATTATCTTCTGATACTCTATCAACACTCCCCCTCAAGCTAACGTCAATATCTTTTATATCTAGATGAAATCTAAAATATTCAAATTTATCTCTAGATAAAGCTTGGGCGAATATCAAAGACTTGCTTATCTTGAGGAATATATACAAGAACCCAATGTAGATGGACTAATAGTAAAACAGTAAAAAAGAGTAGATCACATGAGGATATAGGTCAAAACTGGCTAGAAGTGAAAGGAAAATGTCACCATTTGAAGCTCATTTATTGTTTGTTGTTTAACATCTGGCCAGAAACCACTCCCAAGACATGGGTAGAGGAACACAATGCGGCATGTTACGAAAACATGAAAATATCCTATCTCACTCTCAAAATCTATTATAACCAAAGTTATCCTAAAGGTGATGGTTCACTTCACCCCTACCTCAATAGCATGTTCTACCCTTCCCCCAAGGGTAGAACCGAAGGAGCTTAACTGGCAAGCAAATGTCCCTGAAGTTTGATTCCTTGTTATTGACAACCTTAGGATTGATCAAATCCATCATTGAGCCACTCTACACCTTCAGACTCCAATTGCCAACCCTTCCTCTTGGATTCAACAACTGCAATCCTACAACAAGATTCACACCTCTACACTAAATGAATACAGATTGATGAGACTGGACTTTGGTGTAATACAAAGTTGTATGGAAAAGTGGACTTGTTCATTATTGGGCCAAAGTGTTATGTACAATTTCCTACTTCTACTCCACTTTGCCCCAAAGGGTCTCCAATGCCAAACCTAACCACTCTGCTGCCACAAACTATGGTCTTAATTTCTCTCTTATCCTACTCCAACTACATAATTAAGGTTCTGAAAAATGTATGAAGGAAGGTGTCAGTCCTTCCCCAATGCATGCACTGCAAGTAATGAATGTCTACCTAAGCTACTGCACCAAAGGGTTCTTTGGCCAAAAACTTGGCCAAATGACATTCACCCCGAAAAGTCTACCAAGCCAAATGCCTTTGGTCTTGTTCCTAAATTACAAACTTACAAAGAACTTCCACTTCTAAGAAGATGGGTTGGGAGTTCTTGCAAATAACTAACAAAGCCTATGTACAGTTGCTAGAAAAGATGAAAGAATGTACACTAATCTAGTATGATTGTTCCTTCTGCTATTTGGCTGTCTTTTGCTCCATGCTTTGTTGGGACGAACATCCTTTCCCTTTCAGTTGTTCAAAGTAATTCTTTGATGCACTCTTGGTGGTCATTGATCTTCAATAGGTAAGAGTCATGCACTACACTGAACTTCCAATTGGTATGACCTTGAGGCCGTAGAGCAAGCTTGTCCATCTTCCCTTCCTTGTTGGTCCTCCCTTTTGGCATCTGTACATGAAACCTCAATTCATGGACCTTGTAATTTGTAGCTCTCCCTTCAGCTTCTTCTTAGAGCATCTCAACAAACTGAGCGCCAAATTCTTCCACTTGTTGTAGTTCCTCCTCCTTCTTTGTTTCAACCCCAAACATCTTGCACAAAAGGTATTGTCCAAGGTCTTATGGAGGTTCTCTTGTTTGGCCTCCTTCCCAATTGCCACTGCTAGCTTCTTCCATTGGGCTTCCAATTGTGCTGCTACCTTCTTCCGCTACTCAAGCATTTGAAGATCCAAAGTTGCATTCTTGACCTTGGTGTCGTTCAGCTCTTGGTACATGCTTTGTACCATCTTGTCTCAAGCTTGGAGCTAATCCTAATAGTTGAGCTCCTTCTCCTTCTTCTCCGTGCTCAACTTTCCAACTCTAGTTGTGATTTGCACAATTCTTTCTCTTGACTTTGCTGAGTGGAGGCTAAAGAGGCCTTTTGGTTCTTCTCCTTGAATAACTCCTACACCAAGGAGTTCACCTTCTTTGCTTCCTCCTTGAAATGATCTTAGCTCTGGGTAACTTCCTCCTAGAGCTTAATTTCTTGGGCCTTCTTCCTATAGATTTCCTTGTGCATCCTTTGCACCAAGGTAGTATAATATATGATCTCTGGAAGTAAAGTGACCTATAGTAGTGTAGTGAAGGTAGGAAGCAAAGTGACCTATAGTAGTGTAGTGACTTGGAAAGCTACTCCTCATTCAGCAAACTAAGGCCTATGTAGAAATGGACTGCAAATAGTGCTAGATATGTGGCTACTCTTCCCCCCAAGAAGTCTCGGCAAAGAGTTTGGGCCTATAAGAAGAACATGCAAGCCTAATTGACAAGTTTGCCCTCATACATTTTGTGAAAGAAGATGACTTGGGTATTTTTTAAGTAAGTTGTCATTTGTGATGGAACAACCACTTCTACTTCTACAATTGCTCATTGAGTTAGGTCTCTACAGTTGAGAACTCCCCAACCATTCTTGTCATTGCAAGCGTCCTTGAAGGTGTCCTTGATCATAAAATTTGGTATAGATCATCATTCCTCCTAAAGTGCCTACATCTAGACCAAGGACATTCTTCCAATGCGCCTCTGTCTAGCCCATGGGGTTTCCACCCATATCCTCACTATTTGTCTCCTTTCTACCCATTGGCTCATGGATGATTTCAAATTCTATTGCATTCTAACCCAATGCAAGAAACCCATATCCTTGCTCTGAATCAATTCTCTCCTACAATACACCACCCAAGAATTCACTATTGTGCACCACAGGATGGCTTTGGGGGCCTTCCCCATTGGTTTCTATGTGAAATCATTCTATCAAGTGCTAAGGAATGAATGCTAAGGTTGGTTTGGCTTTGATTATTAGAAACTAAAATAACAAATGATCAAACTCATGATCAAGATATGTTTAAATGGTCAAATGTCATGAAAATGCAAAAATATCCATTCTCTACTCTATTTTATAGGCAAAGTCTTCAGTCATTCTTTAGCTAGAAAGTGATTGGGTTATTGTGGTACCAACATTTTTGTTTTTCTCCTATTGAAGAAAAAGTGTATAGACAAAGTTGTATTGTACCTGTATGGCATTGGAAGGTGAAGAATGGTGTCTTTGGGTTGTAGCCCAAAGTAAAGTGACTTCGTGTTAAAAGACAAAGTACTCGTATTGGTTCTATCAGCATTCAACCTGAAGTAAGGAAACTTCATCTCAGGGTGATCAACCCGAGCCGAGGATAGTGTAACAACTTTCCTTTTGGGTTGGACATTCAAGAAGGTACCACACACAAAAATGGTTGGCCTATGAGCAAAGGAAAATTGACATTGACATGAGCATGCAGAAAGTGTGATTTCTTGGTAGAAGCTTGATGTGAAGAAAGATTGAGGAGATGCGCCACTATAAAATTTGGGATTGAGATGAAGAGATGACAAGTAACTTCCCATCACCATTAAGGAGTCATCTTGAGGGAGATTGAGGAAAAGGGATTGTAGTAAGAGATGCACTTGTGCATCAAGAGGAAGTTAGGATCGTTAGTTTGGGAGTTGGGCAAAAGTGTAATCACCAACCTAGAGTGGAGGAGAGTAAGATGGGAGGTAGAAAGAATAACTTGGAATTTGCAATGAGAATCATGAAATTTTTAGGTTAGATGTGATCACAAGAATTGAAGTCTTGAGCAAGCTTTGGATCACATCTTTGGCATGGAACTAGAACCTTAGTTTTCTAGGTTTCATGACCAAGATAATAGAAAGTAGGTGTCTGGATGGACCCAAGGCAAAGGGTAAGAGAGGAAATCTGGCTTGATAGATAGAGTCGGATTGGAGATTAGTACTCAAAATAGAGGCGGGTGAGGAGCAGAGAGCCACATTCTTGGGGAGAGGAGAGGTAGCTGAAGAAACCCAGGAAGTACAAGATGCCTCTTCTTCAAAACGCACGAAGAATGGGTATAAGGTTGAGAGTTATAAGGACCTTGTGAGGAGAGGCATCATAGAAGCAATGATGGCCATCTTCAAGCCGGAGCAAACCACTTATGTGATGAAACATCAAGCAGTGTTTTTCCATAAGATGTTTGTAGGGGAACCCATCAATTGGGCAAAGTGCTTTCATCAGCGCATGAGTCAGATGGTGTGGAATTTGTGGGATAAGTCACCTCCACACTACATTGTGCAATTTGCAGCCCATTTTTACTTAGGATTGAATTTATTGAATGTGGCGGAACAACATAAGATGGTGTTGCACTTCCATCCCAACTTAAGGAGAGATGCTGATGTGGACAAGCAACAATATATTCTTTAGATCAGAAGCAGTGATGAGTACTACGCACAGATTGGGCAGAGTGTGAGATTGGTGATGAATGCTCCAAAGTCAAAGAAGAGGAGTTGACCCGAAGAAGAAGTAGCGGTGATGAGATCACAGAAGACCAGAAAATTGAACCCGCAGAAAGACTTGGTGGTAATAGCGTCATTGGAGGAAGAATCAAAAGGTGAGGCCGGGTGCAAGTTAGAAGAATCGGAGAGAGAAGAAGAACTTGAACTCACGTTGTAGAGTGGTGAAGCAAGTAGAGAGAGTGAGGATGGAGTGGAGATGCAGCCAGTACCAGAGGAAGAAGAGGGAAAGCAGGAGATGGTAGAAGAAGATATCCAAAAGGAAGAAGAGGAAGTTCCAAAGAAAGAGGAGAAGAAGGTTATCATTCAGAGAGGTATTTGATCAAGAAGAAGCGCAATGCATGAGGTGGGGCCAAGTCAAAGAAGAGAAATGGAAAGTGAGAGTTTGGGGAGCAAGAAATTAATTCCAATCAGGTGACTTTGGCTAAGGAGAAGAGTGTCCGATGAAGAAGAAGCAAAGAAGGAGAAAAGCCCGCAAGTAAAAGAGAACCAGATTGGAGGGGTGGATTATCTGTGAGAGATTGTCTACTCGTTGCTTATGAAGTTGGAGGAGAAGAAGAAAGAAATGCAATCGGAGTATCCTTGATGTAAAAATTGTGTTGCAGGTGCTAGCGCGGTTAGAAGAAGAGAACTTGGAGTTGAAGGAGAGTATAACCCGAGGATAGAGTAGTATGTGAGGTTACTTCGGGTTTGGAAGCCAAGGAAAAAGTTGATATCATATTGGATTAGTAATAGTTTTGAGATATGAAGAGGTGCATTGTTATTTTGGATCTGTAGGTAGAAAAAGTTGTTGCAAAATTGCATAGTTGTTAGATGATTGTTGAAGAGCTCTACCTATATAAAGGAGGCATTTGAAGTATCTTGTTATTCAGTATTCATCATTTATGAAGATAGATAAAGCAAAGTGCTGATTTTAGTGCTCGTTGCTTGAACTTAATTCTGAGTATCAGCGTTGTGTTTGTGTTTGTGAGTGTGTGAAGAATCTTGAAGTGCAAATCAATGTGTTTGTTGGATGTTGGATGTTGGATGTTAAATTCCACAATTGTGATCTTCATTTTATGTGTTGATCCTAAGTGAAGTGCAATTGGAGCAATGCCTTGATAGATCTTAGAGGAATTGTAGTGTTGGTAGTATTCTGCAATTGTGAGTGCAGCGTAGTGTTGATATGATGCAATTTTGATCAAGGAAGTTGTGCCTTCAATGGAGAGGTGGAGCACAATTTTGAGGTAAAGTTGTTTTGCAATGAAGTGCCATCTTTGGGAGAATCTGAATCATCACAATCAAGATTGTTTGGAAAAATTCGATGGAGTTGTGATTATGGGTGACAAATTGTTGTGATGAGATTGCAAATCAATGCTTGTTAATCTCTTCTAGGTGTGGTTTCTACCTAAGAGACTAAAGATGCAACCAAGAAGAACTACTTGTTACTATTTGACTTTGTATTTGGACATTTTTTATCAGTATCTCTATGAGAACAAACTTTACTTACCCAATTATTGCAAAAGTGATATTTTTTGAGTTGTCACAATTATCAAGGTTCCAATATGAGCATTCGGCCAAATACTAATAGTCCTATTTAGAATGAAAACCACTCTTCTTGAATTGGAACAATTATCATTGACTTGGTTGGTGGTGGATTCAAATTGGTGTATGGTGCTTGACATGCATTGGGTCCAAAAAGACGTGTAGTTGGAGCAAACTGAGTTTTGATTGTTGGGAAAAGTGCTTTTAGGCTGAATGTCATTTGGTACAGAGATCTTCAGGCCAAAGTCCTTCCCCTCAAACCATTTGTCTTTGAGCACCCTTTAGTCCCAAATTGGTTCTTTGGATTCTCTCTTTAGATGTTCCTCCAACCCAAGCTTTGTCATTTAGGTTGTTGGTTTAGGAGGTACAACTCCAAAGAATGCTATGTCTAAAGGTTTTTGTACAAAAATTGTAAAATAGGCTAGTACTATTGCACAAAAAAAGTTGAAATTAATACATAAATAAACCTACTAACACAAAAAGGTGGACACCACATACTCCCACCTCAAATGTAAGAATCCCTACAAACACAAGGTCAGCTCTTTTTTGGTTCCTTGGGGTACTTGGTTAGTTAAGCATGAATTTTACTTACTTTCCTCCCATTGACTTGGGTAGCAAATAGGGTACCTTTTAGGTTGGCTAGCTATAGGGAATCATTATTGTAAACTCTCTCTATTTGGTATGGTCCCATCCACCTAAGGTGTAACTTCCCAAGAAAGTGCTTGTACATATTGTCATACAACAATACCAGTTCTACTTTACCCATTTGCACTTGCTTGATCTTCTTGTCATGATGCTCCTTCATTTGTAGTTGAGCAGCCTTGGTGCATTCATTGAAGTCATTCCGCTTCTCTTCCATAAACATCAATTGTTGCAATCAAATGCCTTAGCTCTCTTCTATGGACAATCTCTCCTCCAACAAGATCCTATAAGTTGGCACTTTGAATTTCAGTAGAAGGATTGGGTATAGACCAAAGGTCACAAAGTAGGGCATTTTTTTGGTAGTGATCTTTGCAGTGGTACAGTAAGCCCATGAAGCTACTAGTAATTTTGTGTCCCAATTGCAGGCAGAGCTGATGGTTATCTTGTTCAGAATTTTGCATAGAAGTCCATTCACCTACTTGCCAAGCCATTCACCTTTGGTTAGAAGGAGTGGTTTTCTGATGCTTGATTTGAAAGTATTTTTTGAAGGATGCCAAAAAACCTTTCAAAAAATTTACTCCCTTGTCACTCATTACTTCAAGGGAACACCCATACCTTAAGATGATGTTGCAGAATAAAAATTTTGCCATGGTGTCAATGTCATCCCAACAAGTGGCTATGGCTAATACCATCTTTGTTGCATAGTTGGTGTAGACAAAGATGTATATTTGATGTGTTCCGTTTGAAGTAGGTTGTATCAGGCAAACAAAGTCTATGCCTTAGGGTTGAATGGTGCCAAAGGTAGGATGTATCACAAAGGCCATTGGGTGTAGGTCACTTTGTGCATTGGCAAGTTTCACATTTCTTGATGTAGTCACATACATCCTTGTGCATAGTTGGCCACCCGTAACCTATCATCATTTTTTATTTTTTTTTGAGGATGAAGTTTCCTCTTATAGCTTCTCCATGAAAGGATTATATCACTCCTTGTATTTCATGTCTTTCCAAAAAAAGATACAAACTATTATTGCCTCCTAATTTGAAAAAAATGTTCTCCTTGAGTTGCTTGGGACACATTTTGTGAATAAACACCTCTCTTTGTTTTGGGTTCATCCCTTTGGGGATGCATATTATTTGAAGGTACTGGTACTCTGCCAAATAATGGTCCCTTTCTTGGTTTTAATGTGGAATGAGGCTATGTTTGGAAAGTCATCCGCCATATCCTTGTTATGGTCTTCAATTTGAGTTGGGAGAAGAAATCTGCACTCTTGTGATGTACATCCTTCCAAAATTGCATTGTGTATGTGAATTCCTACAAAAGTAGAATCTATTGTGCAATTCTTCTTGATGAATCTGCCTTACTCATGAGGTGTTGCAACTCATAGTGATCTATGTGAAAGACAAATTCATAACCTAGCAAGTAGTTGCAAACCTTCTTCTAAGCATAAACCATTCCTAATGCTTCCCTCCCTATAGTGGTATACTTCTTATCTACCTCTAAGCGTTTCCTACTTGGAAATTATATTGGGTAGTCCTGCTTCCTATCATCTTTTTGACTAAGTGCTACTCTTTTGTCTATAGATGAGGTATCTATATACACAAGGAAAGTCGGTCCTAGTGAGGAGCATGCATCATTAGAGCCTCCACTAAGCTAGTCTTTAGGGCAAAGAACGCTTGTTCATGTGTCTCCATCCAATCATATCCTTCAGCCTTTTTTAGCAATTTGGTGAGGGGTGTAGCAAGGATTGCATGGTTAGATATGAATCACCATGATAATACCATGTGGCGCAAAAAGGCTTGAAGCTCCCTTAGGTTCTTTGGTGAGTCTAGAGCTTGGAGCACCTTGACCTTCTCAACATCCACTTCCACTCCTTATCCTCAAACTTGATGACCAAGGAGAAATCTTTCTATCATTGCAAAGAAACATTTCTTTGGGTGTAACAATAATCCTATTGCTCTACACCTTTCAAATGTCTTCTTCAAAAATAGGAGATGATCCATTCTTTGTTCAAAGAAATAGAAGTCATCAATGAAGATTTCCATGAACTTTTAAAGTAGTCCTTGAAGATGGCGGTCAAAATAGGACCTTCAACTATTTGCTTGGAGAATTCTTGGATTGAAGCCTTCCCAAATAGGATTGCATATTGGTTGAGTTCCTCTTGGTATACT
Source organism: Lunularia cruciata (assembly GCA_948567375.1). Classification (NCBI taxonomy): domain Eukaryota; kingdom Viridiplantae; phylum Streptophyta; class Marchantiopsida; order Lunulariales; family Lunulariaceae; genus Lunularia; species Lunularia cruciata. The sequence continues at coordinate 50,233,351 of OX419757.1, read as the reverse complement.
TTTTAGATATCTTTAATATTCTTCCCTTAGCCACACTTACTTCTTGGCAATGATCAAGGTTAATGATCCCTTCCACATGACTCACATGGCTTGTCCCAAGCAATGCTATTTTTTTTTGGTTCTTTGCCCAAGTAGGTGCTATCTTTGATTTCATCCCTGATTTCATAGTACTCCAAATAGTTGATGTAATCCTCTCCTTTTGAAGTCATATCAAAGTTTCTGATATGACTTCAAAAGGAGAGGATTACATCAACTATTTGGAGTACTATGAAATCAGGGATGTTTGGTACTGCAAATGGCACATGTCCAATGGCAGTCCAAACCTTGGATAACATTCCTTGAGGCCTCTTGAAAGTCTGGTTTGCAAAATGCAAGATTTGCGGAGTAGGCTCAAACATGGCATACAGCAATTAGCACAGTCTTCTCAATCATTACATTGACAACTGATCCTAAATCTATTGGAGTGGACTAGATCATGCAACCATTGATCTCTATTTCCACCTCAAGGGATCCCAAATCTTCAAGATGAATTTGATACACCATAAGGAGGTGTAACATTTTGTGGTTCTGGGTTTTACGAGTTGCCATGAGTACTCCCACAATTGTTAAAAATTTATGTCCACTTTGAAGGAAGCTAGGTCAGCTATCATATTGTATTGAGTAACTCCCAAGATGGTATTGACCCTTCTCTTCTTCTTCTCCTTTTTGGCCTTCTTCACCATTTCTGTTTTTGGGCCAAAGGCTATCAAAGTTGGGATAGGTTTGCCATTTTTTTTCTTGTCTACATTTATTTCCCATTGAAGTAGGGTGAACTAGGATGCCTTATTCTCACTAGCTGCAGTGTGTAGAGAATGGTCTTGATTTTTATTTATCTCCTCTTCCAAGAGCTTTTGGAATTTGTTACATATGTTAGTTGGGATTTTGGAAGTAGTGCCTTGGAGTGGGGTACTCAAAAGAATGGTTTGTAGTACAAATGGGTTTGCCTTTGTGGGGTTAGATGCCTCTCTTTGAGTATCAACCTCACCTTTGTATTTCAGCTTCTCCAGCAATTGCAGTTCAATTGGAAAACTCCTCTCAAGGATGAACCATCCATTGCTGGATCTTAGGAGAATCAAATGGATCCAAGGAAGAAGACCCATTTTCCTTCTTACAATTTGAGTGGACTAATTTCCAGATCTGTCCATTCCTCCTCTTTTGATATCAGGACTTTGTCAGATCTTGGCTCTTCTAAGCTTGCATAATGAACATTCACATCCACCTTAGAGGGAGGTGGAATAGAGACAAACCTGACTAGTGGTTGGAGTACTAGAGGTTGGGTGCAATTTGATGGCACATGTCTTGGGGCCTTACAATTACCAACCACAATGCGTAGGGGTACAATCTACTAGGTTCTAGAGAACTTGATGCCTAGTCCCCAATGGCTCCATAGTTATAGCAAGTTCTTGGGGCAACACCTTGTTGTGGTTGTTATGGTATGATTTTTTTTTATGGCTCTTCAAGTGGCACATATTGGCAATAGTGAAAGAAGGACAAGAGATTGGGTTGGTTGGTACTTCTTGTATTGCAAAGACCTAAGATTCCTCCTCCACATAGTACTCAAGCTTTTCTCCTTCAAGTGCTCATTCAATTTGATGTACCAAGGACAAGGGGCGGTTAGAGAAACATTCCATATAAGCATGTCTTGGCTTCCCGTAAATGGTGCACCAAATGTTGGATCATACATATGATGGAGGTCTCCTCCTCTCTTTAGCTCCAACTTGCTGAACCTTAAAGTCAGCAAAGTCCTTGATGAGTTCTTCATACTTAGTTCCTTGCTACAAAGAGTTCTTCAAAGCCGGCTTTGTTTCAAGTCAACAAACCTTCTCCTTCTCTTAACAACAAACCTTTTCATCGTCTATCAAAGATGAATCTGAAGAAGAAGTTATAGCAAATGACTCAAAGGAGTAAGAAGGTGGCCATTGGGCTACCTTCTTGCTTGGCTTCTTTGGGTTTGGTTTGGTGTCACTTTTCTTGCATGATTTATTTGGGCAGATTTGTAAAAGGCGATTGATTTGATCACCTAGATCAATTCTTCATGATCATGCTCCTTAGCAAAGATGCAAAGTTCAATGGGATGGAACCATGATACTACCTAAGCATCTGAGTATCCTAAGGTGGCACCACAAGTAGGCATTCATTCTAACAAAATTTAGAACCATTTAGTGTAATCCCATATCTTCTTGTCCTTCTTCCTCACCATTCTATTGAGTGTGGCAAAGACATTTGTCTCATAATCTAGTTCTTGGAAGCATTATAGGGACTTACTTCTTACAGTCAGCTAATCTTTCATAATGGAATGGTTTGACTAACGTATGTATACCAATTCATGGCTCTCTTTCTCAACAAACTCAAGAAGATTCAAAGTTGGTCATCAACATCATCCTTATTTGCTACCATGATGGTCTCACATTCCTTGATGAAGATATTTGAGTCTTTGCTCATCCTTCCCCTTGAATTTTTGGTAACTTTGTCAAGTGAATGGTGCATGATTTTTCATTTTATAATAGGCCAAACCACGATGAGTGTTGACTCTCTTGAGCAAGAAACAAAAGAATCCAAATCCAAGAATAGACCAAGAATTCCGTCTCTGGTGTTTGACAAGGAATGCATTGTGCTAGGGTGGAGTTTTTGGCTTTGCTTGAGCTATGAATTTTAAGCCAAATCTCTAATAGAATTCCACATTCACAATCTTTGGTGGCAGATTCTTAGGCCATCCATGACAAAGGTCCTCCCATGGTATGCACACCAAGTCAAACTTCATGTTGGAGATATTTTGGAAGCTCTTCCTGGGATCTTCCTCAAAGCCCCTTCTCCTTCTTGTGCATGGCATAGTCCTCCATAGTGCACTCAAATTCTACGCTACAAATGGAGTGAATTGTTATTCAAGATGTTGGTCTGAACATGTTTTTGATTCTAATGTTGCCTTCCTATAGGGTTAGGTGTTGAGGGGTCAATTCAATGTATGATGCTATTTTTCTCTCAAGATGATAAGAATGTTCTTGGGATTTTCCTCCTTTGACTGAGCGCTTCTCATTTCTTTGGTAATCTTGTTGATCTCAAGGCATCTGAGCATCCCCAAGTACTAAATTCCCCAAAAACATTCCTTGCTTCTTCTAACTTCACTTTTTGGTCCCTCAAAAGAGTGTATCCTTGGCAATGGTGCCAAAAAGTACATGTAACCTAATCTTGACATACTTATAGTAAAATGGTAAGAATGAGTCAATCCCACAAGGATACGGGTCAGAATTGGCTAGAAGTGACAAGAAAGTATCACAATGTGCAATTTTATTATTATTAGTTGTTTAACCTCTTAGGCATGAACCACTCCTAGTACAAGGGTAGAGGCACCCACTACAATGCTCTACACAAACCTGAAAATATCCTAAATCACTTGCACTCAAATTGTAATGCAATTTACCCTAAAGGTGATGATTCACTTTGCCCCAAAGTTCCCTTCACTCCAAAGCCACCAACCTCAATAGCATGTTCTACCCTTCCCAAAAGCACACCACCAAAGAGGCTCAATTGGCAAGCAAACGTCCCTAAAGTTCAATTTCATGTTATTGATGGCACTTAGGACTGATCAAATCCATCATTGGACCTACCTATACCTTCAGACTCCAATTGCCAATCCTTTGTCTTGGATTCAACAACTGCAATCCTAGAGCAAGATTCACACCTCTACACTTGCAAGGGCATTCAAGACATTAGGTGAATAATATTGATTAGATTGGACTTTAGTGTGATACAAAGTTATATGGAAAAGTGGACTTGTTAATTATTAGGTTGAAGCCTTGTGTATAGTTTCCTACAACTAATCCACTCTGCCCCCAAAGAGTCTCAAATAACTAAGGGGTTTTCACCAAACCTAAGTACTCTGCTGCTACCAATTATGGTCTTAATTTCTCTCTTTTCTTACTATTATTGCATAGGTAAGCTTTTGAAAATGTATGAATGAAGGTGTTTGTTCTTCCCCAATGCATGCACTGCAAGTTATGAATGTCTACCTAAGCTACCGCACCAAAAGGTTCTTTGGCCAAAAACTTGGTTGAATTTTGTTTGCCCCAAAAATTCTACCATGCCAAAGCCTTTGGTCTTGTCTTAAATTACAAACTTACAAAGAACTTTCACTTCTAAGAAGATGGGTTGGGAGTTCTTGCAAGTAACTAATAGAGCATATGTATAATTGCTAAAAAAGATGAAATAATGGACACTAATATAGTATGGTTCCTATTGGTACTTTGGGCAGACTAGGTGTCCTTGAACTATTCTTCATCTTCATGTTCTTCCTAATTGGACTACATAGTAAAGGAACCTTCTTCCTCTTCCATCTTTGGTATTGGAGTTCACTTCAATAACCCGAGGGTTCCCGTTTGCCTGCTTCTTGGTTGGTGTGGTGGCCTGACTTGGTATTGCTTGTTTCTTCATCATCTTGGTAATCACCACATCTTCATCCAAAAGGCACAAACTTGCTTATCTTGGCAAAAAAATTATTTGCTTCTTGATATTTCTTGATCATAGACTTTCCTTTGGGCTAGGAAGAAAAGCAATTTGCAGCAATTTACTTGGAAATCTCCTACACTCCTCTTCATTTTGCAAATTGAGACCCAATAGAAATAGACTGCAAATGAAGCTAGGTATATGGCTCCTCTTTCCTCCAAGAAGTCCTGATGGAGGGCTTGGGCTTGTAAGTAGAACATGCAAGCTTAATTCACAAGGTCACCCTTGTTCATTGTTTGGAAGAAGATGGCTTGGTTATTCATTGAGTAAGTTGTCCATGTGTGACAAAACAACTTCATAATGCTTCTACAATTGCTCGTTCAGTTGGGTCACTATAGTTGAGAACTTGCCAACCATTGTTGCAATTGCAAGGTTCCCCAAAGGTTTCCTTAATCTCTTGGGTCAACTCCCAATCATAAACCTTAGTATCATTATCATTCCTCCCAATGGGCCTACATATGGACCAAGGATATTCTTAAGATACTCTTCTATCTAGCCCATGGGATTTCCACTCATATCACAACTATTCTTCTCCTTTCTACTCATTGTCTCATAGATGATTTCAAAATCTGTTGCATCCCAATCCTAGACCAAGAAACTCATATGCTTGCTCTAAATCAACTCTCTCCTACAAAACATTGCCCAAGCATTCAATGCTAAGCTTTGGAGGATGGCTCTGCAGGCCTTCCTCATGGGTTTCTAAACAAAGACCATTCTGCCATGTACTAAGGAACAAAAGCAAAGGTTGGTTTGGCTTCAAAAACTAGAAAGCTACAATAATGAATGATCAAATTCAAGATTGGGTTTCATTGGGCAAGATTACCTATAATCAAAAGGCGGAAATGGCCATTCCTCACTTTGTTTTATAGGCAAAGTCTTCAGTCATTCTTCAGCCAAAAAGTAGTTGGGTCATCATTGTTCCTTGTTACTCATTCATTACCAAGTATTGCTTGCACATGCACACCATCCCTTTCCCCAATGGTCAGGGGTCCAAAGAAAGCATTACACTGAATGCCAATAGTACTCCTTAGAATGAAAACCACCCTTTTTGAATTGGATCAGTTGTCCTTGAATTGGTTGACGGCGCATTTAAATTGGTGTACGTTGCTTGCCATGTGTCAAGTCTGGAAAGAAATGCAGCTAGAGCAAACTCATTTGGCTGAGTTTTGACTGTGCAAAGTGCATTTTGGGCCAAATGTCATTCAGTATTGAGATCTTCAAGCCAAATTCCTCACCCGATCTATTTGTCTTTGAGCACCCTTTGGTCTTGAGTTTGTTCTTTGCATTCTTCCTTTAGATGTTACTCTGACCAAGGCTATATCTTTTGGGTTGTTGGCTAAGGATGTACAACTCCAAAGAATACTATATCTAAACATTTTCCTACCCAAATTGTAAAATAGGCTAGTACTTCCACACAAACAAAGTGGAAAAAAAAACCAATTAATGACAAAAGTTAGGCACCACAATATACTAGAGATCTATTTCTCAAGCCAATACCTTCTCTCTAATAAAAAGGTAATGGATTTTGCTATGTTTGGTCCTAGTATGAAATATTGAATTACTAGCAAGTTTGATACTATTGATGTATATAAGACTATAGAATCATGAAATGCATATCCCATATCTTGTAAAAAGATGTGAAGCCAAATAGATTCGCATGTAGCATTGGTGGTACTCCTATATTCTACTTTTGTCAATGATAAAGCAACAATAGGTTACTTATGCAATGACCAACTAATTGCAAAATTCCCAAGGTTAAAAACATAACCTAATGTTGTTCTATTTTGAGCACTTCCTGCTCAATCTACATCTGTAAAACCTTGTAGAATGTGTAACCCACCAACTAAATAGGGAAGACAAAATTGAATGGTTAACTTCAAGTAACGTCAAATCCTTTGAACTATCTCCAGACGTGGCTTCCTTGGTGTTCCTTGGTGGCAAATTGACTCACTAGTCAAAAAATATAACTTAGATCTGGTCTAGTAAGAGTTAAATAAATCAGACTTCCAAAAAAAATTTGTATATATTTGGATCAGCAAACAACTCATCATCTTTGGCACTTAACTTAAGTGAAGTTGGAAGAGGAGTAGAAATAAGCTTACACTCCATCATACTAAACTTCTACAACATATTGAGACAATATTGATAATTCTGTAACCAAAGGTTATTGTTGTCTTGAATAAACTCAATACCCCATAGAAATTTGAGTTCTCCCAAGTCCTTCACATCAAACTCTCCTGCAAATGATCTTGTACTTACACAATGAGATCTTTAGACTACCAATGATGATCAAGTCATCAACATAAATAAGTAATAAAAAAATATCATCACCAGCATGTAGTCTGTATGAGAAAGAATCTGAACTGCACACTCAAAATCCAATGGATAAAGATTGGAATTTATCTTGGCATTCAAAGTTCATAGAGCTTGCTTAAGTCTATCAAAGACATTTTTGAGTAAAAAAAGTTTGTTTGGGTATGTTGGAGCTTCTGATCCAGGTTGGATCAGGTAGACCTCCTCTCCAAATCTCCATTGAGGAAAGTGTCATGAAATTCCATCTGATAGAGAGTCCACTTATTTACAATGCCAATGTTGAGAGAGTATGAACATATAGCAGCTTGGCAATTGGGCAAATTTCTCATAAAATCAAATCCATATTTTTGTGAACAGAAATTTGACACAAGTCTTACCTTTTACCTACTGATAAAACCATCAAAATTTCTCTTTATTTTACAAACCCATATGCATCAAATTGCCTTCTATTGAGAGGTAAATCCACCAACTCCCATTTTTTTCTTGATGAAGTGTTGCAACTTCAAGCTTCATAGCTTTCACCCAATCTGCATGATGCATTGCTTACTTAAGAAAATTTGGTTCTTGCTCTTGGATTGCCTTTACCATATATGCATGGAATTGGGCTAAAATAATTTCCACTTGTGAAAGTCTCATTGGATATTTGACCAATGTACTGGACCTTTACTGAGGCATAGGTTCAGGTTGAAAAGTATTATTTGTAAAGAAAATGGAATTTCTGAACTATGTGGTTGACTGACCATTTGTTCTAAAAAAGGATTAGAAATATAAGGGGATAAAGTAAGGAGTAAATGTTGGCCAGGTTGAGAGACTTGGACTGAAGGCTTGTCCTGACCAAAGATTTATAAATGGATGAGAAAGAGAGTGCTCACTAGAAACACAGGTTGCACTTTAAGTATTAGCATGTGGAACAAGAATACTTGGACCAATCAAAGGGTAGATGGTGACATGGGTGGTAAATCAGCTGTAAATATTAAAATCAAGATTATTATATGTCCTTTTCAATTAGAAGTATATCCAAGAAAGACAAAAAGTGTGAATTAGGATCTAACTTTTGCAATCAGTAGCATGAACAAATCAAAAACAACAAAAATCCTTCAAATATGATAAATCAGGTTTCTTATGTGTAAGAGCTTGGAAAGGTACAATTTTATGCACTAATGCGGTAGGAATTTTTTTCACTAATTAAATTTCACAATTAACTGCATTTGGACATTGCCTTCTTTTTTAGCATAGCTCTTGCAACCTCAACTATATGTTGGTTCTTCTGCTCAGCAACTCCATTTTGTTGAGGTGTGGAATTGCAAGTGACTTCACTCTTGATACCTTGCTCACAAAGAAAATCATCCAAATGATTTGAAATAAACTATCCTCCTCCATCAAGACAAAGATGTAAGATATTATGACCATATTGCTTCTCCACATTAGCTTAAATATTTGGAAAACTGAAAGCACATCTTATTTGTGCTTTCTAAAAATAGATCCACAAATATCTTGAAATATCATGAATAAATGAGACAAAATATTTAGAACATGTCAAACTCTTTTCTGAAGCAGGCCATGCATCAGTCTGTATCAATTCTAATACCCTAGAAGCCGTTGCACCATGATGCTTAAAAAAGCTGTCTAGTTGCTTACAAGATTGACAATCCTCACAAACCCCTATAGGAAAAGGATCAAAAAATATTGGAAGCCTTGTAATCAAATCTGAAGTAGGTAGAACCACCTTTAATTTTTGTAGGTTCATGTGACCCACTCATTTATGCTACATCTAAAGATTTAAAAAGTCACTCAAGCCATGAATAAACATAGCATTTTGATTTGTAGTAGTAGATATCTTGATGTCTAACTTAAATATCCTCCCTATTTTTATCCAAATTTGCATCCCATGGGGAAATCACATTTTTCATACTTGTCTACAAATACACCAACTTGGTTAAATATTAACAAAAAACCCTTCTCAATAATTTGGCCATCCAAAACTAAGTTCATGGTGATTGTAGGTACATGAAGGACTTCTCCTAAACCACTAAAATTCCCTGATGGAGATGAGAATGGGATAGTACCCATGTGAGTATAGTATGTTCAGTATCATCACCCATATTCACAAATGATATTTGAGATAATTGTTCTTTGGACTGAATATACTAGCCTGATGTACCACGTGGTTTGAGCACCAGAGTAGATGAACCACTCTTCTTCACTCTTGGTCATCTGTACAACAGTATGAGTCATCATTAGTAGATGATTTTTGGAGTAAGAATCCTTCTCCATAGCGTTCTGATGAGGGAGTTAGCCTGCTTAAATATCAACTTGCTTCTTAAAATGAGTCTTCTCAATAATTGCAGAACCTGTCCCTTGAGTATTTGCCGTGTGTTACTTAATGTCTTTGTGATGATTTGATCTTTACCGATGGCGCCTTCACATAGTGAACTTCCACATCCTCTGCCTCTGCCTCTTTCTCTACCTCTCCCAGCAAACAACACCTGATTTTGTGCAACAATACCATTGCAACTACCTCGTAACCGCATCTCTTTGGATACTAACATCTCTACTAGCTTGTCAAAGAAAGTAAAAATATTTCTAAATAGTAGGAAGAATTAGATTATCATCTTTAATCTCAACTCTGATGCTGTTTAACTGTTCAACCAACCCACATATATGATTAATATAATCAATGATGTTTAGATTGTCTTTCTTAACCTCCGTTAATTATTAATTCAATTGAAGTTTTTTTTGCCTTTGTTAATGTCTGAATATACTTTCTAATGCATCCCAAACCTCCTAGGGAGTATCAATGCCTTGTATGTAACCAAAGAGGTCAAACACACAAAGAAAAACAGTGCATGGTTTGATTAGCAAGTTTCTTCCAAGCTTGTATGTAACCAAAGAGGTCAAGCACTCAAAGAAAAACAGTGCATGGTTTGATTAGCGAGTTTCTTGCAAGCAAGTACATCAGGATGTGAAGGAAGACCGTACCAGCAGGACACATTTAAACCCCTATGACAATATCAAACAAATCCTGGCTTTTAAAGAAGACAAATATTCTGCATTTCTACACGGAATAATTGTTCTTTATCAAAGAAACACCTTTAAGTCACCATAAGTATAGAGTTTAGTGCTCATAGTATAAGTCGATCAAATCAAATCACTTAACAATCGAAACTCTCTCACCAACTCGAACTGACAAGTTCTCACTATCTCTCTTTTGCTTTCTGCTCCAATACTATATTATAAAGTGAAAAATGAGATTGTAGATACGAAAGTTCACCAAAGAAAAGAATGGTTCTTCGAGACAGAAGTCCTGCTCCAATTATTTAGCAAGAGAAAATATACAAGTACAATGAAGTCTCTTTTCATCATAGATTTGAAATGGTGATTAAAGACTAAAGATCAAACTTTCCCGCGTACACTACCCGCGAAGAATATTAGTTAGCTAAGAATATTAGTTAGGGATACTGCATCAACAGGACGTGGTTCTTGATCCCGATGACTCCGACACTTTGTTCAGGTGTCATTCACTGAGACGAGATAACCTGCTTACGTTACGTCGACGAGTTTTCGGATTCAACTTTGGTTCCATCGTTAGCTCGCCGAATAAACCCGAATGCTGCGTCGTATCAAATATTGGGAGATTTCTCTGCTCAAATGCGTCCATATCATGTTTTAGATTAATTTTCTGTCTAGGCCTGCATCTGGTTCAGATCTAAGTCTACAAACTCCTGACCAATGCACAGAGTAAAAGGACTGAACCTGCGTCAATTTGAGTGTCGATAATTATCCATCCAGCCTGTCAGTTTCTTCCATTGCATCACCAGCGTGGCCAATCTGGACAAAGAGAGTGACAATATGCAAGCAAGCCTTCATGTTGATCCCTTGTCTTATGGTATCTTCTCTTACTCTGCTAATCTTAGACTGATGTAGGGATCAGTTCGAGAATAATATAGAAGGAAGCAACGCAACAAGCGTCCATGTTTAATCCCTTGCGATATGGTAAGTAGATCTTGTCTGGTTGAGTTCGTTTAAGGAGCAGGAAAAGAAGTGTCGGGTCGGCCAAGAAATGCGGGGCGTCCAAAGAAGGGCGGCAAGGGTCTGACATCATCTATATGTCTACTGTGTCGCCTAAAAGAAAGCTCTAGGACATATCCTGTACCCAAAACCGAAGCGAAAGCGCGAGTATCAGTACGGAAAATCAAAGTACGAAAAGGTACCTGAAAACCAGACAAGGTTGAAAAGGTACCTGGAAAGCAGAAATCTGAACGGATACAGAAACGTTTGTAAACCGGAGAACGGATGCGGAGGTTATAGACTACCTCAGTAGATGGCATCTGAATTCATAGTACCTACCGACTGAGAAAAAGGGCGACCGCGTAGGAAAAATGAAGGATGGGAAGACCCCATCAAGCCGTACAAGGGAGAGACAAAAAAGGTAACATGGGGCTAAGCCCCATTAGAGTTCTACCGACTTGAACATGATCCAATTCACGAACTGTTCATTACTTAAATCATCATCCATGTGCAGTGTTGACAAGATAAAGAAGTGGATAGCTGTGTACCACATGTACACGTGTCCTTTGAAGGACAGTACAATCCGTATCCGATCCGGACGAGATTCGCAGAGTGAGAAATATTTGGGGCCTTTTGTTTCCTAGCTACATATCCCAGCAAGTAGTCTCACTGTCGGCGCACTGAGATGTAATTACCGGGGACTGACAGTAGACTTTCGAAACGTGGTCCTGAGCACAACCAGCGTTGTCAAAGAGGCAGCAGCTGTAGCAAATTCTTTATAGATCCTCATACCAGCTTCCCCTGATTCGGAACTCCTTTCTGTTATCACCAAAGCTCATGATCATCTCAACTGCGACCTACCGCAACTGATGTTGCCAAAATCGCTACCAACTATAGGAGAAAGAGTATTGCCTGGACTCGTTGATGGTCGAAGCACTTGTAGTCCAGTTAGTAAGGAGCGCTGTTTTGATACAGTAATTGTTTACGATGAAATTAAAAGACAACCTTGACTAGAATAAAAGACATGCACACGCTATCATCATTATTAAAGCGAGAAATCAACTCAACCTTGGTTCGGAGGCTGTAAAGTGGCATCGTCTTTGTTGCGATACAACCGACTGCACTAACATCGATAGATCGATATCTGCATACAAAGCTTTGTCAGAACTCCCTAGTTTCTCCACTAAGAACTAAGAGCAAAAAGTTCTTAGTGGAGAAACTATGGGACTTAGATGTGACTAGTTCGAAACCAAAAAATAGACCTGGAGATTCAACCTCCCGAGCAGTAACATCAACTCAGGAATTGATGTTACTCCTCTTCCTTGTATGCCCTTGTACACTTAAGTCTCCCATAACTCAGAGTCCCAATATGATTTTTCTTGGGGTTATACGTCTCCTTATTCTATTTAAACCTGCAACTCCGGAGACATGGCCAGATTCAGATTCTGACTGATCGGGGTCCTTGACTACTTCTCTAGATAGTCAGCTATCCAAATTTGAAACTAGAAATGCTTAGAAGAACAAATTTAAGTCTCTTTAGCTTATCAAGACCCAGACTCTGAGAAATCTGCCGTTTATCCTACACTCTGGGCTTTCGAATATACTATGCAGTTAAGTTTGCAAATAAACTTCTGCACCGTCTACATACATCAGTCATCAGTGGTGTTGGTTGTCGGTGCACGCCAAGTAAACACCTTGCTTGAGTCAAATTTGAGTTACTGTTCGGATACTGACTACTCGGTAGCTTCTTGCCGACTTCGGAAAGGAATTTGCTGGCAAATGAACCAGCAACAAAAGAAGTTGAGTAGAATCAGAGATGCTTGAACACAAGACAGAGAATGTAGTTCACTGCAAGATTCTCTCGTACTTTCGCATCGATAGGTTGAAAGCCTTTCTGCGGTGGTCTTTCTTGCAGTGATGTCCCGATTTTGGGGAATTCAAGGTGACAGAAGTTTATCTTACACTCATGGGGGATCGGTCCTTGAAGTTTGCTTTCGCGAATTGTATAGTCAATCCACTGGCCAAGGCCAGTAAGCAGGAGGAAAATCAATCACATCTACAAGCATCTCAAGGCCAAGATTTCAGAGTACTCGCACTTCTTGCTAAGTTCGTCGCCGATTTCTGTACATAACTTATGTACGTTAATTTACGCGCACCACGACGTAAAGATGCAAGGCAGGAAGGGCTCGCTGTGAAGGCCTTTGAGTTTGGGAGCAGGTCACGATACAAATTGGAGTTGTGAATCATGTGGATGTAGCTGCTTGCAGACTCTAAGAGTTGTCAAGACATGAATGAATTGCTATACAAGTGACGGCGAGTGGTACCTGTACAAGGAGGGGAAGCACAGCCCTCCTATCGACGGACTCTCTGTGAAGGGTTCATCAGAAATTGCAACTATCGCTTTTATTACTTTCGCTTTCGCTTTCGCTTTCGCTTTCACTAGTTTCACTACTTCACAACGGCTTTCGCAGTCGCCTTCCCTTTCATTATTTTCATCGCAGAAATACTTGAGCTATCTTAACAAGATTTTGGAAACTTGCGAAAAATTATGTCCCTCCTGTAGAACTAGCTCTAGTGTTCGTCGAGGTTGTGGCCGCTGAGCTGTCTGGTTGGCTAATGGAGGCTGCAGCCCCTCGGATGAAGGACTTTGAAGGCCTTAAAGTCTGCCTCAAAGTAATTACCGGAACTTTATAAGAATAAGTTTTGTGTGCAACCTCTTGGAGTCCACTTAGAGCAATTCAGTGGAGTATTTTATATACCATAAGTATCTCCAGAGATATACGTCAATCTTGTTCACCGACTGCAACTCATGATTTAGTTACCAGCGCATGGAGCTTGGGAACATGTCATCAGTTTCTTTCGAATGTATAATCCTTTCTGTGACATTCTATTTATGCTCAGCTTCAGGAGACGAGATGAACTTCTCTGCCCACATCAGCCAGATCCCTGGTAGATCAATCACAAACGTAACCTATTGGACCTCTCAGTCTCTTCTATCCTTTGAAGAAATTCTTCTAAGAACTCTTCAATCTTGGCTGGATAATCTACAGTAGAAAATGCAGTATGCTTCCCCCTGATCTCACTGCAGGTTCCCAGAGCTTTAAACAATAACGACCTTACCAATCCCGTCAGCGCTCGCAGGTCCCGGGACGTGCTTTGGTACTATGTCCTGAACTATGGTCATCATAGATTTTGCCAAGAATTTAAAGGTTCTTATCACTTCTACCGAGGAAGACAAGACCTGTCACCGGCGTCGCGCGACAGCCTGCAATTGGACTTGTGACTTTAGATCTTCAGAAATAAACTGAGTTTCTCCGGTCCGATCAAGATCGTTGTCGGTTATTCATTGTTATAGACCGATCGCTCTACAGTGAATCGAAAAATCCGGTCATGGATTGCAGAATCCGTCAATGAGATGGAAATTCATGACACGTAAGTGAATAAATGTTAAGAATAGGAGAAAAACTCAGAGAGAGCCCCACATAAAATCGTTGATAACCATGTAACAGATATAGTAAACCAAAGATCGTGTAGGACTATTGGGTGAAACTTTTTTTATTATCCTTTAGTAATAAAGATCTAAAAGAATTTTTTTATTTTTTTCTCTATCATTGTATAAAATCTTAGAAATATTGTCACGTAACAAGTTGCTATTGCTAATGGAGGGTTGTACGATGACCTTAGGATAAATCCATATCATCTTCACGATATTGATATTATGGATAAAAGAAAAAAATATTTAATTGCAATAGTAATTTATTTTTCTTCTAGTTTTATTCCAAAAAAAATTTATTAAGTATAATTACATTATCATTATTTAAATTATCTATAATTGGCTAATTAGATCATTTCAGCAAATGAGCTTGTAAGCTCCTCAATAATTGAAAGTAATAATGCTAGAAATGATTTCTTGTTATTGCCTCTAACCTCAATCTAGACTATTGTTGTTTGCTTAATCTAGATGGAACACTATTATTAATAGTATTAATGTAGAAGTATTAGAAGGTGGAGTAGGTTAGTCCTTAAGATGCTGGATCTGTAAACATTACTTGTGCAATATTTATTTGTGTAAAGAATACCAATTAACAAACACCTAAAAAGACTTGTTTACAAGATTAAGGAGCAAGATCTGAGCTATAACCACAATAGGTTTTGTTAATTAATATATAAAAGTCTTATTTCATAGTTTATCATATTGTGAGAAATTAAAGACTTGATACCATTGTTAAATCAACCTAATTAAATATCTAAAACTAAAAGAACTGCCTGAGTAGTGTATCAAAAGGGGACTTGAGTTTTTGGAATAAACAAAGAACCTGATACAATAAGTTTTAATTGAATGAGAATAGTGTCCAGTACTCAATATCATTTAGATATTCATTGTAATAATCAAAGAACAGATTCTCCTTGACATTATCACTCAATGATTACCTAGTATATTGGTTAACCTACTTTCACTTTACCTACTTTTCATATTGTATATAACTTATGATCTCTAATAATAAAATCTTTTATATGACAATATAAACCAATGCTCAACCAGGATTAATTTTTTACGATTACAAATTAAGGTATTGACAATAATAATCACATGAAAGAACCCGATATGTTTTAATTCCAAACCATCATATTTATAAATAATTTCAATTTGATTCCATTAGTATCTTAATTATCACAATACTAATATTGAAGAAAAATTGCGTACCATGTGATACCACTTATGTATGTTAAGTTGCAGAGTTGTAAGACCTATAATAAATTTAACTTGTTTGTAAACATGATTGAATGGAATTACAATAAGTTTGTTATATGACAATTGTGCTCAAGATTCTCTCCTAATTAGAGTATTGATTTAGAAGTTAGGGTTGACCCACTCGTTAAGCATAAGTTGATATATTCTCCTACAAAATAATTTATTAATAGATATTATAAACTTATATAGAGTATTCAAAGTACTCTACCTTGGTGGTACATATAGAAGTGATTGTTTATTTCTTTACTTTCATAGAGTTTATACCTCTAACTAATTATAAATACTTATATTTTTTGACATGTAATTTGAAGAATTATAATAAAAGATTTCCACATAGTTGAGTACAACCTAAATAATTTTGCTAGTTGATATATAAGTTGAAGAGTTTAAAACAAAAGATAAATAGTAGTAACCACAAGAAACAAAAGAGGAGGTGATTTCAAACTTCTATATTTAAGCTGTCTATATTGAATTCCTAAGATTAGTGGATAAACTACCTAAAAAATTTATATGTTGTGTCATACAAGCATGAGCAAACTAATATGACTTTGAGCATCTTTAAGAAAGTTGATCCCACAAATAAGACCATATAAGATCTCAATTTTGAATTTTTGCACTCTCATCTTGTATAAGTGGATCAAACATTATTAAAAATGCCTATATAATTTTTAAATTATCTGAGTGACTTTTTAACTTATAATATATTTTATAATAATAAAAATCAGTTTGAACCAATGTAATGTATGCTATTTTATACACTTGTATATTCAGAATCCTATGTAATCAATGGGCCTTCTTCTATCTCATATTGAATACTTAGAGGACAAGATGTTTCTCATAATTTCAATACTTCAAAGTTTTAAAAAATAAATTATATCATCTATATAAAGAAAGAAATTTCACTTCTAAAGTCAAAGAGAGTACAAGTATGATAGCAAGGTCTCAGGTCTATGTTGCAAAAAGTGATTGGTACATTCTAAATATCACATTCTAAGTACTTGTTTTAAGCCATAAAAGCTATAAAAGAAGAACGAATGGAGAATTTGTTGGTCTCATTCATAACTAGACGGTCAAACATATGAGTAATCTTTACTCTATCAAAATATTGAAAAAATAGTATAAATTTTACTCATCTATTGTAATCTATTTTTGTAATTATCATCAACCTAAAATATTTTAAATACATACTATAAAAGAAATATATCAAGATAATACTCTCAATGATAATGCTTATGCAATGAATCTAGCTCTATATAGTCTTGTTCCAAATGAGCTAGGAACTCAATGGCTTAACATCAAAGAAGTGAGCTCTTTGGAGTTGCACTTTGAAACTATACCCCACTGGTCTCCAACCCTAACGGTCCCACTAATGGCACATCCGATGGTGCAAATGGTGCAAGTGACAGTGGGCCTCACTATGTTGTCAATACCCCAAACCAAAAATTTGACTATCAACAAGTAGTCTATGAGTATCTACAAAAATACTCTTGACTACCACACTACTACTCCAGAGTTTGAGCAATCTAGGTGCAATGCTACAAATGGTGTGACAACTGTTGTGTGTATATACATTTTTACACAACATACATTGTTGTCAACATCACACACTATAGAAACATAACTCACACATAGGTCATACATGGACTTTCAAGTGTCACAATTGGCCCCTAGTTGGCGGTTAGGTCCCTCTAAATACAAATAGCCATCTACTCCAAGTATATGGTATACGCTATGGTGGGCAAAAGATTAGGAGGTTGGGTGCTATCAAGCCCCATCGTTAGTTGCCTATCTGCAATCTATACCGTATAAAGGATGAACTAGTTATATGGCAAGTACATCTAGGATATAACCATTATCCCTAAGGAACCACCCTAAGGGGAGGAGTCATACATGCCATATGCCATCCTCTCAAACAGCTATCACACACTAACATAGTAGCAACTCCACCAAAAGAGTTGCATAACATATACCGCAAGCCTACACGTACAAGTGCCAAGCTTGGGTCCCTAGTAACATCAATGTTTGGGAGGTGGCATGGTGCACAATTGCACACTTAATCCTTCCAAACAACACCATCACATCCTTCCAAGACAAGGACTTCAGATTGCAAAACCTTGTGCACTCTCAAGATAGTGTGGTATGTAGAAACAATGTCTTGGTGTTGTTTGCTATACATATACATAGTCACTTGGATGAAATTGACAAATGAAGGGTCTATAACCTCCTCCTTGAATGGTAGCATAGTGTAAGGTATCCATATGCTGAGCAATAGCCAAGTTCTCAAAGGATATCAAGATCACTGTTTAAAAGATCTCTGCCTATTGAGAACATGCGCTCATCCATACATCTAGATCATCCAAGTGCAAAACTACAATAGTATCTCAATGAATGGCTATAGGTAAATTTGGATCTCATCCATAGAATAGAAAGTAAGGAGAGAAGGATGCTAAGGAGGCTTGCCGGTTGAACTGATAGCCCATGGCCAACCAAGGTGACTAGAGATCCCAATCTCCCAAGTGGCCTCTTTGCAAACCATACTTTTGTAATCCTCTCTTCATCATCTGAACCACTCTCTTTGCTAAGCCATCTACCTCAAGGTGATCCTGGGAGGTATTACAATGATCAATCAAAGCCTTGTCACACAAGACCTAAAACTCCCCCAAGAACTTGTGCCCTAATCAATCAAAGCCTCAGTTAATGCACTAAAATGACTAAGAATCCAATCTGGGAATGAGTAAGTTGACCCTTCACTAGACTTGTCAAAAGTGCCACCAACTCAATCTACTTAGAGAAGTGCTCCACCATAACCAAAATGTATTGATGATGTCTCATAGTCAATGGTAAAGGTCTAGCAAAGTCCAAACTCCAATAGTAACCCAATCCCATGATAAGTAATGGGTGTAATTGTGGCATAAGAGCATTAAATGATGCTCAAACTTGGTCACAAACCACACATCTAGCAACAAATTGATGTACATTAGTTTGCATACTGCACTACCAATAATGAATCTAGAGTTAGCTATATGTATGCTTTACTCTAAGATGTCCTAGCTCCTCATGAGCATGACGGACCAACTGTGGTCTCTAAGATGGAAGTGGTACTAATTGCACTCTACCATCTTCCCATAGCCAAAGAAGGTATCTACCCTCCAAATCTATACCGGCTGCCTTGTTGAAGAGCACCATCTCTCTCCTTAGCCCCAATTGTACCACCCACAACACCAGTGCAAAGCTAGGCCATCACTAAGACATCATCATGAATGTCTCGCTAAACTATACCACTATCTCCACTCTCATGATCTATGACCTCAATAACTCCTCTTGTATGCGCTTAGAGAGATACCACCAAAGCTTCAAAAAATATGTATAAAAAGGTAGATGCATGCCAACATGGCACCATCTACTCATCTATCTCACCATGCCAATGTGCTCCAATCTAATCTGTTGGTTGCGACACGGGTTTCTACGCAACCCATTTGCATCATAGTTCACTACTCCAAGATTGTGAATAATTGTGAAATCATACTCCTATAAAATCATAGCCCATCCTGAAATTTTCCTTGAAAGCTTGTCGGACTCCATCAACCACTTTAGTGGCTGATGATCTGTGATGAGAGTAAAGGGTTTATCAAATAGGTAACATTGGATATGTGCTATTGCACATACTGCTACCAAGCACTCTCCTTCATATGAACTATACTTTGCCTCCATTGAATTGTTGGAGCACCTAGCATAGGCCACCTCAACATCCTTCTCCTCATCATCATGTTGGGTGAACATTGCTCTAAGCCCCAACATACTCCAAGCAATGTTAACTTGAAATGGTCAGCCTCTGATTGGTCTCCTCAAAATAGCAGTAGATGTCAATCTCTTCTTGAGCTCTACAAAAGCTCTCTCTTGCTCATC